>CM053625.1:154094567-154275457 GCA_028646595.1 Phalanger gymnotis
CTCTCTCTCTCTCTCTCTCTCTCTCTCTCTCTCTCTCTCTCTCTCTCTCTCTCTCTCTCTCTCTCTCCCCCTGTCTCCCCCCTCCCCCATCCCATTTGCTCTCCAGGCTCTCTCCAGCTTCACTTTCTCTCCTCTCCCTTCCCCCCACCTCCGTTTGCTCTCCTGGTGTCTCAAGCTCAGTTACTACCATTTGGGTGAAATACACATCTGTTTCAACTCAGAGCAGACTGTGTGAGAGGACTGAGTAAGTGTTTGAGTGTGTGTGTGCGTGTGTGTGTGTTTGAGTGTGTGTATGCGCGCACGCGCCCGCGTTAGAGAAGGAGTCTGGGTCTGTGTGTGAGCGGTGACCCGAGAAGGTGGGGGACACAGGCAGCCTACGGACCCCGGCCCCCCTCCCCGAAATGCTGCGCTCTCAGCGCGGTGTCTGACTACCCAACTCCCATCGCTGAGGCGGCTGCGGCGGCTGGACTTTGAACAAGTGCTCTGAGCCCTAGAGCTGGTCCGGCAGCCGGTCCTTGGGTCCTTCAGTCAGCCGGGACCGCGTCACGGTGGGCGGGGGATCCCGGAGGTAAAAACTTATTTGGGGGAAGGAGAGGGATGGGAAAGTGGGGGGAGGGGGGAGCTCGAGTTGCTGTTTCCTTCAGGTTTTTGTTTTGAAATGGGAGCCGGAGGCCCCCTGCCAGGGGTTAATCGCCGCCTCCCGTCTCTCCTCCCCTCTCTCCACCTCTTTCTCCTCCTCCTCCTCCCTCGCTCCCCCCGCCTCGGCTCCCCGCGCAGGGCTGGCGGCTGGCGGGCTGCGCGGATCGGCGGCGGCTGGGGCTGTGCCGGTGCCCGGAGCTGCCTCGGGATCGGGGTATTTAAAGCCGCCGGGGTGCAGCAGCCAGACTCGCCCGAGCGATCAGAGCGCGCAAGGCTGAGAGGCGGGGGCACGCACACACAGACACACACACACACACTCACACACTCACATTACACACACACGCACACATTCTCCCTCCCTGGCCGCGGAGGAGGAGTGGCTGCAGCAGCAGCGGCGGGGCGTCAGTAGCGGTGGTGGCTGGGGCGGCGCGGAGCCTCGGGCAGAGGAAGGAGCGGGAGCCTGCGCTGCGCTGAGCCGGGCGGCTCTCCTCGGCATGCAGCGCCTCGGAGCTGCCGGCGCCCCGCAGCCGGAGAGGGCTGCGGCACAGGCAGAGGCGGCTGCGCCCCGCTCGGGCTGAGGCTGAGGCGGTTGCCAGCGGCAGCAGCGTTCCCTGCGCCCCGGTGAGTGGGGCGCGCTCCGGGAGCCCAGCCCCGGCTACGGAATGGGAGAGAATGGGGAAGCAGAGACCCCTTTGCCCCCGCGTGGGCTCTATGCTCTCCTGTCTTCCAAGACTGAGGAAGGAGGGAGGATACCTGGGGGAGCGGGGTCAGTGCCTGGAGGGGGGAAAGGGACGCGTGGCGCTGCGAACAGGTGTATGAGTGGAGGAGATGGGAGGGGGGGGGGGTTAGGCGAGAGAAGAACGTGGAGGGAGAGGGGAGAAGCCCTAGCCCCAGGGGGGAGCAGATCGTGGGGGAGGCTACCCAGCCCCTTATGTTCTAAGCCAGCTAGGTGGCTGGCTCAGCCCGGGCGCTGAGCACACGGGTTCCTGACTGAGGAGAGCCTGCCAAGTGAGGTGAGGGGCTTGGCTTGAAAAATTCAAACCGCTGGAGGGGTTGGGGGTGGCTGGTGATGACTTTTCTCCCCTTTCTTCTCCCGTTTTGGGGCCCCTTGTTGAGTGAGGATAGAAGGCTAGACTAGATGGCCCTCGGAGCCCGGAGGGTTCTGACTGAGCCCCTGAACTCATCTTGCCCGTAGGCTTACGCGGGGAATAGGTTCTGAATGGACTCTGGCAGCCTGCACTCTGTGTGAGCCGGCTTTGTCAGTTGGTTCTTCTCTGGGGTTTAAACTCAGTAGGAAACTGAAGAGAACATCGGGGGATCCCGAAGGCCAGCCAAGTGAATGAGGAGAACACGAGGGTCACTGGGGAAGGAGGAGATCCTCGGTGGGGAATGTCGGTTTTAAAAATGCATAGTTTGTTTCCCAGGTCTGGGCTTCCCAGGACCTCCGAGAGACATCCTTCCTCCCTCGGCACCTCTAGTGTTTTAGAAAGCCTTAGGGGTGGGGATTTAGGCACTCTTCTGAAATACCTTTTCCCAGTTCCTTAAAAGCAGAAGGCTCTTTGCGTGGAGAAAACGAGATTTAAACCCATGATTCCCTTTTCTGTGAAATAGCACACGTCCTTACTTCCCCTATAAGCCCTGTATGGATTTAAATACAGAGCAACCGATCCTGATTTTGATACTCTTGTGGCCACCCCACCCCGTTCATTTCCCAACCCTTTTCCTGCTCGGTTCCCTCTTTCCCTCTGTTTGTGTTTTAATCACTTTTCAGTTAAGAGTAAATATTTAATTAATTAAGTAATTAAATTCAGCTTATGTGTGAATCTGGGTATTTGCACATCTGTGCATATTGGTACAACCTCTCTCCACCCCATCTGCCCTTCTTCCTCCTCTAGCCCTCCCACATAATCATTCTCCCCTCTCCTTTAGGGCCAGGGATTTGAGAAACGGGAGTTACAGAAAGATTCTATTCATGTTTGCAGGGAACCTCCTGGTAGTAGGAGCCAAAACGCTTTCTATGAAGCCTAGTAGCAGGTAAAAAGGCTTGCTTTTGAGAGCCCCACCCCATGAACCTCTACCTCAGGAAGTTAGTATTTATTCTTATCCTGTTCATAGAAAAGGAAATTTCCTGCAACTATACTAACTATTGCAGAATCACGGGAGAGTTTTAATTAAATTAAAGCCATTCATTAAATAAGGGGGGGAGGGAAGAACATAAGTGAAGGGCAGTTTCCCCTCTATTCACTTACCCTGTTTAGTGGAAGAGAGAAAAATAATTCAAAACAACCTGCCCCAGTGTGTAATTTAATGTTCTAATAAGCAGCTGGAAGGATGATGGTGCTGGGCTTGTCTAATGAAATGTTAGACATTTACACATAAAGTATCTTCCCTCCCTGGGTAGTTCGTGTGCATAAATATGTTCTGTTGAAGTTAGCTCAGGCAGGAAGGGTCAGCATGGATTTGGGGCTGTGACCGCGGGCATCTGGGGTAATTTTTATCATCTGAACTCAAGGGATTTTTGGTTTTGTTTTTTTGTTTGTTTTTTGGTTTGGGCTTTAAAAAAAAAACGCTGATGAGTTGTGGGTTGGTTTTTTTTTTTTAACATTATATGAGTACTGTAGCAACTTGACTTTGAGGAAAGAGCTGGATTTAGAATGAGAGAATCTGTGTTTGAATTCCAGCTCTGCTTCTCACCAATTATGTGGTCTGAGACGAGTCATTTGAACCCTAACCGCTTACCTCAACCATAAAATTAGAGGCTTGATCTCTTCCAGTTCTAATTCCTGTGATTAGTTTGTTTTATAAATCTTGTGTCTGTGGAATATTTCCCTTTCAGAGAATAGTAATAGCGACAGCCAATTCTCCTTGATAGGCCAATGTCCAGTATAAAAGCAAGCACCTGGCTACTGTGCAGTATAACCTGAAGCAACAGGACCATAGATGCAATGGAAAGGACACTGAACTGGGAGTCAGGAAACCTTGGTTCTAATTCTGCTTCTGTACCATTTATTAACCATGTGATCTTGGACGTGTCACTTTCCCTCTTTTGGCCCCAGTTCTCCTATATATGCAGTAGAGAGGTCGAATAAGACACAGGGGTCTTACTTGGGGCCCATGCCCTTTTCTTTTTTAATGTTTTGATAACTGTATTTCAATGTAATTGGACTTCATAATCCTATATATTTCATTTAATGCATTGAGAAGTATCATTCTGATTAGACATCTGTTGATTTCTCCAGACTTCAAAGGGGCCCATGACACAAAAAAATGGTTAAGAAACTGGGTTAAAACACTGATCTGCAAAGTAGAGCCCGTAGAGACCAAATCCAGCCTGCCTCTGCTTGTACCACCTGCCAGCTGTGAATGGCTTTTTTCATTTTTAAATATAAAATTTTACTTTAAAACATAAAAATCATTCTTAGCTTACAGAAGATGAGCCAGATTTTGTCAGCCTCTGGATTAGAAGATGTCAGAGCTTTGTTCTAGCTCTATTATGGGTCACCTCCCCATCCCACCTACACCTAGTTTGAAATGCCCTGTCAGTTTGGGTCACTTCTTCATATTACTTTCCCTTAATAGTTCTGGGGCCATTCAAATCAAACCAGTCTCCAAAGTGGGCATCCCATCTACCATCTCCATGCTCCTGCCTAAGCTGCCCCATCCCTGGAAGACGCTGCCCTTCCTCATCTCTCACTTAGAAACCCTGTCTTCACTCAAGGCTAAGCTCAGGGGTCAGCTCCTAACTGCAAGTTGGATTCCCTCTATCTCCATTAGTGTAAATACCCCAGTAGACCATAAAGTCAAGGATTGTCTTTCTTTTGTATTTTCAGTGCCTAGAAGTAGATGCCTATTCATTGATCTCTTCCTCAGATTATCCTGAATTTCCTCATTTGTGTACATGTCATATTATCTAGTGATATATATTTGTTGTTGAGTCTGGTTTTTTTTTTCAGTCGGACTCTTCATGACCCCATTTGGGATTTTCTTGGCAAAGATATTGTGGGAGTCTGCCATTTCCTTCTCCAACTCATTTTATTGATGAGGAAACCGAGGCAAACAGTTAAGTGACTTGCCTACAGGGTCGCACAGCTAGTAAATATCTGAGGCCACATTTGAACTCAGGAAGATAGTTTTCCTGATTCCAAACCCAGTGCTCTGGCCCCTACGCCACCTAGCTGTCCTTGTGTATGTATGTGTGTGTGTGTGTGTACATATATATATATATATACACATATATACATATATACACACACATATGTACATACACACACATATATATACATATAGGTATCTATATACCTATATACACACACATATATATCTACACATATAGCATTTTATAAACCTTATAACTGTTTATCAACTATGTAAATAATAATTATGTTGCATATCCCTCCCCACCCCCAATCCTAGACTGTAAGCTCTTTGAGGTCAGAGATTATTTGACTTTCCTCTCTATCTCCCCAGCACCTAGCTCAGTGGCTTGCATACAGTAGACATTTAACAAGCATCTGTCAGACTGAGTGAATCCAGCTGTTTTCCCCGGTGAGGGTGGGGTGGCCACAGGGCCAGATTCTTTTGTGTTTACATTGAGAATGTAGCACATTAGCCAGTCTCTCAGATTAATGCTGGACATTCTACGCAACCTGGATATTCCTCCTTGTCACCATATAGTGAAAGAGCAGCATAGTGGTGTGTTTAGCTCATTGTCTCTAGGTAAAAGAAATGGCAGGTTTTATTCTTCTGTTTTCTGTTCACTAAACAGAATGGCACTACACCCATTGCTTCTGCCCCTTCTATACCTGCATACAGTCTTCCAACCAGAACATGAATAGTAGATGTGAAGGGTAAAAAGAAAAAGAAAAAAATGGAAAAGCATGTGTGTTCTAAGCACGGCTGGCTGGCTAGCTAGCTGTAGGAGGGTTAAGATCTCCACAGGAGCCAGGACCTCGAGTGGCTGGCTTTTGTGCTTTAAAGATCCTGATTACTGTGTGTCTAGATGGCGTCATCAAGCTGGCTTAGCTCTGTCCTAAAAGTGACCAAATTTGGGATGTGACCCTGGTGACTTTCCTAGAGCTGTAGTACATACCATCTGAAAGAGGCCCCCATGGATGACACAGGGCCTTACCTGGAAGAACTCCCTTGCTGCCAGTAGCCATGAGCAGAGTCTGTAGAAATTGTCCCCCGGATCTCTTTGAATGAAAGGCACTATCTAATTGCAAGATCATTAAGATCATTATAATTAATTGGCACCCTGATAAATGGCATGATTGCCTAATTGGGGCTGTTGCTAGGGAACCAGGGCTCATGCCACGTACTGCACCATTGCCAAAATTGAAATGGCACACCTAGCCTGCCTGAGTGGTATATGGAGCTTTGGACTCAGTATTTAACAGGTAGAAGCCAGAGTGATGTTTTTGGCCAAGTCACATCCACTTCCCCCAGCAGCAGCAGCAGCAGCAGCAGACATATCTGTTGAACACCTACTAGGTGTAGGTGTAGGTAGCAGAGAGAATGGTGCAAATGTAGAGTTACTTTTTTCTCCCTTTTGAACTTGAATTTAGTGAAGCATCTCCGTGGGCCTAGTGACAAAAATGCTGGATGGGCATGTCCTTAAGCCTGAGATCTTGTTGTGTATTCAAAAGAACTTGGAGTCAGAAGGCCTGTTTTTGAGACCTGGCTGCATCACTTCCTTACTGGCTGTGTGACCTTGGAAAATCATGTCCCTCCTCATAGCTTCATCTGAGATTCCTCAGGTGGTGGTTGTAAGGAAAGGCGCTTAGTAAGCCGTGTAGCAACAGAGAAATGGCGTTGGTGATTATTATAAGTAAAGAATTGTCTGTAATGTTCTCTGAACTCCTTTATGCTGTTATCTGTGCTGTGCGTGTGTGTTAGCCATTTAGCACTTAATTCTATATTGTCTGGAAATGATCTTGATTAGTTTCATGTGTGCATATACATACATGTATGTGTACATACATCTCTGTGTGTTCATATGTATATACATGCATGTGTGCATGTGTGTATGTATATGTGTCTATACATCCACAAGTGAAAGTTCAACCACAGAGGTTTTGGGGGTGTGTGCGTGGTATATATAGAGATATGGATAGCTTTTTTTTCCTTCCCCCAACTAGATTCTAAGCTCCTTAAGGTTAGGAACCCAATCTTTTCTATTTGTGTATAGTTACCAGCCCTACTCAGGTTCCTATTGGCCCAGAGCTAGCATTCTAATCTAATAAACATCCATTGATTAGGATCTACCAGATGCAAAGCATTGGATCATCTGAGGGAGAAAGAGTGAGAAGGAAAAGACATAGCCCTTGTCCACCAGGAGCTTGCCATCTGTTTGATTCAATTCAATGAACATTTATTAAATGCCTGTTCCGTGCCAGCTGCTGAGCTTAAAGGACATGGCTTCAGGCCCTACCCCTGGGCTGGTCTGGTGCTAACATCTTGACTTTGTCTGCAACTCGAACCAGCCCCCACTCCCACTTTCAGTTTGCAACATAGGTATAGACCACAAGGCCATACTGCCTCAAGGTCCTGACCTGATCCTTCATTTCCCTTTCTGGCTTTCCAGCATGCTTGGCTGCTATTTGTGGGGTTCTGAGTTCCACCTGAGAGCTATCAAGTTGACCCTGTTCCCAGACTCATTACAAGGAGCGCTCCTATGCTTGAGTTGGTTGGCCTGGTCCATCCTCCAGGGAATGTTAGTGGTAGCTGCCCCTCAAGATGTGTTTGACCAGGTGGGATGCCAGATGTTTGAGGAAGGGGCCTGCCAAGAATCCTGCTTGCTGACTGAAAATCAGTTGGGTTGGAGGGAGGAGGGAAGGGTGGAGCAGGGCCCACAGAAGGTTTGATTCATTAGGCCCAAAAGAGAAAATGAGCAGACCCACAGCACTCAGGGGTGTAGCTATCTCCATTGCTCACATTAATGTAATTCAACAGCACGTTTATGGAGCACCTACCACCCATCCACCAAGGGTTTTTGTTCTAACGGGAGACACAAAGTGTGCAGGAATAAATAAATACATTATCATTTGTGAAGGGAGAGAATACTACCAAAGGGACCATCGCTGAATTTCAAGGCATAAAGGCATTCTCTACATTCATTTTAAAAATATCTGTTAAATGTCTCATGTGGGCAGAGTACTATGCCAGGCAACCAATGAGATGCAAAGCTTAAATAAGACACCATCCCTGCCTCATGGGCTAGTAGCCTAGTGGCCAACAAAGTTCTAGGTGGTAGAGTAGATAAAACGTTGAGCCTGAAGTCTGTAAGTCCTAAGTTCAAATCTCATCTCAGATACGACCACCTTTGTGACCTTGGGCAAGTCCAGTGCTTAACTTCTGTCTGCCTCAGTTTCCTCCCCTGTAAAATGGTGATATGAAAGCCCAGGGTTGTGAAGATTAAATGGAAAAAACATTTGTAACATGCTTAGCACAGTGCCTGAAATACGCTATATGAATGCTATTACTTGTATTTCATATATTATCTATGTTATTTTATTATTAAAGTAGACATGTGGCCCACAGTTATCCAGCTGACCCCTCTTCAAGCATCCAGCCCAGCAGTATACTTCTCTTCCTTGCTGCTATCATGCCTATTTGACTTTCTGTCTCTTGCTCCAGGAAAAATAATCATTCCTACCACTGCTTTGAAGAGGCAGTGTTGCATAGTGGTTAGAGGCCCAGCCTGGGCACTAGGAATGCTGGGTTCAAATCCTGCTTCTAATACCGTACTGACTGGGACCCTGGGTAAGTCACTCACCTCTCAGGGCTCAAGTTGCAGACAAGATGCTGGTCTTGTTGGGAGGAGTCTCTCCACCTGGGATCAGCTGGGGGGGGCAGTATAGTGGTTGGAGCACTGGGTCTGGAGCCAGGAAGACCTGAGTTCAAATATGGCCTCAGACAATTACTAGCCGTATGACCCTAAACACGGCACTTAACCCTGCTTGCCTCAGTTTCCTCATCTGTAAAAATGAGCAGGAGAAAGGAATGGCAAATCACTTCAGTATCTTTGCCAAGAAAACCCCAAGTGGGGTCACAGAGGGTCTGATATAACTGAAACGACTGAACAACAGAAATACTTATTTCCTCTCTTCTTTTCCTTCCCTCCTTCCGTCCATTTCCCTCTTCTTGCCTCTGTCTTTCCCTTCCTCCCTTCTACATTGAAGAAATTAAAGGTATGACTCCCACCCTGTCCCGCTCATTTAGTGTCTGGGGGCCATTCTAGTTAATTGAATTTCTGATTAACCGCAGCCTTCACCTTTTCCTCCCCTCCAAGCCTCAGTATCGAAGATTTCCCTAAAACAGTAATTGTGTCAAATTCATTGGTTGCACGGGAGTGTGTCTTTCCTTGATGAACCATCTCCTGGAGCTTGGGGTCATCGCCGTGAGCGTTAGAGGTCATCATTCAGGGTCAGGGATAAAGGAAGAGAACGTGGGAAGGAAGATTGGGCCAGATCTGGACAGAGCTCAGGTCAGGCTCCAGAAACTGGTTTTGGTTTTTTTAAAAAAAACAAAGTTCCTGATTTGACCTCATTTTCTTACTATTTGCATCTTTCTCTCAAGTCAGTGCCAAGAGTAACAATAGCTGACTCAGGACCCAGCCCAGGCGCCACCTCCTCCATGATGGCTTCCAGGACTCGCCCCCGCCCCCTTCTCTTACAAGAAGCGGTTTCTGCTTCCTCTACACCTCCACGGGACTTTCCTTCGGTGGTTGCCCTTTCCCATGTTTTTATGTTTCCGTGTCTTGTTTTCCCTACTACATGAGCTCTGGAATAACAATTGCTTCCATTTAAATAGCACTTTAAGGTTTATGTCATTTATCTCATTTGATACAAGCCCATGTGGGAGGTACTACAGGCATTATCCCCCCCCTGCCCCCATTTGACAGATGAAGGAAACCAGGACTCAGAGATGATCAGTGACCATCACGGCCATAGAGCTGATATCAATCTGAAGCACCATCTGAACCCAGGTCTCTTCTTAATCTAAGCCCAGCGGTCTTTTCCTATACCATTCTGTCTCTGGGAAGGTTAAAGACCTACCGTGGTAATCTTTAACATTCAACAAATATTTAATAAGCATCTACTATGTGCTTGAAGGAGGCTGGTAGGTGGCTTAGTGGATAGAGCGCAGGGCCTGCAGTCAGGAAGGCCCAAGTTCAAATCCAGCCTCAGACACTTACTAACTATGTGACCCTGGGCAAGTCAGTTAACCCTCTTAACCTCAGTTTCCTCATCTGTAAGATGACTGGAGAAGGAAATGGCAAACCACTGTAGTATCTTTGCCAAGGAAACCCCAAATGGGGTCCCAGAGTCAGACATGACTAAAACAACTGAACAGCATTGTGCTCAAGAGGAATACAAGGGTGAGTAAGACCTTATATCTGTATGTTGGATATAAAGTTTCGAGCTGTTTTCATGCTTACTAACTCATTTTATCTCCTCAATAAAGCCAGGCCAGGAAAGGAGCTTGATATTCTCTTCCCCACCCTTCAGGGAAGAACATCACGCACAGAGGGGTTCTGTCACTTGTTTAAGGACATATGGTAAATTTGTCAACCTTTGAGAATTTGGAGTTCGTGGCCTCCTGTGGGATTTGGAGCTAGGGGACCTGGTTCACAGTACCTGTACACTTCGTACCTGCATAACCTTGAGCAGCTCGCTTGAGTTCTTCCTGCCTCAGGTTCTGCAACTGCAAAATGAGGGAATCGAACAAGATGATGTTTCAGGTCCCTTCCAGCTCCAAATCCTGTGATCTTCTGATCTCTAAGGGAATTAGTTGACATTCAGAGGACATCTATAGGAAAGGAAGTAAGGAAAGTCCTTCCATTACAAATTCCAAGAAAAGTAATGGACAATCTAAATTTCCTAGTATACATAAAAATCCTTGCTGACATTTACATAGCAGTTTATAATTTATACAGCACTTTACAGTGTGCAGAAGATACTCCAGCAGAATTAGGAGGCAAACTCTGAGCTTACTTATCTATAGGGACACCCTGGATCTCATTTTTTCTCCCCTGCTAAATGAGAAGGTTGAACCAGGTGAAAATTAAATTCTAAACTCTAAACTCACTCCCAGCTCCGAATTCTGTGATCTGTGGGCCTCATGATAACTTTATAAGGCCGGTAGCGCAAGTATTATTATCCCCACCTTACCAAAGAAAAAGCCTCATCTAGAGTAGATTTAAGTGACTAATCCAAGAGCACACAGCTAGTTAAGTGAGGGGGAAGGGATTATTTATTTTATATATAATTATTAAGTACCCACTACGTGCCAGGGACTCTGCTTCAAGCTAGACTAGGTGACCCGGGAGTCAGAGGACCTGGGTTCAAGTCCTATTTCAAGTGCTTGCTACCTGTATGACCTTGGGCAGGTCACCTAACCCCTGTAGGCCTCCTACTGATCATTCTTGAAAGGAGGGTGTTGAACTGTATGGCCTCGGAGATCCCTCTGACTCTAAATCTATGAAAAATCTAAATATAGGGGGTGCAATGGATAGAACACCAGGCCTGGAGTCAGGAAGAACTGAGTTCAAATGTGGTCTCAGACACTAGCCATGTGACCCTGGGCAAGTCCCTTAACCCTGCTTGCCTCAGTTTCCTCATCTATAAAATGGGCTGGGGAAGGAAATGACAAACCACTCTGGTATCTTTGCCAAGAAAACCCCAAATGGAGTCACAAAGAGTCAGACACAACTGAAAAATGACTCAACAACGGTAGACATACATAAACGCACACGTATATATAGATATACATATATATGCACAAACACAGATGCATGTGTGTATGTATGTGTGTATATATACACATACACATATGTATACATGAGCAGCCAAGTAGCACAGTGCTTAGAGTGCCAAGTCTGGAGTCGGGAAGACTAAACTTCCTGAGTTCAAATCTAGCCTTAGACATTTCCTAGCTGTGTTACTTAATTCTATTTGCCTCAGTTTCCTCATCTGTAAAATGAGCTGGAGCAGACAATGGCAAAACTATTCCAGTATATTTGTCAAGAAAACCCCAAATGGGTCTCAGAGTCAGACACAATTAAAATAAGTACACAACAACAGGTATATGTGTTTATATGTATGTATGTAGGCATCTATATACATATGTGCATATAATACATATATAGCTCAATATGATTAGTTTCCTTTGTAATCCTAAGTATTATATGTATAAAAGTATTAGGTCATGGGGCAGCTAGGTGGCGCAGTGAGTAGAGCACCGGCCCTGGAGTCAGGAGGACCTAAGTTCAAATGTGGCCTCAGACACTTGACACGTTTACTAGCTGTGTGACCTTGGGCAAGTCACTTAACCCCAATTGCCCTGCCTTCTCCCCTCAAAAAAAAAAAAGTATTGGGTCATGAATTCATCCTCAGAAGACTCACTGTAAACCTCTTCAGGAACACTGCAGTAAGGGATGGTATGCACTTCTTATCTCCGCGTGGCTTGGATTTCTTCTCTTAGGTCTCTATGTTTTGAGAGCTTTCCATACCGTGTAGTTTGGTGATTATAAGTATTTTATGTATTTTAAAACATTATTCAGAAGGAGATCCATAGGCTCCGCCAGATTGCCAAAGGGCTCCATGATATAAAAAAAAAAAAGGTTAAGTACTGTAGACTATGCCCAGAATGTCAGAGCAAAGGAGGGACCTTTAAAGTATCTGTAGGAACGTGAGGCCCAGAGAACCTAAAGGATATGCCCAATGTAAGGCACAAACAGGTAGATTATAAGCTCCCCGAGGGCAGGGACTGTCTTTTGCCTCTTGTTGTGCCCCCAGCACTTAGCACAGTGCTTGGCACATAGTAAGTGCTTAATAAATGCTGATTGATTGATTGACTGAGGTAATAAGTAGAAGCTGGATAGAGCACTGGGCCTAGAATCAGAAAGACCTGAGTTCAAATTTGGCCTCAGATATGCACTAGTTGTATGCCCGTGCTGAAGTCATTTAACCTCTGCCTCAGTTTCCTCAACTGTAAAATGGGGATGATAATAATACCTCCCTCCCACTATTGTTGTGAGCATCAAGTGAGATAAATACACGTAGGTGCTTAATAAATGCTCATTTCCTTCCTTCTTTTACTTTTCCGGGATTGACTCGGCCTCCTACACTTTGCTACCAAAGGGATCCCAGACACTAAAACAAGAAGGACCATGTAGGTTGTCTGCATGCCCCAGTAAGAGCTTATTAAACCAGGGGTCTGCAGGTGTTAGAATCTGCCTTTCCTTGTCATTGCAGGTGGCTCTGCACTCCTACAAGGCTCAAATAATCCCTCCCATACTCCTTAAGCTTTGCAGCCTGTGCTCCTCAGGGTCAGTGATCCCTAGGGGAGAGCCACCACTAGCGTGCCTAAGTACTGTGTCTCCCAGTGGTGCTGAGCCAAATCACTGGCTCTGGTCCTTTTATTTCTCAGTATCCTCATCTGAAAGATGGGCATGATTTACTGCCTGTCACCGGTTCAGATCATCACGTGTGTTCATGAAGCAGGTGTCCACCCAGTGGAATAGGTGTCCCTGGACAAGAGGTGCACTGACCACGTCGTGCCCATTCCCCCCTCCCTGGCTTACTCTGCATGGTCCTAGCTGTCACTTCTCCCTCTCCTTCCAATGAAGCCATTAGCGTATCTGGTGATGCGGTGAATTCCTAATGGCGGCGAGGTTCTCATTGTGGCACTCTATGGAAAATTGGTCCCAGCTCCAGGACTGCTTCTGACCTATCAGGCAGTGGGAGCTTCTTCTCCCACTTTCCAGTCTATTTCAAGATGCTAATTAGATTTCACAGCAAACACCGGGTTAGGAATGGACCTGCCATTCTAATTCTCTTGACTCACATTTCTAAATTTAGCCGGTTATTTGTAAAATTGCTTCAAACGCTCTCACCCAGCTACCAGTCCATGTTTCCCAAATAATTGTGAGCTTGGGGCCGTCTCCAAGGAGCGCTAATAAGGAGTTCTTCACCTACTAATAACAGAGATGTAACACGTAGAAATCATTTATACATCTGTGAATGGGGGGAGGGGGAGCCTAAGTCAGAAGTAATTTCGGAGGTTGAAAGGAAGATGGTCATCATCGTTTTTTTTTCATATTCCTTGTGGAGGGTAACGGTAATTTCCCTAAGTATAAAAATTCATTCCACGTGGATAAACACACACCTGCACTAGGTACCTTCCAGGAAGGAGTGAAACCCTGGGACAGAAATATCCATCACTCACTTAGTAGGCTATGGAATGGTAGGGCTGAAAGGGATAGCACTAGAAGAAGGGATAGAAGCACTGTTTAACTTATTCTCCACATTTCGTAGATGAGGAAACTGAGAACCAGAGGGCCTAAGAGGTCACACACAGCTAGGAAGTCGTGGAATTGGGGGTAGAATTCAAGTCCCTTGACTCTGCCGATGGGACAGAATGAGAGAGCTAACAGTGACCTTTTGTGAAATCTTCAAATCCTACCCCTTCATTCTCCTGGAGTTGTCAGTTCAGTTGTTTTTCAGTCGTGTCTGACTCTTTGCGACGCCCATTTGGGATTTTCGTGGCAAAAATACTGGAGTGGTTCACCATTTCCTTCTCCAGTTCATTTGACAGATGAGGAAACTGAGGCAAACAGGGTGAAGTGACTTACCCAGAGTTACACAGCTAGGAAGTGTCTGAGACTGGATTTGAATTCACTAAGATGAGTGTTCTTGATTCTAGGCCCCATGCTCTGTCCACTGTGCCACCTAGCTGCTAATTAGATTTTATTGCAAACACCTGGAGTATCACTTCTCAAAGTGTGCCCCACAGGCCCCTGGGCATCTGGTCAAAACTATTTGTTGAGGTCAAAACTATCTTCACAATACTACTAAGACATTTTTAATTTCTAATATGGTAAACATGGGTAGATGCAACCTACATAGACAAAAGCTCTCTGGGATCCTCAATAATTTTTAAGGGCGTAAGGAAATCCAAAGATCAAAAAGTTTGAGAACCACTGGCCCGAAGGAGACTGGAAATCAGAAAGACCTGGGTTCAAATTCCACCTTTGACACTTAAATACCTGCATGACTTAGCAAGCCCCTTGGTCTCTTTCAGCCTCCTTTCCTTATCTATAAGATGAGGATGCTAATGCCGACCTTGCAGGGTTGTTATGTGGCTCAAATGAGATCATGTACGTAAAGCGCCTTGCAAACGCGTAATAACACTGAGGCACAGTGTGGCGTAATCAATAGAGGTCTGGCCATGTAGGCGGGAAGGTCTGGATTCAAGACCCAGCTCTGTCACATACTAGATCTGTGATCGTGGGGGAGTCACCAAATCTCTCCATGCAACTAATTCTTGAAGTTCCAGATGAGTGGCCAGTATGCATCCCTTTGGGGAGCGGGGGTGGGGAGTGATTTCCACACTGTTCATTCCCTATACCAACAAAATTACAGGTCACAAATCACAAGAAGAGAAGTCAGATCATTTTCTTTGTCTTCCTGTTCCCTGTTATATTCAATAGAGTTCACATAGAAATGGTCTAGAGGCAAGTTGCTGTTCCACTTTTTTTTTTAATTCTCAGACTATTGCACAGATGTCTAAAATAGCTGCTTTTTTGTAGTTGTATAAAACATATTGGGTCATGAATTCATCCTCTGAAGACTCACTGTAAACCTCTTCAGAACAGCTGCAGTAGCAGACAGAGGACGGGGATGGTAGGTACTTCATCTTATCTCTGCGTGGTTTGGGTTTCTTCTCTTAGGTCTCTGTGTTTTGAGAGCTTCCCATGCCATGTAGTTTGGTGATTAGAAGTATCACGGCATCTGTCATGTAGCTTATTCTTAAGTTTTTATGGGTCAAAATGGGTGACGGTGGCCAACAGCTTTATCTACGATAATCAACAAACATTTGTCAAGGAAATATCAGGTACCAGACACCATACTAAGCATTGAGGACACTGGAACAAAAGGGAAGCAGCTACCTACTACCCTCAAGAAGTAGTCTTGTCAGGGGAAACTGTACATACATACATACATACATACATACATACATATATACATACATATAGTGTCATTCACACATTTCAGTTGTGTCCAATTTTTTGTGACCCTATTTGGAGTTTTCTTGAAAAAGATACTGGAATAGTTTTCCATTTCCTTCTCCAGCTTATTTCACAGATGGGGAAACTGAGGCAAATGGGGTTAAGTGACTTGCCCAGGGTCACACAGCTAGTAAGTGTCTGAGGCCGAATTTGAATGGGGCAAAATGAGTCTTCTCTACTCTATGCCCAGCATTCTATCCACTGCACCACCTAGCTGATATAGATATAATTAGATATGTAGGTATATACAAAAAATGGGGCAGCTAGGTGGTATATGTGTATATATTTTATGTATACACACGTGTGTGTATGTATGTGTGCACGTGTGTGTGTGTGTATACAAAAAAAAGTGGGGCATTTAGGTGGCTCAGTGAATAGAGCTCTGAGCCTAGAATCAAGAAGACTCCTCTTCCTGAGTTCTAATCCCACCTCAGACCCATACTAGCTGTGTGACCCTAGACAAGTCACTTCACCCTGTTTGCCTCAGTTTCCTCATCTGTAAAATGAGCTGGAGAAGGCAATGGCAAACCACTGCATTATCTCTGGGAAGAAAACTCCAAATGTGGTCACAAAGAATCAGACATGACTGGAAACGACTGAACAAACACAATGTACAAAAGAGTTACAAAGTGATTTGGGCAGAAAGCACTAGCAGCTAAGGGGATAAGGAAAGGTCTCATGTAGCAGGCAGTGCTTGATTGAAGCCCTAGAGGAAAGTAGGGTTTCTGAGCAGCTGGGT
The DNA here is from genome assembly GCA_028646595.1 of Phalanger gymnotis. Classification (NCBI taxonomy): domain Eukaryota; kingdom Metazoa; phylum Chordata; class Mammalia; order Diprotodontia; family Phalangeridae; genus Phalanger; species Phalanger gymnotis. The sequence goes on from CM053625.1 coordinate 154,111,019, forward strand.
TGGGGGCGGGGAAGGTGTGTTCTAGGCTTGAGGCGGCACAGCCAGTGCAAAGACACAAAGGCAGTAGATAAATATTGTGTGTGAGGAACAGAGAGAACACCAGTTTGGCTGGGTCATAGTATGAATGAAAGGGAGTACTGTTTGCCAAGGCTAGAAAGATTCCAATACAGTTTATATATTGAATTCTCAAGGAGAATAGAGAGGGAAGGTCTATATTTGTAACATGGGGATTTATCCTATTAGTTTACATAGGATAGGGAGCTTTGGCAGTAATCATTGTTATCTTGTTCTTGTCTTTTGCTCTCGGATTCAGTCCATCAATAAACATTTATTAAGCACCCACCATGTGCCAAGCACTATACTAAAGGCTGGGGATATAAAAATAGAGGCAAAAGACTGTCGCTGCCCTCTAGGAACTTACAGTCTAATGGGAAAGACAATATACAGATTTATACAAAGCAAGCTTTATACAAGATAAAAAGGGCAGAATTACAGAAGGAAGGCCCTGGAGTTAAAGAGGCTTCCTGTAAAATACGGGATTTTAGTAGGTGGAACTGATGAGGGGGAATATTCCAGGCATGAGGGACAGCCCAAGAAAATGCCCCGAACTGAGAGATGGAGTGTCTTGTTCATGGAATAGCCCAGGAGGCCAGTGTCCCTGGATTACAGTCCATATCAGCAAGTAGGCTCAGATAGGAATGGTCCTGGGGCAAGTTTCCATCCTGCCTTCACCCCTTTGTATTCAGTGTTCTGACTGTTGCACCAGAGGACAAAAAAATTGCTTTTTGTAGTTGAATAAGTGTGTTAGGATGCTTGCTTCTCCTCATCAGACTCACTGAATGTATCCTTGGTACAACTGTAGCACATGGCCTTGCATATACAGAGCATCCCAAAAGCCTTCCCTGCAGTTTTTAGCTTTCATAGCTTTGAATTGCACCAGTATTTTCAGAGCACCCACGTAATCGTGGTCGTCAGTAACAGACAGGACAATAGGGATGCTCTTGGGTTTTTATCTCCCCTACTGGCTCTCTCTACCTTGAAGACTTTTTGTCCTGTTACTATAAGGTTTCCTATTCTTAGTATTATTATTGCTGTTACCACATATGAGAAAATGTCCTGGAGAGCTTAGGGACCTTAGGCCTGATCACACGCCTAGCAGGAGCATCGGGCATCAAGATCGAGGTTTCCCGACTCCTCTGTCTTAGCATTCCTTCTCTCCCTACCAACCAGTGGCCTAGAAAGGGAGCGCTGTGCAGCTCAACAATTGGAAGAGAACAATGACTCTGCCCAGGTCCAAATTGATAGCGTTTGGCCACAGAGAGTCTCCGGGGAGCCATGACTTTGTTCCAGGGCCACAGGGGCCGCTTTTGTCCACAAGTGGGTCGGTCGGTGAAGCGTGACACTGGACACAACGAGCAGAGGTGGACATTTCTATTTGTAATTTCATTCTCCCCGCCTCCTTCACCCAAAGCACACAGGGACTGTTGAGTGGCTTTATGCCTATGCACTGGACTAGTTAAATGTAATTTTCAAGGGGAAGAGAGCAGACTACATTGCAGACATCTACAAAACTCAGAATCCCCTGGATGCTTTCTCCTGCAGATAAACTCATTAGGAGATTAGGTGGACAGTATCCCTTCCAGGTGCAGAATTTTTAAAATAAGCCATTGTAGGTCAGTGTCTCCCAAAGTAGCCATGACAATTTTCCAAGCTCAAGGGCTGCACTAAGCCAGGGAACAAGGTCTCTGGTGCCCACTAACCACCTGCCCTGCCTATAGGCATAGCTTTATGCCATCTAGGAAGGAACCCACCACTTCCTGGACTTCCAAGGTCCTTGCCATCCAAACACCCAGAAGCTTCTGGGAAAAATCTTTTGCAAATCCATCCATCTTTGACTAATTCCCTAAGCGACTTTCCAGCAGGAGACAGAGCCAGACCAACTTGAAAGCCCAACACGGGATGACCCAGACCAGTCTGTCAGGAGAGGACATCAGCCCAGCACTCAGACCAGAGCAAAGAAATCCAGGGGCCCCATCCAATACAAGAGACAGGGCTAGAGCAGTGTCTAGTGCTGAATGAAGCAGGCACCCCATATCCAAGCAACGGGAGACAGGACCAGACCAGCATCCGGGCAGCCACTGCCAGAACCACAGCAGGAGATAAGGCCAGACGGTTCCTGCAAAAGGTGGAGCCTGTTCTTAGCCATGAAACTCAAGATTGGGCAGCGCCTGCCCTCTCCAAGACACCTGGCCAAGTTTAGAAGAGGATGCGATGAGCAGGATGGTTTTGCTATTACCAGTTAAATTTATAACAGAAGTTCACAGTTTCATATACAGTCCTTTTTTCTATCCTTCATATATGGACATTTTTTTCCTATATTTAAACTGAAACGTCTATGAGGCAGTTAGGTGGCACAGTGGATAGAACACTAGGTCTGAGATTGAGAAGACCTGAGTTCAAATCTGCCCCTGGGCAAATCACTTAATCTCTGTTGGCCTCAGATTCCTCAACTGGGGATAATAACAGCATCCACCTCCCAGGGTTGTTCTTTATTTTTTTATATAATGTTCTATTTATAATCAAATCTCTAGAAGCCACTCAGTCCAGTCCCATTATTTTTGCAGATAGGGAAACTGAGGCTTAAGGCGATAGAGCAACTTGCCCAGTGTCACACAAGTAGTAAGAGTCAGAGGTTTTGAACCTACGTCTTTGAACCTGTGCTGGGTGGCACAGTGGATAGAGCACTGCGCTCGGAATCAGGAGGGCTCATCTTCCTGAGTTCAAATCCAGCCCCAGACGCTTACTAGCCATGTGACTCTGGGCAAGTCACTTAACCATGCTTGCCTCAGTTTCCTCATCTGTAAAGTGAGCTGGAGAAGAAAATCGCAAACCATTCCAGTATCTCTACCAAGAAAACACAAAATGGGGTCACGGAGAGTCAGCCATGATTGAAAACAACTGAACAACCTCTGACTACAACACCAGTGCTCTTCCTACTGTCCCTCACTGAATACTTAAAGTTTACAAAGTACTTTTTTATGGCAACACAGAGTGGTGCAAGTACCATCTTCTCCATATACCGTGAAGGAACTGACTTGCTGAAGGTCAAGCAATCAGAATTCAAACCCTCAGGTCGCCTGACTCCTGTTTCAGAGTCTTTTCTGCTATACTCTGCTGTAATCCCTTCTAGCTCTTGGTATTCCATGATTCCCTGGCAGGAGAAGAAGCTGATGTTAGTTAAAGATGGAGCCTGGAAGCAGTTGGGGGTAGGGGTAGGGTGGGGGAGGGGAAGTGGCAGTGGATTAGAATGCTGAGCCTAAAATCAGAAAGACCTGAGTTCAGATTCAGCCTTACACATACTAGATGTGTGTTGGGCAAGTCATTTAACTTCGATTTGCCTCAGTTTCCTCATCTATAAAATGGGAATAATATGGTGGTGGTTGTCCTTCGTGCTCAAAGAGAACCAAAATGACATCACTGTGTTGGAGTCAGGGTATAGTGTGTCCAACTATGGCTGATCAGACAGACCAATATGATCCTGGAAGGCTCTGCCCAGGTCAGGCGCAAGTAGTCCATGTGAACAAAAACTGGGAATGATAATACAAGGTGTCCCTAAAGTCTGGACACATAGGCAAAAATGCATATTTTCAAGAAATGAAATTTTCAGCAACATTTTATTTAATTGGAATATTAACAAATAACATCTTCAATATAATTTCCATTGTTTGTGATGCAAAGGTTGATGTGCTTTGCAAGATTCATGTGAACTCAATGCAGTAACTCCACATTGCCGTCAGTTTTAGCACATTCCCTCTTCATGCATTCGATCAAGTGTGTTTTGTCTGTGATTTTCGTTGAGTTCACCTCCTCCTTTAACATACCCCAGAAAAAGAAGTCAAGGGGACTAAGGTCTGTTAATATTCCAGATATTTCCAAATACGCATTTTTGCCCACATGTCCAGACTCTAAGGACACCCTGTTGTACCTGACTCCCCCCTCCCCTAGGTTGTTGTAAGGATTAAGTGAGATGGTAACTGAAAGGTGCTTAGCACGATGCCTGGCACAAAGTAAGTGCTATGTATGTGTTATTACTAATCACCATGACATGTTCTTAACCTTTTAAGCACTCTCGATATCCCTCTTTTGTGCAAAGCCAGGAAAGAGGCAAATTTATCTTGGGAACCCCCAAATTGCCCTTTTGCTACCTTACTTCCTCCCCATCCCTTAAAAAACAACTTTCAAATCCTTCATTTGCGTTGTAATGTCAATGACTCATAACATATGACCCTCCTCGCCTCCCCCTTCCCAGGAGACTTTGCATTTTGGCAAGGATCAAAGCCTTAGAGAGAGGGAGAGATGCTCTGATGTTGAAATGTCAGGCCAGCCGATGGATGGTTTGGGGATAGAGATAAGTCATGCCCCTCTGAAATCTCACCAGTGGGGTGTTATGTTTGTATAGTCATCCTTTCCTGTTTAAATGAGTAGGGATGTGCTGATTGCAAAAGTGGATGAGAGGGTTAGTTACTCTACTCCGAATGCCAGGACCCAGCTTGTCTCCTGAACTTTGCCATTTCCTTTTACCCTGGAGCACTCTAGCCAGTAGTGGGGAAGGTAATGACTTCCCAGTTCTGTCCCTGTGGAATGGGTGTGATCCATGCAGGTCAGAGTGCGAGTCAGTCACCCTCAGAGCCCCACACGCACAAGGCACAGTGAGTGGGGCTTGGCAATGGGCAGACCGGTAACGATGCAACTGCTTCCAAAACCAAGTTGCCAATTTGGCCAAACAAGATTATAGGATTTGGAACTGGAAAAGACCTCAGAGAGAATCTACACTAACCTCTAGTATTGAAGGAACACATGCCCTTGAAGGGAAGGTGACTTATCCAAGGTCACACAGGCAAAGCTTGGATTCATGCCCACATCCTTTAACTCCAGACCCAGAGTTGATTCTGCTGTTCCAGGTTTCCTGCGTCTGTTTTGAATCATGCTTCTTTAAATTGTCCAGCATGGAGGCACAGAATATTAGGGGGAATCTCTTCAGAGTCATGAGCCAACAAGCCCAGGTTGGTTAAGGAACTTGACAGAGATTACAGAGGTAGTTAACATTGGACTCCGCAGTGTTCTTTATCATTTTATCTGAATTTCTGAATAGAGAAATGAAACGTTTGCCCCTGGGCAGGTGGTGAGTCCGGGACATCATTCCTGGACATAGAACCCAGGAGTCCCTGTTCCCAGGTTTCTCTAGTCACTGGCTAGCAGCTTCAGAAAACCTAAGTTTGTATTCAGGCCTCAGTGCTTACTACATGCATGACCTTAGGTCATTTTTAGCTCTCTGGGCCTTAGTTTCCGTATCTATAAGATGGGAGAGGGCATCTAGAGCACGAGTTCTTAATCTGGGGTCTTTAGGTCTCTGAACTTAGATGGGGAAGAAAAATGCATCTTTATTTTCAGTAACTTTCAAATGAAATTTAGCATTGCCCTTAATTATGAATTTTTAAAAAATAATTCTGAGAAGGGGTCCATGGGCTTCACCATAGTGACAAAGGGGACCGCGACATACAAAAAGGTTAGGAACATCTGGTCGAGGTGATCTCTAAAGCTGCTTCCAGCTCAAAATCCCTTGAGATGGAATTGATATAAGGGTTAGCTGCCCCCACTAAGGGAGAGGGGAACTCTGGGTGAGAGGTAAGCAAGGCAAGCCTGGGCACCGAACACCAACTGGTATTTCTTAAAAGGGCCTCAAAAAGCAGAGAATCCTCGCGCAAACCTTCCCAAACGTGTCTGTGGCCATATGAGGCCATCCACACGGGAGCCCTCTCAGAGCAAGCCTGTCCGCTGTTTCAGAAGGGATTCCTTCTCCCTCTTGGCCAAGTTCTGACTTGGCAAGGCCTCCTGAGGGCAGACTACCTAGTAACCTGTGCCTGGCACGTGCTGATCTTGCCAGCCTGACCTTTTCCCCACCTATGACTTCATCTGTATATTTCCTCATCTGTAAAATGGGATAATGACTTCTCTCCCCCTCTCTACCTCCCACCTCCATCTCATGAGATCATAGGTGTTGGAAGTACTTTGTAGCCATGCAGTATCCTACAGATAGAAGGTAGCATTTGTGGTTTCACCTGCTTCCCCCTGGGTATGTCTCCTCTTCTGGTTCAACAGATGTGTGCTTAAATGCTTTCCTTATTTATACCGCCTTTGCCCTAGGGTCCTAACCTTGACTGTCCCCCTTGCAATCTTGAGTTAATGCCCCCACATCTTTACCCTGACCAACTGCTCACCCTGCCTCCCATCTTGGGTCTTGTTTCTCACTTAAAATGCCCTCTCCTCTCCATTTCCCCCTGTTAATATTATACTCATCCTTTAGGTCTCTGATATTGTGGACAGGGCCCTAGCCCTTCCTGGTCAGAAAGACCTGGGTTCAAATTCTGCCTCAGACATTTAGTAGCTATATGACTTTGGGCAAATCACTTAACCTCTCTCTGCCTCAGTTTCCTTATGGGTACAACGTAAGGGTTGGGTTTGATGACCTCTAAGGTGCCTTTCAGTTCTAAATCTGGCAGTCTGCTGAAGCCTAAGGGTCCCCCTCTCAGATTGTTTTTAAAACGTGTAAAATAAAGAAGCCAGTTAGATTGAAATACAGTTATTAGAATGTTTTCCCTCCACCCTACCCCATCTAATCCTCCCAAGCTAGAAATTATTTTTCCGTCATTGAATCTGATAATACTTTTTTTTGAGGGGGGAGAGGAGTCCAGACCTATGATTTCGTTATTACAAAGAACTCCCAGTGAAGAAACTCCCTCTACCCATGTAGATCAGCAACTGTTCCTGAAAATAATTTTATTTGTGTTATCTTTCTGTGTTCTTGCCCCATTGCCTTTATATCCCCAAATATCTGATGCCATTTGATGTCAGCTCACTATGTGACAGATGCTCCGTAGATAGATGTTTGTTGAATGAAGGAGTGAGTACACGGTCTGACTCACTGATGCATTGTGGCACTGCCTGAGTGGTCTGGCTGGACAGGGATAGAAGACCGGCGCAGGGTGACCACTGCTGATGCCCCTCACTTTGGGGATGAACATTGAGCTTCTGTGCTGAGTCTGGATGGGTAGGAGATGGGGAAAGGCTTATATGTGCAGGGCTACCGTTCTTCTGTTTCTTTGTTCCTGGTTGGGTTTTGGGTTTGGGGGCTGTTTTTTTTAATTCTCCCCTGCTGCAGTCCAGGGCCAGGGAAGTCACGGCCCTGTCTAAGAGAGAGTCACTGCCTACGGCAAAGGGAGGATCTGGGAAGTAGAAAGGCCTGACAGATGCCTATGTGTCATCCCGAGTCTAGACAGGATTCTGGATGTGAGAGGTTTTAGATCTCACATCCCCCTTCCTCCTCAGCCTCTCCCTGTTCCCTCATGCTGTTCACTCAAGCTGTTTCTCTTACCTGAAATACCCTCCCCTCCGCCCATCTGAAATCTTGTCTGGCCCTCCAAGGCCTGGGTTCTCACCTGGATCTTGGTTCTAGTCCTGGCTCTCCCTTTAGCTAACTATGGGGACATTACTTTCCCTCTCTGGGTCTTAGTTACCTCATGTGTAAAATGAAGTAGGGCTTGGGTAATCTCTAAAATCTTTTTCTAACTGTGATGTTTTCTGATGATCTGTCATCATAATCAGCCAACAAGCACATAAGCGCTTATTATCATTCACTGTGGTGAGCCCTGGGGCTACAAAGGCAAAAGCAAGGAAGGATACAGAAATTAGATCAGATGCAATCCCTGCCCTCACAGAGCTCCCAGTCTCATAGGGGATGTGTTGGCTACATAGACAGCTATAAATTTCAAAAACATACTTGCTAACGTGGTAGATGTGAACAGTGCCGTGTGAGACTGGGGACAGGAGAATCAAGGTAGGGAGGAGGATAGCCAGAGCCTTCATGGGAGAATGCTTCCTCCTCTTATCTCTTTTCCCCGCTACCCTCCCTTTCCTATACTGCCCTGGGTTTTCCAAAACTAGTTAATCTGCCCATTTTAAATTTTAGGGAATTTATTAATAAATATTTCTAGGTCTCTCTGGGTTCAGCTACCTAAAAGGAAAAAAAAAAAAGCACAGTATGGAGTTCAATGCTGGAAATCAGAAGGTCTGGGTTCTAGTCCAGCTGAGTGGCCTAAGGCAGATTACTTCCCCTTCCTGTCCTCAGTTTCATCTATAAAAATCAGAGTCTTAGGCCAGCTGATCCCTGACAGTCCTTCCAGCCCCTTCTCTGTTCTCATTTTGTGTTCTGCGATCTCCCTCCCCCACCTCCACCCCACCCCTGCCATTAGGTTTGACATTTTATGTTCTAAGGTCATTCCAAGCTCTGATATTCTGTGTTCTAAGGGTCCTTTATGCTCTGATTTTCTGTGTTCTAAGAGCCCTTCCCTCTTTGTCATGCTGTGTTCTAAGGGCCTTTCCCCCTCTGACATTCCATGTTCTAAGGGCCCTTCTCCTTGTAACAGTCTAAAATCAATCATGAATTTCTGCGTAGAAGTATGGAAATCTATTCAGAAGGAAAGGCTCCATAAATACTAACTCATGTTCTCTCCAGGTTAAATACAGATGCAGGAGCTAATTTTTCTCTAAATATTGGGAATTAGCTGTTTCCAAAGGCCTTGTTCTGGGATAGAGAGCCTTGGGCTTGAAGAAGATGCCAGCACTGCACTCAGAGAGGGGACCGATTGTGTCGTTCTGAAATTGGCTCCTGGGAACAAAGCTGTGCTCTTCGCCTTTTGGATGGAATATCAAGTTGGTTTTGCTGAATGGGATTCAGTGTAGGTCCTTTTAGTTCAGCCACTTTGAATCTCACAAAGAGTAGGCGGCTTCCCTTGTGTCATTTTTTTAATTGATTTCCACCACATTATTACAGTGAGCTGGCATTCAGCCAGGGAAAGTCATCGCTTGGGAAATTCTTCCAAAATTGACTCATCGATCACTTGATCTGATGGAATAATTAGCACTTGTTAATCTTTACCTCATTGTTACTGCTTCTCTGGCTAAAGTTAGGGGAAGGAAATCCCATTGATCCTGAAGAATCCCAATGGAAATTTTTATCAGTTCCAAAGAAGACAGTCTCTCTCCAGCAGGATCAGTCAGGTGACAGGCTTATACTTTGAGTACGTATCTCAGCCCTTCTCGACATCAGCCTTTGAGCACACCACCAACCACTGAGGCCAGGAAGTTTAGTCTCTGTGCTGTGTCCCAGCTTAAAATCTAGATGCATTTGGGGCCAGAAGTGTCCTTAGAAAGAATCTATTGCAAATTTCCCATTCTACAAAGGAGGATTCAGAGGTGCAGAGAGAGGAGGGCACTTGCCAAAAGCCATGCCTGGCAAATGCCACTGGGATACCTTAGGTTATTCCAGCTGATTTGCATTGCTTAAGGTGTACTTTGGGATCTGATAAGCTAAGGTTTTGTCCTTAAATACCAAAGAGGTCTGTTTCTCATCATAAGTGTGTCATGCTCATTTCAAGAAGGATATTGACATCTCACAGACCTGTCCTATGTTATAATGCTTTGCTAATAATAAAATCGCTTATGTAGAGCACCTTGCCTCTGGAGAGCATGAAGCAGTTGCACTTCCCTGCTCTCTTGTGTCCTCACAGGGCCCCATGAGTGATAGGTAAGGACAGGTGTTTCACAGATGGACAGCAGAGAAGCTGTCACTTGCCCGAGGTCACACAGTAAACCAGCTGTAAAACCTTGACTCCTTGACCCTTTTGGGGGGGAAGGGCTGTGCTTCATTCCCTTTAGGTAGAGGAAACAACCATACATTTACTCCTGGGAAGACACTCGAAAGTTCATTTTGATAAGAAGCAGATTGTCACATGAAAGAATAAGCAGGCTCTGTTAGCAAGGGGAAATTCTCCAGTTATAACCCTTTGCATGGTCCTATCCTTGCTGCTATAGCTTTGGACCTGAATTTGGAGGTAGGAGAATGCAGTGGTTGGGCAATAAAGACATAATTATGATAATGGCTCATTTAGTATTTATTTTTTACAAGTGTTGATATTTTGGTTTTTAATATTATCTTAATTTTCCAATATGTGCCTCCCTTGATATCCATTCCTTATAAAAAAAGAAAAGAGAGAAGCAAAGTTGTCTTTTTTTAAGCATACCAACCAACATGTAGAGTCCAGTAATGTATGCAATATCCCACACCCATAGCCCTCTGCCTGTACAAAGAAGAGAGGGAAGAGGTTGCCTATTGCTTTTAGGGTCCCCAGAGCACACTCTTTTTTCTCTCTGTATTTGGATAGTATTTTCCTTTTCTTTTTTTATTTAATAGTATTTTACTTTTTAAAATTACATGTAAAGACAATTTTCAGCTTTCACCTTTTGAAAGATTTTGAGTTCCAGATTTTTCTCCCTCCTTCCTTCCTCTTTCCCCTCCCCGAGATGAGAAGCAATCTGATATAGACTATACATGGCAAAGCACGCTCTTAATAACAAACCTATGAGATAGGTGCTACCTGTGTTATATTATCCCCACTGGAAAAACCAAGGCTTCCAGAGGTCAGGGCTTACCCAGGGTTGTCCAACTAGCAAATGTCAAAGCCTGGAGTTGAATAGTTCCTCCAGCTTCAACTCCACTGTCCTTTCCACTGCAACCATGCCAAGGCCTTGATTTCTTCTTTGTTCTAACCTTTGAAGAGTATGTCTCAAGAGTCTAGTTGTCTAGAAACAAGTGGCTTCTCAGGTTGGGCAGTTATGGCATCATCAGACCCTGCAGATGGTTGCCGGATTCCAGGAGGGAGAGGTCCTTGGAGCCATATGTGTTTGTCTTGGGAAACTGAACAAATTCCTGCTCTTCATGGACCCAAGACTTGGGTGGGCTGCGGCTTACTTATCTTTTTCAAAGAATTTCACAGTTCGTGCAAAAGGATTTCCTACAAATTATGTTAGGTTTATTTTTGCATGAATATCAATGTGGTTCTCTCTTCTTTACTCACAGATCTGAAGTAGGAGAAGATAGAGAAAGCAACTTCAGTCTCCCGGGTTTCACAGGAACCGAATCAGCGAAATCATGGCCCCCTACACCCTTCTCCTAGGCTTATTCACTGTGACTGTACTCTCCCTGCTGGACAGCAGCTCGGCCTTCTTGTCCAGCCAGCGCCTCAAAGGGAGGTTCCAGAGGGACCGGAGGAACATCCGTCCAAACATCATCCTTGTCCTGACAGATGACCAGGATGTAGAGCTTGGTAAGAGACCCCGGATGCTAGAGTGATTCTACTAGTCCAAAAAATGGCAAACCATCTCTGGCAAAGTTCTGAGGCCATAGCTACACAGCACCCCCAAGGGAAGTTGGGCAGAGTGATCTGGTTCCAAATCCACTTGAATGACAGACAGACAGAGATTTGTCTAGCAAGTGGATCCAGATTCAGGTGTAGCTCTCTGCCTGAGAGGTAGATTTTTTTCACTTGTTCTCCCTCCTCCCAAACCCTCAGCCCTCTCCTGATGAAAATGTGCTTTATTCCTCATGGATTGGGGGGGGGGCTGCCGGCTGGGAGGGGGCAGTGCTGGGGAGGTGCTGGCACTGGCAGACTTTGACCAGCTGCTACTAGCTTCATGTGCTTACCTTACTTTTTCCCTCCCTGCGGAGACAGGGTTATGCCAGCTAGCTTGAGATCAACCAGGTAACATTAAGATTTGGAAACTGACTGGTAGTTATCAGCCAGCCTGCTCAAGATCCCTCTGCAGAAAGTATGACCAGCAATCCAAATGAAAATCCGCTTGGGCACACTGTCTCCCCAAATGCAGATTTCTTTAGTTATGGAATGAAATAGAATAAGCATTAATTAAGCACCTACTGTGTGCCGCTCACTATGCTAAGTGCTTTTACGAGTACTATCTCATTTGATCCCCACAACAACTCTGGGAGTAGGTACTGTTAATTATCTCCATTTTACAGATGAGAAAACAGAGTCAAGCAGAGGTTAAATGACTTGCCCAGGGTAACACTGCTAGGACATGTCTAAAGCTGGATTTGAACTCGGGTCTTTCTGTTGCTGGGCCCAGAGCACTGTATCCACTGTGCCATCTAGCTGCTGCTGGCTTTAAACCCACCCCTTTCTGGATCCTTTATCCAGTAGAAAAAGCAGAAGCTGGCATTTTAGCTGCCGAGAGGAGGTGATTTCTATGAAACCAACTCATTTCACGTAACAACTTGTGTTAGTGACCGTAGAAATAGCTTTTCCCAGAAGAGTTTTTATGAGTAAAGAGAATTTGCATAAAGGAAGTAGGCAGCAACCAGAGGATGTTATTGATAATGTTGACATACAAGATGCAGACCTGCCAGGCAGTAGTGTTTAAGATAATTCATGTTCTGTAATTGTGATGGGTATTTGCAGTAAGGCAAGTTTCATACTTCTGAGAAAAGTTTCGCCAAGGATGCTTCCAAATTATCCTCAGTGCCCAGAAACACTGCCTACTGTAAGTGTTTAATAAATATATGAATGAATGGAGAAATGTTTCCATGTACCCTGTGGGCCCCAGAGTATGGCTACCAGGACCACCTACGGGGCACAAGTCATAACAATTCCTATTGGAATTTATTGAGTAGGGGGTGAGGACGTGGTCAGACCTGAGTTTCAGGAATATCACTTCGACAGCTGAGTAGGGAGAGTCATGAGGCAGAGAAACCAACCAGGAGCCTATTGCAATAGTCCACGCATGAGGAAATGAGGGCCTGAACCAGAACGGTGGTGGTGTCAGGAGAAAAAGGGCATGGGATCACACTTTGGAGACCCAGGTTTGAAAATTGACTTGTTGCATGACAATGGGCAAGTGGCTTCAACCACATGGGCCTCCATTTCCCCATCTGTAAAATGGAGACAAATAATGCTTCTGCCACCCACCTTCACAAGATTGTTCTGGGGCACGTACTTTGGAAACTTCATTGCCCCATAGAATTTTAAGTGCAATGATAGCACCTCCCTCCCAGGTTGTTGTGAGGAGCAAACGAGAGAATATTTGCAAAGCACTTAGCAGCACAGCTTATTTCTTAAGCACATCGTAGGTGTTTAATAAATGCTCATATTTAGTCAGTCCTCTGTTGGGTTTTTAAAGCCCTTCCTAATCTGTCCCTTTGCAGCCTTCTTACACCTTGCTTCTGTCTACATAACCTGTGACCATCTTGCTGTTCATTGCCCAAGACACACTTTCTCTCAATTCTGTGCATTTTCCCTGGCTGTCCCCCATGCCTGGAATGCTCTCCCTTCTCAGCAGTTTCTCCTGACTTTCCTGGCTTCCTTCACATCTCTGATAAAATTTCACCTTCTGTAAGAAGGCTTTCCCAATCCCCCTTAAGACTACTGCCTTCCTTCTTAGATTACCTCTCATTTACACTCTGTATGTTTTGGTTGCATATTATTTCCCCCATTAGGCTGTAAGCCCCTTCAGGTCTTTTGCCTTTCTTTAGAGCCCTACCTAGCACTTAGCACAGAGCCTGGCACATAGTCAGCTCTCATGCTTGTGGATCAACTGGAGTGGGGCACCAACCTGATTCTCTTCCCCTGTGAGATGCGCATGTCAAGCTTGAAATGATTCACTGGTCGGGTCCTTGGCGGGTTTTGCCTGGCAGCTGTTGTCCAGAACCAGCTGGCTCTGCTCGTAAAAGGAAGGGAGTTGTGGGTGTGATCCCGACAAAGGAGCCAGAGAAAAACCACAGTAGGTTTTTGATCCAGCAAAGGTTCTGTTCCTCTTGTAAGTTCCCAGTATCCCAGGCTTCAGATCAGTGCCCTAAAGTGTTTCTTCCTAACAGATAAGCCGGAGCTTTGTAGCAGTTGAGCTGACTTTGAAGACGGGTTGAGTTCCTTCTAGGAGGTGGAGAAACGACAATGCTTTTGAAACCACAAGACAGACTCAGTTCAATAATGCATGTCCCAAAAAGCTGAACCCATTAGCTCACAGTCTGGTGCAACTTGCAGACCAGAGGGTGGTCCTAAAAAATTTATCATCTGCTATTTTCTGCTCCTCTGTGATGCGGCTGTAATACTCCTCTGGGTTAGAGCCTTCTTTTCTAAGATAATCCAGGGCCTCTTTCCCATTTCAAGCACGGTGAACAGCTGTCCACACCAATTAAGGTCTGGCTGGAGCAGTGGTACCTAAGATTAGAGATTCATCCTGTTTCCTTAATTGATGTATGTGATTTTTTTGGACCACGTTTTTTATTCTTTTGCTTTATGTGGTGGACCAGCCACCCCAGGTAGCTAATTGGGATTGTCACAGGGGTTAATTCTGAGTGTGTCAGAATCACTCAGCTATCCGCTTGTTGGTCAGTGAGCTGCATGGGGCTAGATTTCCAGAAAGGTTAGGAGAATTCCCTGTTTGAATGATCCGCAGGGGCCGTTTTTTTTTTTCAGACAGTTCTCTTTAGCTAAGAGGTTAAGAAAGAGAGACAGCCACACTGGAGCAGTCATCAGAAGGGGTTTTGCAAAGATGTAGACACTGCCATAGACTTGAATTTCCAGGTATCATAACAACATAAACAATAATAGCTAAACATATTTAGCGATTTAAAGTTTACCAAGCATCTTACTCATACTCTTACCTGATTCGATTCTCACAACAGCCTTGTAAGGTAGCCGTTATTAATATTCCCAATTCACAGATGAAGAAACTGAGGCTGAGATTAAACGGCAGCCTAGAGTCACACAGCTAGCAAGTGTATAAGTAAGAATTCATATTTGGGTCTTCCTGACTCCGGGCCCATTGCTCTATCGACTCCACCATGCCACCTCAGAGGAACCAGAAGTTACTGGCTTAATCGAGGCCAGGGAGTGGTGCTGGGAAATGATGGGGGGGCAGAGAGCAGTGTGTTGGGAGGCTCAAGTTTCTAGTGTCCCAGGCCTGGGGAGTGAGGCTGAAGAGGTGGTTTTAACTCTCTCAGGCAGCACACTAGAGAAGTGTTCTCACTTAAGAAAACTTCCATCTCTTCATTTGATTCAGCAAACAATTTTTTATTAGTTTATTTTTAGTTTTCAACATTCACTTCCACAAGTTTTAAATTTTCTCTCCCTCTCTCCCTCCCCAAGGTGGTGTGCAATACGATAAAGCCTCTACATATACATTCCTATTAAACATATTTTCACATTAGTCATGTTGTATAGAAGAATTATCACAAATGGGAGAAATCATGAGAAAGAAAAAAAAAAACAGTCTGCTTTGCTCTGCATTCAGACTCCATAGCTCTTTCTCTTTCTGGATGTGGATGGCATTCTCCACCATGAGTCCTTTGGAATGGAATTATTTTGAGTCCTTGCATTTCAGCAAACAATTGTCAAGCACCTACTATGTGCATGCAGAGCTAGGTAAGGGGTATCTGTCCTTCAGGACCTTAAGGTGGGAGAAAGACAAGCTATCTGTATAAATAAATGCCTCAGTATTCTGTGAGAGTATATAGAAAGAAGAGATAAGTCAAATCAATTAGAAATTTACATTTTAAAAGAATTCTTTGTGGGAAATTTTAGATAATCTCACCTCTTATACGCATAATCCGTTTACAAATATGTCAATATTTGACAGGTTGGTCTAGTTTTGAGAATGTTAAGAGGTGGTTCGAGCCCTACAGCCCTCTCAGGTTACCAGGGCACAGATTTGCCCCTTCTTAGAACAAGTCACTTCCCTCTCTGGCCTCAGTTTCCTCGTCTGTAAAATTGAGGACTAGATTATCTCTAATGCCCTACCACTGCCAGCGTTGTGTGAGTCACTGCCAATTAAAGATTCATCAGAAAGAGAAAGCATCTCTGAGATACAAATAGGTGAAAACTTATACATCAATAGATCCTCTCCTTCCCTGTTATTCAGTCGAGTCTGACTCTTCCTGACTCTTTAATGGGATTTTCTTGGCAAAGATATTTGAGTGGTTTGCCATTTTTCTTCTCCAGCTCATTTTACAGATGAGAAAACTGAGGCAAACAGGTAAGTGACTTACCAAGGTCACACAGCTAGTAAGTGTCTGAGGCTAGATTTGAACTCAGGTCTTCCTCACTTCATGCCTGGAACTCTCTCCATCAAAACACTGAGCTGCTGCCTCCTCCCTCCCTAGAATGTTGCATAAAATGAGGAATGCCCATGTTGTTTAGTGCCTCTCACCAACTACAGAAGTACAGTCATGGTTCTGAATTCAGTTTAAGTCAGCAAGCATTTACTGAATATCTTCTATAGGGCCATGGGCACCATGATACAAAGACAAAAATGAAACAGGTTAAGTCAGGAACGAGGAACCTGCAGCCTTGAGGCCATGTGTGGCCTTCTAGGTCCTCACATGTGGCCTTCTGACTGAATACAAACTCCACAGAACAAATCCCCTTAATAAAAGGATTTGTTCTTTAAAACTTGGACTCAGTCAAAAGGCTGCACCCGAGGACCTAGAAGGCCACATGTGGCCTCCAGGCCACAGGTTCCCCACCTCTGGTCTAAGTCATCAAAGAAATTACCATCTCCTGGAAATTAGTCCAATAAGCACCTATTAAACACTTATTGTATGCTAAGCTCTATACTGCTTCCTGGGTTTAATGAGACAAAAATGAATCCATCCCTAACCTCAAGGAGCTTACGATCTAACAGAGAAGATAACTTGCATATGTGTGTGTATGTATGTATACATATGTGTACACATATGTGTGTATACATAATATACACAAAATGAATACGAGGTAGTTTTGAAAGGGCGTATATCAGCAGCCCAGCCAGGTGGGGTGTCACAAAGGGCTTCATGAAGAAGAAGACTCTTAAGCCAAGTCTTGAAGGAAAGTAAGAGATTCTCGAAAGTAGAGGTGAGAAGAGAGAGCATTCCAGGCATGGAGAGGAGCCAGTGGAAAGGGCCAACGTTCGGGGCAGCCACTCGGCCGGTGGGGCTAAGCTGCAGAGTGCACAGGAAGGAGAACTATCTAAGAACTCCAGGAAGGTAGTAAGGGGCTGTGTGTAGAGATGCAAACAGTTTAGGAGTTGGAGCAAAGGAGTGAGGTGGTCGTAGTACCTGGGGTGGCAGCTGTGTGGAGGATGGATTGGAAAAGGGAGAGGCCAGAGACAGGAAGGCCAAAGGGGAGGGTTCTGCAGTGGCACAAGTGGGAGATGATGAGGCCTAATCTAAGGTCGTGCATGTGTGAGTAAAGAAGAGAGAGTATTCGGGAAACCCCTAGTGAATGTGTGGGTGTGTACACATAATATATACACACATATATATGTATATATACACATACACACAGAGGCAACTGGTTGCCACGCTGGATAAAGTGCTGGGTCTGGAATCGTGAAAACTCATCTTCCTGAGTTCAAATCTGGCCTAAGACCTTTACTAGCTGTGTGACCCTGGGCAAGTCACTTAACCCTGTTTGCCTCAGTTTCCTGATCTGTAAAATGAGCTAGAGAAGGAAAATCCCAAAAAGGGGGTCACAGAAAGTCAGACATGACTGAAAAACAACTGAACGACAAAATGTGTATGTCTATGTACGTATAGAGACATATATGTGTTTATATATGTGTGTACATGTATGTGTGTGTATGTATAGATGTGTGTATATATACATAGCAGTAGATACTAGATGTATATAAAATATAATTGTATTTCGGTATAAGTGGTTTCCTTTGTAATCCTCTGTATTTCATTTTATGCATTTAAAAACATCATTCTCAGGAGTCCATATGCTTCAACAGACTGCCACCGGGGTGTATGCCACAAAAATGGCTAAGAACCTGTATTTTAAAGGCAATGAAGTTGACTTGAACAAGGAAGGGGCCTGGTCAGACTTGTGCTTTAGGCCTATCAGCATGGCAGCAGTTTGGAGGATGGATTCCAGAAGGGAGATTTACCAAACAGGGAGACCAATTATTAAACCATTTGCAGCGTTCCAGGTGAGAGGTGAGGAGGCCCTGAGCTCGAGTGGCAGCCATGTGGGAAGAAGGAATGAAGAGAATGTATTTCAAACATGTTTAGCTGTCAAAAACTTCATTACCGTAGGTAGAAGTAGAATTGGTTAGTAATATATGTTGACAGAGTCATTTCCTTCCTCCTCTCTATCCTGTAAAAGCAGGTGAGTTCATTGTGGCAGCTCTGCCTTGACCATTAGGGAGATGCCCTGCCTTCCACTGCAGAAGCCCAGGATTGTCTCAGCTCAGTTGGTATCTTCCCAGACCAGAACAAAGGGCTCTGGGCAGTTGAGCCTCCCTTCAGCCAGGTTTGGACCTGCTCTCTACACTCAGTATCTCCCAGATCAGTCTATGGTAGTTTACCAGTCTACAAAACTTTGGTTCTTAATTCTTAAAACCTACAAACTTAAAAAACAAGCAATTAAACAAAAACCTCCCACCTACATCCTGCCCCTTCTGTACCTGCTTTCAGTCTTCTTTCTGGCAGATTTGATGCTGCTTTGTAGTAGTGGAAAGGATATCAAAAGTCATCTAGTCCCATCCCTGCCCCCATGTTACATCTTCCCAAAGAGCAACATCCCCACCAGAGCTATTGAAACACCTCCAATGACAGAGAACTCACTACCTCTGATTGTTAAGACATTTTTCCTTGCATTGAAGCGAGGCTAGCTCACCACTCGCGTCTGGACAGCTTTATAGGCACAGAAATGTGACTTCTAGTCAGTGACTGGGGCTTTTTCTGAGATCATGCCTCATAAGCAGGTTTAGTTGATTCAGCATAATGAACACTTATTAAGTACCTGCTGTGTACAGGTTACTGTGGTACCTCCTAGGGGAGGTACAAAGATTAATAATATGTGGTCCCAGCTCTTAAGGAGTCTGTTAGGGAGAGAGATGACACAAAACTAATAAGTATAATACAAAATAGAGCATATAATACAAAATCAGTGCATTTATTAAGCACCATCTCTGTGCCATGCTCCGTGCTGGGTGCTGAGGAAGGAAATATCCCCGGATCTCAAAGAGCTTATGTTCTATCAGAGTAGACATGTACATTTATAAGTGTGTACAGAATAAATATATTCAGGACAAATACAAAGTTAGGGAAGACAGGGCACTAGCAGTTAGAGGGATAGGAAAAGCTTCAGGCACATGATTCCTGAGGTGTGTATGTTCCAAGGGTGGAGGGCAAATTTGCTGAGTTGTGGGGTGGGGTGTTGTGTATAAGGACTGAAGAGAAGAAGCCGGTCTGGATGGGCCATAGAGTCTGAAGAGGAGAGTACAATGAGGCTAAAAGATAGTTTGAGATCGATTTGTGAAGGGCTTTAAAAACCGAACAGAGGAATTTATATTTGAGCTGCAAAGTGCTGTGTGAGATAGAAGGAAGGAAATATCCTTACCAGCTGTGGGAGGAAGAGTAAAGCCTCTATAGCAGCCTATAACTTTGAGCAGGGCCTTGAAGGGTGGGTAAGATTTCAGAGCAGGGAGGGCCTTTGGGGATATGGAGGTGGGAGAGCAAGGTCTGGATCCTTCTCTCACTTTCATCACTGACTTCCTCCCAGGCCTGCTTTGTGGTCAAACTGTAAGAGGCTGATTTGTGAAAAGGAGGCAGAGGGGCTTTCCATCTGAGATCAACTTCTCCCCTCCCTATCTCCTAGAACAGGGAAACCACACCCTGTCTTACGCACTGGATTTCCAAGGGAGTGACTGAACCCTGTATCCTGTGAATCTTGGGGCTAGATGGCTTGAAGCCTGGCTTAATAATGCCCAGGTCCTAGACAACATGGGGGAAATGCGGACAGCCAATTCAGCTCTTCCTTGTTACCGCCTCCTGGCACCTATGCTGACCCACAGTGGAAAAAAAGAACAAGAAAGGAAAAAATATATCTGGGTGTTGTCGTGCCAGAGCTGGGGAAAAGCTAATTGTGACCTACCCTTGGAGATTAGCTTTCAAAACACATTCTTCTAAATTTTCAGTCTGGCAATAATCAAGATCATTCCAGTCCCTGATGCCAGCTCACCATGAGGAAAAACTTTAGGGGTGGAAGGGAGGAGGAGGACAGGGAATAGAGCTGTAGGCCAGGCCAGGCCTCAAGATTGTTCTGCCCCTATAGGCACTAATGAAGAAAGGGACCTTTACTCACTTAGAACATTTTCCTCACTTCTAGATCAGAGGATCTCCCCTCTGCCATCCTCCTCTGGATGTGAAACTATCGTCTTTATCTATAGACTGGTTATAGATAATGGGGGGAGGGGATTTTGAGGAACATGCTGCAGAAGCCAGTCCACTAACCATTACCTCCTCTGTTGGAATAGTAGGAAAACTACTGACCATAGAGTCTGGAAACCTTGAATTGCATTCCCATCTAGTGACCTTAGGCAAATCACTTCCCCACTATGGGCCTCAATTTTCCTAATCTTTGAAATGGGGATAATAGTAACTTGTACTGCCTGCTTCCCAGGTGCTTATGGGCAGTGATTCTATCAATCTTATAGGATTGTAGCAGTGGGAGTAGTTGTTCTATGGGGGTAGTTGGCTTCCCTTTGGCCATAGTACTGAAGCTGAGTCAGCCATCTTAAAGATGGTAACAGTGGTCCTAATTTTTATAGCACTTTACCATTTACAGGCAATAGCTGTGTGAGCCTGGGCAAGTCACTTAACCCTGTTTACTTACCTCAGTTTCCTCATCTGTAAAATGAACTGGAGAAGGAGATGGTAAACCACTCCAGTATCTTTGGTAAGAAAATTTTTCAGACTCCAGAGTCCCATCTCTAAACCTGTAATTCAGGATCCTCATGATAATTCCCTGGAGTTAGGTTACATATATATATATACACACATACATATATATAGGTTATTATCCTCATTTTAGAGAGGGAGGTAAATGTTGACCTAGAGACAATAGGATGGTGGTCTTTCTCTTTTTTAATAATCCGTTTTATTAGTGTCTTCTGTCTTTCGATCATACTCATTCTCCAACTCCCACCCCTACTCACTACTCCCTTGTGATAAAGAAGAAACTAAGCAAAAATATCCTCTACAGAAATCCTGTCCAACAGGGTATGCCACATTCTTTCCCAGCAGTCCCCCACTTCTCTGCCTAGAGAAAGGAGGTATGTTTCATTATCTCTTCATCAGGACTTTCAAGGATTTTTCCATCATTCAGCATTCAGTATCCTCTTGTGGATTTCATTCTCTTGGTTCTTTTTTTTTTTTTTTTAGCTCTTCACTTGTTGATACAAATCTTTTTGTGATTCTCCAAGTCTCTTGTATGTGTCCATTCCTACAGCAAAACAACATTTCATTCCATTCCTGTACCATCATTTCCTCCAGCCCTGGTTTGTTTCTGGTAGCTATCGCATAGAGTAGTAGCGTGGATGTTTTGGTATCTATGAGGCCTTTGTTTCTGTCTTTGGCTTCCTTGGGATGTATGTGTGATGTCCTTTGCAGATGCATGTTATCAGTTACAAAGGAGATTAAGCCAAAAGAGCGTGTTTGGCATAATGTGACCCCTCCCAGTGACTTTCAGTGGAAAGAGACCCGATTCTGAGTTAATAATGTCATATACAAAGGGCCAAATGTCTTTAGATAGCAAAAGAAATATAGTTAGTGGGTTCAGCCTGAGGGTTACCTAATCTGTGAAACTTTCCCTGATCCATTTCCCCTAATGTCATTAATGATTCTCTCTTCTTATCACCTCCCCGCCCCCATAATAAGGTTTAGAGCTAAAAAGGACCTTAAAGGCCATTTAGTCCAATCTCCTCATTTTACAGATGACATTAAGTGATTTAACTAGGGCCAGCTAGTGTCTAAATGTTGTTCATTTGTTTCTCAGTCATGTCCAACTCTTCATGACCCCATTTGGTGTTTTCTTGGCAAAGATACTGGAGTGGTTTGCCATTTCCTTCCCCAGTTCATTTTATAGATGAGGAAACTGAGGCAAACAAGGTTGAGTGAGGGTCACACAGCTAGGAAGTGTCTGAGGTCAGATTTGAACTCCCAGAAGATGAGTCTTCCTTACTCCAGGCCCAGCACTCTATCTACTACACCACCTGGAAGTAGAAGTGCCTAAGCAGGATTCAAATTCAGGTCTTCCTAACTTCAAATCTAACACTCGATCCCCTGAGACATCTAGCTGTCTCCCTCCTATAGCATTTGGATTGAACCTCTCTTATGTAGGCATGGACTGTTTTTGCTTTTTCTTTGAATCCAGCACTGAACAGGTTGCCTGACAAATAGTTGTAGTGGTAATTAATAATAATATTAATACTTGCTGATTGATTTACATCATTATATCATTCTGTATTAAAATGATTTATATATGTGTCCTCTTCCTCTCCTACTCTGTGAGTTCTTCAAAGACAGGAATTATGCCTTATTGAATCTTTATAGCCCTTTCTTCCTTAACCCCAGCCAGCACTTAATAGATGCTTGTTGAAATTGAAGTGGAGAGTGGGATACGTTGGCACTCACCTATGATCCCTGTTCCCAGGGCTGTTGAGGTTGGTGGATAGCTTGAGCTCAGGAGTTTTGAGCTTCAGTTGAGTTAGAGCTGAACAGGTGTCTATGCTAAGTGTATCCCTCCATGTGGGAAGCAAGGAGCCACCAGGCTGCCTAAAAGGGGATGAACTTACCCAATGTTAAGGAGGAGTAGAATTTGGGGCCTTTGAGTGGTCGCTATCATTCCAGCCTGGGTGAGATGGAGAGGACTGAGGCAGAAGGAAGGAGGAGGGGAGAGGAAGGGAGAGATGGATTGGAGTAAGGAAAATTAACATTTCTCTACAGAACAACTTGGATAAAGTATAGCTGAAAAGGCCTTAGAGATGGTCTAGTTCAACTCTGTCCTTTTATGGAGGAGCAAAATGAATCCTGAGGAGAAGGAAGGAATTACTCCAAGTCATAGAAAACTGAGACTTGAACTCAACTCCTGTGACTAAATTCAGTGCACTTTCTGATAATCTATATAGCAGTGTTGTATAAGGGCATTGAGTCATGCAGAGGGTACTAAGGCATCCTTCAGCATCCTCATTCTATAAGATCATTGACTTAAAGCCAAAGGGCCCTTAGAGGTCTTTAAATCCAACCCTCTCATTTTTCAGATGAGGAAACTGAGGCCCACAGAGGCTAAGCAGTTTACTCAGGATCACACAGCTAGTAAATATGCAAGGTAGAGTTTGAACAGTCCATCACTCTATCCACAGTGACTGAAGATAATAATGATAGCAGGGCTTTCATTCAAACGATGTTGCCATCAGAGCTGGCAGAAGGGAGGAGAAAAATTAATCACATAATCTCTCAGACAATAAAATGTTCGTTAATGAAAAATCCAATATTGCTTCTTCAAACATCTGCTTAATTGATTTCAGGTTCAAGAGCAAGTTTTCCTTGATGACCGTACAGTGCTAAGTCCTCAACAAATCCTTCCTAGTCTTTTACACCCAGCTTCAAACAGGGTTTTAATATCCCCACACTGTAGTAGACACCTCATTAAAAAAACAGATCGGAGGAAATTCAATATCATTGTTTTGTATTGAGTTACACACACGCAGTATAATTATTGCTAGCTGACAGACGTGGGCAGATTCCAGCACGACGGTGGAAATCAAATATAATTGGAAAACAAAAGGATTTCCTCTTCGCTGATGCTGGCCCCGGATTCCCGCATTGCCCTTCGGCCTCCCTTCCGACCGTGGATGGAGCCCTTCTGGAGGGGCCAGTGTACTCCTGACTTGGATTTGTCCACAGAACAGGTATTATAACTGGACAGGCTTTTCAGAAGCTGATCCAGCTACATTGTGGGCATTCCAGAAACCCTTGAGGAACGGATGAGAGTAGGTAAACAAATGCTAAGCCTGTGGTTAAAAGAAAACAACCCCAAAGATTGGGGTACATGCTTTGAGTTTTGCTTTCTACCTTTATTCATTTCTGTCCCATTTCCCTCCCACCCACCCAAAAAAACAGAATGCCCCTCCCCCACCTAACTAAACCTTAGCTGCCTTTCAAGGCCTTTCTAGTCTACAATCAGAGGATCATAGATTTAGAGTTAGAAGGGAAGTTAAGGGTCTTATCTGGGGTCACACAGGCAGGTGCCAGGCACCTAGTCTTACTCTCAAGTAGTGTACACTTTAATGGGGGTGGAGAGGGAGAGGTGGGGTAAAGAAGAGCTATACAAATGCATTCTATCCTTTTTCAAAAATAGATTTTTATTGCTATATTTCTACACTTTGGGTTCCTCTCTCTTTTTAAACAGATGAGGAAAATAAAGGCCAGAGGAGGAAAGTGTCTGACCCGAGGTTATAAAGGATTTGAACCCAGCTCTCCTAGTTCAAAATCCATTTCTTTTCCCACAACTCCATACTGCCTTATAAGTCAACAAATTAGTGGCAGAGTTAGGCCAGGAACCCAGGTATCCCAGCTCCTCATTCATTGCTCTGTCCACTAGACCACACCATTTGTGATCAGTTTCACCCAGTCCTTCAAGCTAATGGAGGCCTCTAGGCTCTCAGATGTCCTGAACTAAATCAAGGCTTCTTTCTGAAATCAGCCCTACACACAAAGTCCCTGGGTCTGCATGTGACGAGAGAGAGGCTGGCTGGGGTGGGGGGGGAGTGGGGGACGTCACCCAGTGCCCAGCACAGAAGGGAGGTTCCATCACAGAAAGAAACAGTTCTTTGCTGTTCTCTCAACATCTCCAGGCTGGTTTGGCTTGTTTAAAATATTTAAGGCTGGCCTCTGTAGCTCAGCACGGGAGGGTATTCCAGAGCCTTACCTGCCATCAGAACTGTCAGTCTGCATTAGTCCTAGCTCTTGGGCTGTGGAAAGCGATTAGATCATATGTTTTTGTATTAAAGATGGTTGATTTATAGAGCTGTGTCATTACAGCAGTTTTATTAAACCAGGTTACTGTCCCCAAGGGGAGGCTTAACATGGAGTGCTATTTATGCACAGATGCCTCTGTCATTTAAGGGGATTGTTAAAACTGTACTTTAATAGCAGAATAACAAAATCCTCCTTCAGCCAGCCTGTTTGTTCAGGGGTGAGCTCACTCAACAAGCAGACTGTGCCTAGAGCTGGCACACCAATGCACCGTCCTTTTAATTGCCACAGAAATTAGAGGGATAACAACATAAGCATGAAAGCTTTTTTTTTAAGAGAGTTAAAAGAAAAAAACGCCACAAGCAAGAACCGGCCTTGCATGTTCTGGCTACTTCCTTTTGACTAATGTTGTGTTTCAAGCTAGTTACTGCCAGAGGATCCATCCACCACATAGTATTGTCCTCTTTCCAGGTAAAGGGCAAGAGTGACCTTGAAATATCAGCCATCTTTCATTCCTTTACTACTAAGGAAATGTGCCTGCATACTACCTGCAGGGACAGAAGGAAACATTGGGTAATACCACTTCTGTTATCTCTTCTGATCAGCATCAAAGGCATTTGTTGAATGTGCCAACAATGTGTGCAACCTTACTGGCCAGTACGAGGTTCACTGAGTATGGGGTACACAGTCGAGGTTCACCGAGTATGGGGTACACAGTCAAGGTTCCCTGAGCTAACTTCAAGGAGCCTTTTTCAAGCGCTTTCTGTTGCTCGTTCATTCAACAAACATTTTATTAAGCACCTGTGTATGTACAAAGTACTGTGCTTTCAAGGTGAGCCCTGGGACAAGAGACATAAAAAGGAAATAAGACATAGAGTCCCTCCTCTCAAGACGTTTGTTTTAGGTAAAAATCATCCAGGCCAGGGGTTCTTAACCTAGGACCCAAGGTCCATGGATAGATTTCAGGGGATCTGTGAATTTAGGACAAAATTACATCTTTATGTTTATTAACCTCTTTTTCTTTACAGACTGTCTCCCTAGCTTGAAAATGCACTGGCCACCACCTATGGGCCTGATCCTAATGCTGATTGGCACTGCCACAGAAGGATGACCCTGCTCTGTTTTTCCTCCCCATGCGAATTCTCTCCTTCTCAGGCACCTTGGTGGTGTTGTGTTTCCCTTCTGGTTTTTTGGGCCTCCTGTTATAGCTCAGAACTCCTGAATTTGATGAATCTATCAGCCACAGCCTCCCCCAGGAACTGGGATTATGAAAGTGTCCTGCCTCATATGGCTTTCACTAATTTCAACTGAAATTAAGCCTTTCCTTTACGAAAGGAAATGCTTAAAAATGTTTTTCTGAGAAAAGACCCATAGACTCCACCAGATTACCACAAGGATCCATAACATGCAACAAAAAATGCTTCAGAACCCCTAAACTATCCCAACCCTCTGATTTTACTCAGAAGAAAACAGACCTTAATCTATACCATGTAATAATAATTGTGCACAAGGAACAATTATCAGTCACTTAGTTAAGCTGTGAATCAGATGGTCCATCTGGGAAAGCAGCTCTTTCTCCCCTCCCCATGTTGGCATTTCAGTATTTTAGAAGTTGGGCACAGTCCTGCCTTGGCGAAGTACTCATTTATAAGTTCAACTAACTTTATTAATGCCCAAGGTAATATGTAATTTGTGCCAGCTGGTGGCAGGAAGAATTGATTAAAGTTGAACTCTTCATTCAGCTTAACAAGGAGGTGATTTCATGCCATGCTCAAGCCCTGGCATTGTCTACATGCCCCCCACCCATGACTTTTAAAAAGAAGTGTGTGGACTTGATACCAGATGTCTTACTGGCATTTCTGGAACCCGAAGATTGCTGTTCAACCAGATAAGCTGTTCAGCTTTTTCCTCTCCCTTCCTAGGAGGGCTTGTGCCAGCCTTGGATGACCTCAGAGAAATCTAGCAGAGGGTCTCTGTGCCAAGCAGAAGGTGCCATAGAAAGTATGTGTGCTGCCAAGAGGTGTGGTAGAGTGGAAACCTCACTGAATTTGGAGTCAGGAGGATTGGGTTCAAATATGGGCCTTGCTCTTGTTATGTATGACCTGGAACACCTCCTACCTCAGGTTTCTCATCTATAAAATGATGGGGTTGGAGCAGGTGATCTTGAAAGTTTGTCCCAACTCTGAAACCAGTCCCCCTCTGAGAGGAAGCTTCCTGGCTTTCTCCCTACTTATCTGGAAGACTGTTTCTCACCCTATTTGGTAGAAGTTTAGATGTTCCAGGATGGTGTTCTTTGGTTCTTTGCCCTTGGGAACCAGAGGCTGAAAACTAGAGTATCTAAAAAGCTATTTTCAAAGTAGAGAATCATGATAAAGGATTCTCAGAGCCCAATCAGGACGAATCTCTATCTGAATAAGAATTCCCTCTACATCTCACTCAATGAGTGGTCACCCACTCCAATCTCTAAGAGGCTTGCTATCAGGTAGTCAACAAGCATTGATTAAGCCCCTGTTACAGGCCAAGCATTGGGATACAAAGGCAAACAAAAAGAAACAATCCTTACTCTCAAGGTGCTTCCATTCTCTCCAGGAGGAAAATTTATACAATGCAGTATATGAGTATATGCAGGATCGCTCTATGTAGAATACAGGTGAGAAGTAAAGGGCACCAGCATTTTGGGAATCAGGAAAGGCTTCTTGAGGCACCTGCTATGTGCAGTACATTTCCTGCTATGCCATCTCGCTCTTCACAAATAAGATGCCATCACTTCATCCAAAAGGGAAAAATTCTATGTGGATATAATATAAATGTGACTTCAAGTGCATATGAGAGTAGAATAAAGTCTATGCTGTTAGATAAATGAAGAAGAAAGAACTTGCTTTGGAAGAGGGGGGAATAAAGGAAGGCTTCTTGTAGTAGTGGGTATTTGAGGTGGGCCTTGAAGGATAGAGAAACCATTCCAATGTGGAAGACTAATATGAATGACAGCGTGGATATGAGAATTAATATGGTGTGTGTATATGTGTGTTGGTAAGGAAGGCTTGAGAAGACCAGCCTGAGTACAGAGGGTCTCCTGGTTTCTCTAGCTTTCATCAAAACTCAACTCAAATACCACCTTCTCCGAAAGGTCTTTCCTAGCCCCACTAGTGACCTTTCAGATTACCTTCCATCTTATTTGTATATAACATACCTAGTTATTTATGTGTCATCTTACCTATTAAAATGCATGCTTCTTGAGGGTAGTGACTGTTTTTGTCTTCGTTTATATCCCCCTCACATGCTAAGTGTTTAATAAACGATTATTGTTGGGGAAGAGGAGTGGAAGACAAGGTTGGACAGGCAGAGTGGTCTGTTAATGGAGAGACTTTAATTACCAAGATTATTGGTTTGAGTTATAAAACCCTGGAATAGGTAAATGAAATTGGGAGCTTGAGAAGCCCTCTTCAGAGCATCTAGTTCAGTCTCCTCTTTTTATAGATACTAAAGAAGGAACAACAAAAAAGGAGCCCAGAGAAAGGACATGACTGGCTTGTGGCCACCTATCAAATTAGTGGCAGAGCAGACATTAGACTCCAGGACTCTAGATTCCCAGGTGTGTGTGTTCTTGAGGATTTTGAAGAACAGATGAACCATATCCACTCTGAATGGGGTCATTCTGGTAGGTTTCTATAAATAATCCCAGGGCTTCTGTGTATCTGTGGTCATTGGTGGGCTTTGTTGTTCCAGGTTCAATGCAAGTGATGAACAAGACCCGGAGAATCATGGAGCAAGGAGGGGCTCACTTCATCAATGCCTTTGTGACCACACCCATGTGCTGCCCTTCCCGATCCTCCATCCTGACAGGAAAATATGCCCACAATCACAACACCTACACCAACAATGAGAACTGCTCCTCACCTTCCTGGCAAGCCCAGCATGAGATCCGCACCTTTGCTGTGTACCTCAACAACACTGGCTACCGGACAGGTGAGACTGAGCCTACTGGTTTTGGTGGGAGCCTTTTGTGTAAGGCACATGTCTGATGAATACCTACCTCTCCTAGTTGTTGCTTGAGGGAGTAAGACTTGGAATTTTTTATATTCCAAGACCTCTCATTTATGGTGGAAGTTGCTGGGTCTTGTGTGATCCTAACTATGGTTTAAGATCCATTCTAGCTCTAAGACCTATGATCCTGGAAGAGGATCCTACCTGCACCTTACATATTCTAATACCATTCTATGCTAAAAAAGCCTGAAAAAATAGTTGACTAATTTTAAATTTTACTTTTTATTCTAAACAATGCCCCCCAAAAAGACCATTTCCATATACATAGACAGCAGAATACAAAAAGAGAAGTGAATACGAAATTGCGAATCTTCATTTCATGCCACTTGCTTGTGCATTATACCACTTATATATTTTAAAATGTATAACAATTCCACATATTACTTTCAAAATTATCCTTCTTGTCTGTGCTTCCTTCTGTTCCCATCTGCACATCTAAAAAATGTTTCTATGGCTTTTTTTGGACCTCCCTATTGCTAACCCAAAATCCCCCAACACTTCCCTCTCCTAAATCACAACCCAAAAGACAACAAAAACCCTTGAAACAAATAAGCAAAAAGAAACCACACCGTGCCCATAAAATGACATGTGCCCAGTGACATAAAAATGTATGTCTCTTTCTGTGCCTTGAGTCTATCACCTCTCTGCCAGGAGATAGGTAACGTACTTCATCATGTGAAAACATGGTTGGCCATTGCATCGACCCTAGTTCTTAAGTCTTTCAGAGATGTTTTTCCCACATTTTTGTTGTCTTTGTTCTCCTAGTTTTGCTCACTTGACTCTGTATCATTTTATACTCTATAAAGAGTCTCTGAAATTGTTTCTTTCATCATTTCTTACAGCTCAATAATATTCCACTGTATTCATATACCAAAATTTATTCAGCCATTAACCAATTGATAAGCACCACTTCAGGTCCTAGTTCAGGGATGGAGAACCTGCAGCCTTCTAGGCCACATGTGGCTTTCTAGGTCCTTGGGTGAGGCCTTTTGACTGAGTCCAAGTTTTACAGAACAAATCGTTTTATTAAGGGAATTTGTTGGATTCAATCTAAGGGCTGCACTTGAGGACCTAGAGGGCCACACATGGCCTTGAGGCCGCAGGTTCCCCATCCCTGATCATAGTTCTTTACTTTGCTTTTTTCCCCCTTTTAGTCCTCTTTTCAGGATCAGGAAGTTTACTTTGTTTATAGATATTCTCTTTGCAGTATTAGTCTCTCTTTTATAACCCTCCTTTTCCTGTCCTTGCTTGTTTCTTTGTTGAGTTTGATGTATTCCTGTATCAACTTGTGTGGTCAGCCATCTTTTGTTTGTCAGATGAGAATGAGGTTCATCTGATGCCAGCTCCTCCAACCCTAGATTCCCAGGTGCGTGTGTTCTTCAGGATTTTGTCTGCACACTCTTCTTCTCACATACCCCATTTAGAGAAATAACATTCCATTCTTCCTGCTGCTCCACTTCTTCTTCCTTTTATTCTGATGTATTTATTTTTCCATCTTCAAAAGCTCTCAAACCAACCAGTCCACCCCCCAGGACTTCTGTTTTTCTTCTTTGATTCTCTTATTACCCTTTGAAGACATTAAGGTTCTAAAGAGACACTTGTTTCTTCTCTCCCCTTTAAAAAGTTAGCATCATATCGTAAGATAGTTCCTTTCAGATAGTCGAATCAATTTATATTTCTAGGTTTCTCTGTGTTTTCATGTTTGTGTTTCAACATTCCCAATTAGCTATGGTCTTTTCATCAGGAATACTTGAAAATCCTCTATTCCACTAAAAAGGTCAATTTTTTTCTCTATAAAATTATACTCCTTTTTGCAGAACAAGTTATTCTTGGTTGTAAGCCTATATCTTTTGCCTTTCAGAATATTGCATTCCAAGATCTCCTCTCATTTTAGTAGAAGTTGGCAGATCTTGTATGATCCTGGCTGTGGTTTTTGGTGCTTAAACCGCTTCTTTCTAGATGTTTGCAATATTTTTTTCCTTTGACTTGGAAGCTCTGTATTTTGCCTGTCACAGTGGTTCCCAATGTTTATTGTTTTCCAAATCCCTTTCAACCACAATAAAAAAATGCTGTGAACCCCAGGGACAATTTAATATACTTTTCAGAATATTCTTTACAATCATGTACTGCTTAATGGTCCATTAAAGAATTTTTAGTGTGAACCGCTTGAACTATTGTCATCAACCTCCAAATGGGACTCACTGGACTATATCATCCCTAGGACTTTTTCTTTTGGGATTTCCTGGAAGAGGTTATGAATAGGTTCTTTCTATCTTAATATTGCCCTCTGGTTCTAATAGATCTGGGCAGTTTTCATTTATGAATTCTTGAAATATAGCATGCAGGCTTTTTTAATCATGATTTTCAGGGAATTCATTGATTCTTAAATTATCTCTCTTTGACCTGTTTTTGGAATAGCTTTTTTTTAAAAACAAAAATTCCTGTGATTTGGCCAGTTTCTGGTGTTCATCTGCCAAACTCATTTTCTGTAGCATATTAACTCAGTTGCAATGCATTAAAAAAATCCTTGGACTAGGATTCAGGAAACCTAAGCTTTCTTCTTGACTTAGCTAATGACTGTCTGTGGCAAGTTGTTCTCTATGTGTTCAGCCCCTGGAGAATATCCTGTTTTATGTGTTTCATCCTTGAATCTGTTCATCCTGCTCTGCTTTCTGCTCTAACCCAAGAGTTTATATCCATTCATCTGAATTTCATAGAGACAGGGACTGGACCTGTAATTTCATTGATACTCTCAGATGGGGAAACTCCCTCCACCAGTGCAGGGTGGCACTTTCTCTGCAACCTATAGTCTTAGAGCCCTAAGAAGTTAGATGACTTGTCCAGGGTCACACAGCCAGTATAATCCAGACTTGAACTCAGGTCTTCCTGGCTCCAAGGCCAGCTTTCTATCCCCCACCCCTCACCATTGCTTCTCAAATATTATTATCCTCATTGTAGAGATTTAGGAAAACTCAGGCTCATAGGAATAAAATGAGTTTCCCAATGTCAATCCACATGTCTCAACTCCCAATTTCTGCTACATCAAACTACTCCTCTGTTTGCAACACATTGGTCTTTGTACAAAAGGGCAGTGCCGCTACCCACAGGCAGTAGGATGTGTGAATTGAGTTGGTTTCTCAGCCGTGAGGATGGGTTTATATTGAGCTAGCTTCGTTGTCTTCTGCTCAGTTCCCACTCTGTGCAGTGGAAAGAGCACTTTGGAGTGTTTGAATCCCAGCCTCACCACTTCGTGCCTGTGTGAACTTAGGCAAGTCTCTTGCCTGCTTCAGTCCTCAGTTTCCTCATCTATCAAATGAGGGAGATGGAAGAGAGGGGCTTTAAATCCCTTAATCCCTGAATCAGTCATCCTGTGAACAGCTACCACACGCAGGGCTGTGGTCAGGGAAGCACTTTAGAATCGTGGGTTATCTGTGAAGTAGCTGGCTAGGACTGGGCATAGAGTTGGCAGCCACAGACCAGAGCAAAGTGACTTGACCTTTATAAAGAGAGAACCCATGACCCTGCCCTGCTTATGCATCATGCACCAGTTTCCAAACTCTTAGGTTGCAACATCCTGCCACCCTCATAGGTGCTCTCATCCTGTGGAGTTACAACACGCTAGTACTGTAATTTAGGGCCAGGTTGGTAGTGCGGCGGATAGAGCTCCAGGCCTGGAGTCAGGAAGACTCGTCTTCCCAAGTTCAGTTCTGGCCTCAGACACTTACTAGCTGTGTGACCCTGAGCAAGTCCCTTAACTCCGTTTGCCTCAGTTTCCACATCTGTAGAATGAGCTGGAGAAGGAAATGGTAGACATTATTCCATTTAGGATTATAGATTTAGAAGTCACCTAGTCCAACCCCCTCATTTGACAGATGAGGAAACTGAGGCCCAAAAAAGTCACAGAGAGAGTTAGTGAAAGAGTCAGAATTTGAAGCTACTCAAGTGCCAGGGCTGGTGGTTGTCATAACAGCCCCATGAATCAGGGACTTAAAATGTTTATTATCCCATTTTACAGATGAGGAAGAAGAGAAGGAAATAAGCATTTACATAGCGCCTTGTTTGGGCCAGGCATCGTACTAGGCGCTTTACAATTACTATCTCATTTGAGATGTCTCACAACAACCCTGGGAGGTAGGGTCTATCATTA
The DNA here is from genome assembly GCA_028646595.1 of Phalanger gymnotis. Taxonomy (NCBI): domain Eukaryota; kingdom Metazoa; phylum Chordata; class Mammalia; order Diprotodontia; family Phalangeridae; genus Phalanger; species Phalanger gymnotis. The sequence goes on from CM053625.1 coordinate 154,143,919, forward strand.
TTTCCATTTTGCAGTTGAGGAAACTGAGGCAGACAGGCTGTGAACTGCCAATAGTCACACAACTGATAAGTGTCTGGGGCTGGTTTTTAACTCAAGTCTTCCTGACTCCAGGCCCAGCTCTCTATCCACTGAGCCTCCTAACCACCTCCTTGCAGATGGAGAACCCTAGACCAAAAGAGTTAAGTACTTTGCCTGAGGTCACAGAAGTTATGACTGTGTCAGAATTGGAGCCCATGTCTTCCCCGGTTGTCAGGAATTTGGGAAGATTGAGGTGAAGAGGAAGCGTATCGTAGGTTGGAGAGAGAACCAATGCAAATGCACAAGACGGGATAGTGTAGGAAAGCTTGAAATGGGAGAAGGCCCGTGTGTCTGGATCATATTGAGTGTGGAGAGAAGTGACAAGGCTGGAAATGTAGTCGGGAGCCAAGTTGTGAAGGGCTACAAATGCTGAACGGAGGAGTGTATAGGTGATCCCAGAGGTGAATACTGAGACATAGAAGTTGATTGAGTAGGGGAGCGAGGTGGTTGGACTTTAGGACATCTATCTGAGCAGCTGAGTGGAAGATGGATTGCAGTGGGGAGAAACAAGAGGCAGAGACCAATTAGAAACCTGTGGAATAGTCCCCACAAGATATGATAAGGACTTGACCTAAGGCAATGACTCTGTGAGTGGAGTGAAGAGGGATGGATGGGAGAGAGATACCGAGGGAAACAAGATTTGACCATTGAATGGACATGTGGGATGAGGGAGAGTGAGGAGTCGGGGATGACACTAAGGTCATGAAACTGGTAACTATAAGGATGGGGGTGTCCTAGACAAAAATAGGAAAGTTAGGAAGATAGATAGGTTTGAAGGAGGGGTAGAAGAAGGGGAAAAATAACCAGGTTTGGGATATGTTGAGTTTGAGATGTTATAGATATCTAATTCAGATATGATCATTGAATCCTTGGGAGTTGATAAGGTCATCAAGAAAAATGGTAGAGAGAGAAGGTCCCAAACACAGCCAATTAGGGGGCATGAGTGGTATTTATTTAAGATCCCTTCCAGCTATATCATCCTATTTCTCTGATATTCAGAGTGACTTACTCAAGTGACCACTGTCATCACCATCATCAAAGAAGTATGCTGGAAGAGTCACTCCTTGGTCACTTCCCTGCCCACATTGTAGAGAAGAACAGCATGACAAAATACTTCTCCAATTCCAGGCCCTGCATTTCTAAAAGTTCTTTTTAGAGCCCTGAAATCCCCAGTTGGACTCCCCAAGAGCTAGAGGGGACTTTAATGCTCTCCTCATCCCACCTGCCCCCAGCAGATTCTACTTGAACACCTCTACAAATGAGACCCTCACTACCCCATAAGGCATGGCCCACACATATCCAAGGCTAAGAATTTGAACGTGGTGGCTGAGGGAGCTCAGATACATCCTGGTCTCTCCCAACACTCCCATCCTGATCCTCTGAGACAGAGGAGACCTGTTACAACAGCACGTGCAAGTCGTCAGTTGAGAGTGTGCAGCCTTGAGGATGTCAGTGTCTATGAACTCTCCCACACGAGAAGAGGGAAAGCATCCACCAAGATTTTGCAACTGTGGCCGTAGAGTGGCTGTGGCCTCTAGAGGCAGATGTGACCAGAAGGTCTCGGACGCTACAAAAAGATAAGAATGGGTTCTTCCAGGGTCATTATCATTATCATCCTCTCCTCCTCCTCCATTTTTTCCCTCTGTCCTCCTTTCTTCCTTCCCTACAGTAATTTTCACACTAACTCTGTCCCTGGACCTGTACTTTATTGGGTGGTTGCTCTCTCTCTCTCTCTCTCTCACACACACACACACACACACACACACACACACACACACACACACACACGGCTCAGGTGTCTCTGCAATTGTCTTCTGAGTACCAGCAGCATCATTCTCTTCCTCCCTTCCTTTCGTTGTTTACCCGGTCTTGGTGCATGCACACGCGCACACACACACACGTCCTCCTTTCTTCCATCCCTAGTATTCTCTACCCTCTGGCTCCAACCACCACCCCCCCTGCCAATGGAGCAGAAGGGGTCTTTCTCTTGTTGGCGCAGAACCCTGGTTCCTTGCCTGCCTGGTGGCCCAGTCCCAGCATCAGTAGCAGCTCTGGTTTGAAACCCCTCAGGATCCCCTGGGCTTTTTGGAAAGCCTTCCCGAAAAACACAAGTGTGTCAGCAGGAGGCCAGGCGCCGGCCCAAGCTCGACAGCTCTGTTCCAAAACCCGACTCAGCCAGCAGGCCTTCAAGAGTCTGGTACGGATGTGAGTGAGGAGTCTGGGTGGAGGGGAACTCCCAGGACTCACCGGCTCTCCTTTTCAGCCTCAGACTTAAACTGCCGCTTCAATCATGGGGCTCCCCTCCAGCCCCCCCCCAAACTTTTCATATCTCCGGGAGTCTCTGGTGAAGCAGTTAGATGACACTTGGATTCACATCCTGCCTCAGACACTGCCAAAGCTGTGTGACCATGCGCAAGTCATTCAACCTCAGTCTGCCTTAGTTTCCCCAACTATAAATGGGGAAAATAATAAACTAGCATTAGCTTATTAAATGTTATGACATTACATATGCTATTTTAAGCTTATTACATACCCCATTACATAAAATGGGGATAATAATGGGCCGCCTCACAGGGCTGTTTTGAGAACCAAATGCCATTCCCTGTGTGACCTTTGGTGAGTCGTCCCTCTCACCGCGTCTTCACATTTATAACATAAGTAGGCTACACTAGGTGATTTCTAGATTTAATAGTCTTCTGGCATAGTGAATAGAGTATTGGATTTTGAGTACGTAAGGCTTGGGTTCAAATCCTGCCTCAAACTCTTACTAGATGGGTGACCCTAGATAAGTCTTTTCCCATCTCTGGGCCTCTGTAAAATGAGCGAGTTGTACTTGCTCACTTCCAAGGTCCCTTAGAGGAGGTTCCGATCTAAATCTGTTGACTTGCTACTATAGCATCTAATATGAATCAAGTCAGCAGGCATTTATTAAGCACCTACTATGTGCCAGAGACTCTGCTAAGCTCGGGGATACAAAAAAGGGCAAAAAAATACGGCTTCCCTCAAGGAGCTTACAATCTAATGAGGGAGACAGCATGCAAAAAAAAAAAACTACGGACATACTAGCTATAGATAGGAAAAACTGAAATAATCTCAGGGAAAGGAACCCCTCTTACTGGTTTTCAAGACTCTGAGTAATGTGGCCCCATCCTTAGCTCAGTCACCCACCTCAACTCAGCCTCCACCCTCAGGCCGTCCTCCCCTTGGTCTTAGCCTAAGAGCTTTATAGTGCATCAAGATTTCTAGACCTCACTTTGTTTGGTCAGTATAACCTACCCTGGGAAGCAGGTGGCTCCAGTGTTGTTATCTCATTTTATAGATATTCGCAAATAAATAGTATCATCTACTTGTCCCTTAAGCACCCATGGTGGGTTAGGTGCTACATAGAAAACCTCAGTGAAGTAATCACTGTCCTCATGAAGCTTAGCTTCTTAGCAGTAACGCCTCATCACATTCATTCTTTCTGTGAACATTTGTTAAGTGTCTATGCTAGGTACTGGGGGAGCTGCAGACTTTAGATAAGACACTTGCCCTCGTGGGAATTACTGTCAAGTAGGAAGAGAAGGTATAAACATAGATAACTATAAAAACATAGTGCTAACACCACCTGGGAGGTCTAAAGGGGAAGATCACCACAGCCTGGGGAAGCCAGGGAAACTTTGGCCGCATGCCCTACTCTTCCTTCCATCTCGTGTGTCCTGTGTCTGTCGGTCTTCAAAAGAGAACTCTGAAGAATCCCTCAAGCCAGACATTATAAAATGTTGGCAGTGGAAGAGACTTCAGAATATAGAATGTGAGAGCTGAAGTGGGCCTTAGGTCATGGCACATCAGAGCCAACAAGGATGTTAGAGATTCTTTAATACAGCTCCTTTAGGGAACAAGAGCTGGGACTGGTTGTGACTTAACTAAAGCCACCCAGAAGGATAGTGACAGAATTAAGATGAAAAGCTGAGTCTGGTTCCTACTCCAGTCCTCTCTATACCAGCTGTGTGACTGGGGAGAAGCTGCTTCTCTTATCAGGGCCTCAGTCCTTCTCTCTGTAAATGGGAGCGGGGGGGGGGGGGGGGGGGGGGGGGGGGGGGGGCTCTCTAGTCTTTAAGGTCTTTTCTAGCTCTAGCCTGCTTTGTTCTAAGGCCCTTCCCCACTTTAATATACTATAATATATACATAACATACTGTTACGTGTTCTAAGGCCCCTTTCCCTCCATGGCATCCTGCATTCTAAGATCTTTCCTTACTCTAATATTCTTTATTATATGTTCTAAGGTCCCTTTCCCTCCATGACATCCCACATTCTAAGATCTTTCCTCACTTTAATATTCTCTATTGTATGTTCTAAGGTCCCTTTCCCTCCATGACATCCCACATTCTAAGATCTTTCCTCACTTTAATATTCTCTATTGTATGTTCTAAGGTCCCTTTCCCTCCATGGCATCCTGCATTCTAAGATCTTTCCCCAAGGGTAGCTAGGTGGCACAGAGCGCAGGGTGCAGAGCATTGGCCCTGGAGTCAGGAGGACATGAGTTCAAATCTGGTCTGACACTTGACACATTTACTAGCTGTGTTGGCCTTGGGCAAGTCACTTAACCCCAATTGCCCTGCCCCTCCCAAAAAACTAAGATCTTTCCCCACTTTAATATTCTCTGTTGTATGTTCTAGGGTCCCTTTCCCTCCATGGCATCCTGCATTCTAAGATCTTTCCTCACTTTAATATTCTGTTGTATGTTCTAAGGTTCCAACCCTCTGTGATTTGAGATGGTGCCCATATCCCCATGTGTATGACTCCAGCTGGACACAGACTCAAGATTCTTGACGTCTGCATGTCAATCACAACTCTCACCCCACCTCCCACCTTCCCGCCACCACCACCACCACCACCACCACTGCTGCCCCACACCATGTTACACATCACCAGGAGCTGTGCCAAAGGGGCACTTACCAGCAAACCTGCTAGCTGGATCCAGCCGTTGGTTCTTGGCTGCCAGTGACGTCAGTGAATGGACCATGGGTACGAGGAGCCAGAACAACAGAGCGGAGTAATTTCAGTAAACTAGAGACCAAGCATTAATCACCACCGCCCCGTGTGCGGATTGGGGAGATGGCTTTTTCCAAGCCTGTGTAAACACTTCTTAGAAGAATGTTGTTCCTCCAGAGCTTGATTGAGTCAGTGACGAGGGTGAGGAAAAGGAGGGGGAAAAGTTTAATTAAAACGTTAACCATCACTCACTTTCTGGCTTGGCCAGAGTTCTTTCCTCTTCATTGTGAGCTTCTTTTGTAAAGAAAAAAGTTAGAATCTTTTAAAAGCCCTCTAATCTTAAGAGGGGACTCAGGAAATCAAGCTGACCATTAACCCTCAAGGGGTCATAATTAACAGAGTAATCTCCTTCTCAGGAAATGGATGGGCCTGATTCCTTATCAGCTCCAATCTGGGTAGGGACTTGGCAGCTCACTCTTGGCAAGGAGAGGCAGTAGCACTCACTGGAGCAGTAGGCAAGCCACATCCTCATAGAGCTAGAAGGGAGTTCAGAATGCAGACCCGGGGATGACAGTGCTGGAAAAGATCCTAGATGTCATGAATGTACAGCTCCTTTGTTTCACAGATGGGAAAACTAAGGTCCACAGAGGCCCCATCACTTAAGCCATGATCACACAGCTCATTAGGAGCAGAGTGGGAACTCCCAACTCCAATCTAGGGATCTTCGTATTACGACATACTGCCTCCTCAACCCCTTAGGGCATTGGCACAGAGGTTTGTCCTCCTCAGCACAACCATTGATGGCTCCAGCACAGCCCTAAGAGAGCCTATGATCACCCATAAACCTCAAAAGATATTTCATTCACCCCTTACCCATATAAGGATCTCCTCCATAGCATACCCAGGTGGTCATCCATTTTTTGCTCATAAACCTCTAGTGAGAGAGTACCCACTGTTAGCACTGTTAGGAAACTTTTCCTTATATGTCAAAACTAGATTTGCCTCTGAGATTTCCACTCATTGCTCCTGGTTCTTCTAGGCCCAAACAGAATGGGTCAAATCCTTCTCCAAAAGATGGCAGCTAGGTGGTGCAGTAGATAGAGCTTGGGGGCCTGGAATCAGACCTGAGTTTAAATCCATCCTCAGGTGCTAGCTGATTGCCCTAGGCAATCAATTAACCTCTGTCTGCTTCAATTTCCTCATCTGCAAAATAAAGATAATAGCACCTACTTCCCAGGGTTGTTGTGAGAATTAAAGGAGATCATATTCGTAAAGCCCTTAGCACTTGCACATAGTAGATGCTATACAAATGTTAGCTTTTATTGTTGTTATTATAACTATTCACGTGCTTAAAGACAACTCTTACATCCCCATGGCTTCTACCACCATGTCTTCTCTTCTTCAGGGTGACCAGCCTCTTTTCTTTTAATCCATTCTCAAATGTATGATCATTGGCCTCTTAAACCTTCTCTGGATCCCTAGAGATGCCTTCTCGAGGCCTCCCCAGTTTATCAATGACCTTATTTAAAATGTAGTGCCCAGGCCTGAATATAGCACCACAGATGGGGTCTGATCAGGGCACAGTCCAGTGGAAATATTACCTGCTTCATCTGAGGAGCTCAACTCCTCCAAGTACAACCTGAGATTTGGGGGCTGCTGTGTAATACTGTTGTCTCATATTTAGTTTATAGCCCTTAAAATTCCCAGGTTCTTTTCAGATGCATTGCTTTGGCACCCACTTTAAGTTTTAACCTTATTAGATTTGACCCAGCAGTCTAGTTTGCCAAGATATTTGTAGATCCTAATTCTGTCATCCAGCACATTAGCTCTCTTTTTTTGTCATCTGTAGATTTAATCAGCATTCATTTCTCTATGCCTTAATTCAAGTCATTAATAAAATTGTTAAAAAAAAAAAGCCAGACCAAGCTCAGATTCCTAAGATAAGCTGATCAAGACTTCCAAGTTGAGGGCGAAACCATTTTTTAATATGGCTATTCAAGCATTTTCAAAACCACCCAAACTATATTATCCTCTAGGCCATATTTCCCCATGTTATCCCACAAGAATAGCAAGAGAGGTTTTATTAAACCCTTTGAATGCTAGGTAATGCAGAGCCATTGCAGCCGTCTAATGTACCAGCATTGACAGTACCCTGTCAAAAGGACTGAGGTTAATGTGGCATGACCTATCCTAGATAAAGGTATGCTGGTTCTTAGTGAACATGTAGAAAAAGCAGCAAAACTCTCTCCTTCTTTCCCGCTTTCTTTCCTTCCTTCCCAGAAGTGCAATAGCTACTCACATGCCCAATCCTACCTAATACTGATTGGCAATACAAACTTTAACTTGCTCCATTTTCCCAGCCTTGGCCAATATGATTCTCCTTAGGCAGCCTGGTGACTCTCTGCTCCAAGGGCCTCACCTTATTGGTACTAAACTTAAGACTTTGACCTACTGCAGCCACCCAGAACCCTCACACTCAAGGGGTCTACCAGCCATAGGGTCCCCAGTAGCAGAGACTGCAGGCAGGTGCCACCATGCCTAGAACAAACTATTTCTTCCTAGAATTTTGCCAAGAACCAAAGTCATCCTCATCTATCTATAGTTTGCCAGATTCTACCCTCTTCAATTTAAAAAAAGGATTTGGAATATTTGTCCCATTCCAACCCCATGGAACTTCTCCAGTTCTCTGAGTCAAACCTTATTACCAGTAGCTCTGTTAATCACATCTTTTTCAACACCCCATATATGTTTCATCTGGGCTTAATGGCTAGAATTCATCAAGGGCAGCTGAGGGGTAACTGTCTCACTATCTCCCTACTTACCTTGGGTTTCAACTCCAGCTATTTAGGAGGCCTTTCTTGCTTCCCAAATCATTCTTGGCAGAGGAGACAAGACCAAAATAAAACTCAAGCAGCTGTGCCTTCTCTCTCTCCTCCACTAGCATTGTCCGTCCGCCATAAGCAAGGATCCTATCTTCTTTCTTCATGCTCCCTTTCTCCCACTACAGCTAAAAATAACCCAAAATACTTTTTGTGATCCTTAACTTTTCCCATGAGCCTTAGTTCATTCAGAATATTAGTTATTCTGACACTTTTTTAAAAATTGTGTTTCAGCATATTTAGAACCCCAGGGTATTCGCAATCGATTCCCCAACCATATATCATCCATGAAAACAGGCAAAACAGCATAAAAGAGTGATTGCAACAGAGAGTACCTGCAGCCCTATATTTTAGTAGTTTTTGTTTGTTAAAAGAAGGAATAGATATGTAATTTATTAATACCAATGTCTTTGATCTATGCTTCGTTGTTATGTATAGTGGCCTTCATCTATTTAATTATAGTAATTGTGTGTGCTGTTCTTTTGGTTCTGCTTTGTTCATGCCGAATCGCTTTATGCAGGTTTCCTCTGTTTCTTTGAATTCTTCATAATTGTCATTCCTTATCATTCAGTAATATTACACTATGTTCACAGACCCCAATTTATTCAGCTATTCTGGCATCCCTGGGAATATGATTTGTTTCTGACTTTTTGCTCTTACAGATAGTGCTGCCATGAATTTTTTTGCGCAGATAGATCACACAGAATTGCGCAGGATAAAAGTTCAACCTCTTTGAGGTTTAAGTCCAATAGCAGGATCAAAGGGCATGAGCAATTTTGAAACTTTTCTTAAATAACGTCTTCCTAAACTATTGAGCCAGTTCAGTCCCTCCATTCCTGAGTATTCGTGTTTTCCCACATCCCCACAGGCATTAAATCTTGCCGTCTTTTGCCGTCTATACTAATTTGATTGGATACCTCAGATTTGTTTTAATTTGCATTTCCTTGATTAGTGTCAATTTTGAGCATTTTGTTAGATGGTTGTTGATAATTTGCATTTCTCCTTTTTCGGTTTCTTCAAATCCTTTGACACTTAACCATTGAGACATGGTTTTCTTCCATATAGATTTGTGTCAATTCTTAGAGATTTCAAGTCAGAGTTCCATCAGATGTTTCATGCAGAGATTTTTTTCCTCAAATACATATTTTTCTTATTCCAGTTTCATTTTCTTTATTTGTACTAAAGCTATTTTCTTTCTTTTCTTTCTTTCTTTTTTTCGAGGTAATCAGGATTAAGTGACTTGCCTAGAGTCACACATTTGGTTAGTGTCTTGAAGCTGGGTTGGAACCCAGGTCCTCCTTACTCCAGGGCTGGTTGTCTAGCCACAGTATCACCTAGCTGCTCCACAAAAGCTATTTTCACATCATTAAAGTAGTCTGTTTTGTCTTTCATAACATCTCTGTTACAGCAATTATGATTTCATCTACCATTTACAACTATGAGGAAGAGAACTTTTTGTTCTTTTACTGATGCAACTTTTTATACCTAGATCATTTATCCTTTTGGAATTTTTTATGATATATGGTGTAAGATGCTGAGCTAAGCCTCTTTTTCTTCTAGTCCACCGTCCAGTATTCTCAGCAATTCTCATAGATTAAAGGTTTCTTCCCCCATGTACTTTGCATTCTAGGACTTGACAAAGACGAAGCTTTGCACATATTTACTTCTCATTCTGTCTTATCGGATATATTTCACTTCAAAAATTTCCTTTTTTTTATCCAGTATCAGACAGTTTGGGTAATTACCACTTTATAATAAAGTTTGGTTGCACTGGTTATGCTAAACTCTTTTCATTCCTTTTTTCTTTTCCCCCCTAGATTGTTTTCTATCTTGTATTCGGCTACATGATTATTGTTTCCCTAATTCTATCATCTATTTTATTGGTTGGTTAATATATCATTGAATCTCTAGATTTGCTTGGGTAAACATTGCCAAGTAGGAAAGGTGATGGTGGAACTACTTGTTTCATTCTGATCTTACTTACTTCAGCTGTTTCTCCATTATACATAATGCTAAGTCCTCGTTTAAATATACCCTTTAGATCTTATTAAGGAAAAGCCCTTTCCTTCCTAGGTTTTTTAGTGGTTTTAACATAATGTTTAACATAATAAAAAACATAAGGTCTAACATAAATGAACGTTCTATTCCATTGCATGCTTTTTTTCCTGAGCACGTGCTACTCTGGTTTTATTTTTTATTTAATATAACTTGTAATTGATAACTATTTTCCTGATGTTGAACCATCCTTGCATTCTTGATATTCAGTTCAAGTCAACGAGCATTTATTAAATGCCTTCTGTGTGTAAGACACTGAAGATATTAAAAACAAAGCACTTTAGCCACAAAGAGGTTATATTTTACTAGAGGAATAAAGCACGCATACAGAGAAGTAAATTCCAGATATAGAGATAGTAATTTGTTGGGGGGGAGGGGGGACCTTTAACTCCTTAAGGAATCAGAAAAGGCCTCATTGAGCCCTGAAGGAAGGAGGGCTTCTGTGAGCCACAGGTAAGGAGAAAGAGCATTCTAGGCAACAGATGAAGAGGAAAAATGGAAGTTGTCAAAGGGACCAATGTGAATTTACAGAGAGCTCACTAAATTAGATGTAAAAAAGGTATGTGCAGAAGATGGAAGCAAGGCTAGGTAACAATGGATGGATACAAAATTACGTTATCTAAACTCTAGTCTTGTATACAATGTAATAATTTATGAATATTGTTGAGTGCCAAAGACCAGAAAGACTAAAGCGGGTGAGGGTAGCTAAGGATGACAACATGTTTTTGGTTTGGTTTTTAGCTATATTGAAGAAAGCCTTCAAGACTGAGTTGCAGAAAAGGTGCCACCCTGTGTTGGTAAGAGGAGTTTCCTCTATGAAATCACAAATCAGAGAAAGGAGGAGAATCAAAGGAGGGATAAGATCCTTGCTTAGGGTGGAGGGGATGGTGTTAACTGACAACAGAAGATGAAGAGCTTGGGCTGGAAAAACAGAAATTTGGAGCTGGACCTATGATTTCATTGATATAGAGAACTCCCTAAAGAGGAAACTCCCTTCATCAGTGCAGGTTGGCACCTTCTTGGCAACTTAGGGTCTTTGGAGTGCTGCCTAGAGCAGGGAGAAACAGTTAAGTGCCTCCTCAGAGTGATACTACTTTTGATAAATTCAGGTCAGACAAACTATAGCCTTAGTACTTAAAATACCAACAAATGTGAATGCTGAACAAATTTCATTGATATTTGAAAGGTCATGGAAGGTGGGGGAGATACCAGAGGAAAGGCAAAAGGCCCATTTTTTTTCCCCAAGAAAGAGACATGGAGTCTGTATCCTATAGACAGGCCAGTGAACATGACTTCAATTCCTGGGGAAATTCTAGCATGCAATAAAGAGATCATTAGTGGAAAATCTAGAAAAGGAATTGGTGATCACAAAAAATTGACCAGACTTGCCAATGACTTATTGGAATTGGGAGGGAGGGGGGTTAATGAGGGTGAGAATTGACTCCTCTTGTGGCTCGGCAATGATGACTCAGAATATAAATCTGAATGACTGGAAGAATGGTGTCTTCAACAGAAATAGAGAATTTTGGAGGAGGAATGAGTTTAAGGGAAAATGAGCACAGTTTTGGCAAGGTTGAGTTTGAGATGCCTATGGGACATCTAGATATAGCAATCTTGCAGGGAGTTGGTGATACAAGATAGAAATAGAATCGTCAAACAAATCAGATTATCAAGGGGAAACCAAACTAACATAAATCAGAGCTGGAATATGTATGTTTGGGAGTTATTTGCATAGAGCTAATGATAACAGCTATCACTTACTGTGTGCTAGGGTACCATGCCAATAATTGAACCCATGGGAACTGAGGAGATCAGAGAGAGAGAAAGGGAGAAAGTAGAGGGAGAAGAAGGTATAGGACAGCCCTAAGTGATGCAATAGATGGAGCATTGAACTTGGAATTGGGAAGTCCTTAATTCAAATCCAGCCTCAGACACTTACAAGCTATGTGACCCCTGGGTAAATTACTTAACTTCTCTATACCTCTGTTTCCTCATCTGTAAAATGGAAATAATACTAGAACCTGCCTCTCAGGGTTGTGGTGATTATAAAATGAGATAATATTTGTAATTTAAAGCATTATCTTACATGCTATTATTATTACCCCCATGTTTCAGGCCCAAGGATTGAATGATGATGCCACAGAAGAGTAGATGTCCTCAGACTGGTAAAAGTAGAACCATGAAAGAGCTGCATCAAGATAGCCAAGGGAGGAGAGTATAGACTACATAGGAAGGAGTGGTTAACAGTGTCAAATGCTGCAGAGAGAAAAGGCCAATGAATTTGATAATGTAAAATTATTAGTAACCTCAGAGGGAACAGTTTCATTCAAGTGTTAGGGTTGGAAGCCAAGTTTTGAAGGATTGAGGTGTGAATGTGAGGGTGATGAAGTGAAGGCAATCAATGTAGATGGCTTTTTTAGGAGTTTGATTATGAAAGAGAAGAGAGAAATTAGGCTACAGCTTGAGGGGATATCAAAGTCAGGTAAAGGTTTTTTAAGGATATGTTGAGACCTGGGTATGGTTGTAGCTGACAAGGGGGAAGGACCAGTGTATAAGGAGAGATTGGGGAGGGGGTGGAATAGAAAAGTTAAGCTTTCAGAGGAAATGGTATGATGATGTAAGTAGAAGAGTTGACCTAGCAAGGAAAAGAGTCACCTGTGATCAAAGACTAGAACAAAGAAGAGAATGGGGCATGATGTTGAGAGGTTTTAAGCTATAGAACTGGGGAGAAAAAGAGGCTGATGACAGCCCCTATTTTCTCAGTAAAATAGAAGGCATTGTCTGCTGTTGGGAGGGAAAGGGAAATAGATGATATAAGTGGTTTGAGGAGAAAAGATTTTGGAATTACCACTGTGGGGAGTGAGATGGAAGGATAGAAGGATTGTCATGAAGCAACAAGAGTCATCTGAGATTATATAAGGGCCTGATGCATATATAGTAGACCTAGTCAAAACAAGACTTCCTTCAGCACCACATGTATAGGAATGGAGAAGGTATACTGTGAGGTCAATCCATTATTGGGATTTGACAAGGCCTAAGGGGTGATATTTGAAAGATAACAGAAGTCAGGATCTGATTAGGGCGGGAGTATGGACCCCTTGGCCTTGTGATCCTTCCAGATCCTTAAGTGCAGTATTTTGACTGAATCCAAATTTCACAAAACAAATCTTTGTTCTGTAAAATTTGGATTGAGTTAAAAGGCTGCACTTAAGGATCTAGAAACTCCACAGGTTCCTCACCTGTGGATTAGCATAAACCTCAAAGGAAGAAAGGTTACTGAAGGTTGGCAGCAGAGGGAGGATATGGAGTGACACTGAGAAGTTAGGATGTTGTATGCATGAAAGAAGGTGTATCTAGTATTGGAGAGGGTGGCCAGGGATACAGTGACTTCTAGGGAGAACCAACTATAAATCCAACTTTTTATAATAAATAACTTAATATATTGCTCTAGTTTCTTTGTTAATATTGTATTTAATATTTTTGCATTGATGTTCCTTAGTAATTATTGGTTGATAGCTTTCTTTAATATACTTTATCCCTCCCTGGATTGTGAATCAAATCCATGTTTATGTCATATTAGTAGAATTCCTTTTTTCTCTATATTTGAAACTATTTTATATAGTACAAAGATTCTGTTTTTAAATGTTTGACACTTATGCATAGTTCAGGTCTTGGAGTTCATTTCTGGCTTGCTTAATTTCTCTTTCTGAGATAGCATTATTTGGGTTATCTGTTTCCTCTTTTGCTAATTTTGTTATTTTATATTTTTGTAAATAATCATTCATTTTGTTTAGGCTTTCATTTTTGTTGTCACATAATTCAACATAGTAGCTTCTCAGTTTTTTTTAATTTTCTCTTCATTTGTGGTGAATTCCTCTCTTTTAGGAGGGATATTCTCTTTTTAAATCAAATAGGCAATGTTTTATCCATTTTGTTAAGTTTTTTTAATAGCCCTTTGTTTTGTTCAGTTTTTTATTTTAAATTTCATTTATTCCACCTAAATTTTCAAAATCTCTTGTATTTGGAGGAATTATTGAGCTGTTATTTTTTAAGGTTCTGACTTGCATGATTAAGTAATTGGGCTGCTTTCTTTTTTTTTACTGTAATTGTTGAGGGTTATAAATTTTTCTAGGGGTTGTTTTAGCTGCATCTCATAAATTTGAAAATGTTAGCTCACTGATATCATTCTCTTTAATATAGTTTTTATCATTCTATGATTTGGTCTTTGATCCACTGATTTAGAGTATTGTTTTTAGTCTCTTTTTAGGTCTGCATATTTTCTCTAGTGATTGTAGTTTTATCGTATTCTGATTTGTAAAGGGTTTTTACCTTTTGCATTTGAGTTCTTTATGTATTAGTACATGAATTTTTATAAATCCCAAGAAAGTCTGAGAAATATATTTGTTCTCTAAGTTTCCTATTAAGTAGTCTCTAAAAATCTGTCAAATTTAATTTTCCTGATGTTTTTGTTCATTTGAGGTTTCCTTTTTTAAAAATTTTTACTTGTTGAGGTCTAATAAAGAATTATTAAAGTTTCCTAGAATTGGTATCTTACTACTTAGGTCTTTTCTCATTTTGTTTGACTTTCCTTCAGAAATGTAGTTACTGTGATGTGTGTGTGCTATGCACGTGGGTGCACTATTGATAGTTTCATTTCCTGTTGTTCTGTTAATCAAAATGTGGTTTTCCTCAATGATGTCTTTCTCTTCTGTTGCCCAAAATCATGATTATAACTCTTGCATTTTTTTGACTCCGCTGAAGCTAAATTTGTGTGATTATCCATATTTTAGGTATATTTCTTAAGAGCAGCAAATTGTTTTGTTTTCTTACCCATTCTGCAATATATTTCCTTTCTATTGGTGAATTTAACCCATTCGAATTTATAATTGTTCAATCTTGTTTTCTCTCTCATTATATTACACATTTCCCTCCTTTCTATTGAAATATTTAAACAGAACCAAGAGAACAATTTATACAGTGACCACATTAATATAAAGGAAAACAATGTTGAAAGATTTCAGAGCTCAGATCAATGCCACAAACAGTCATGATTTCAAATTACTGACAAAGCTGACTCAACAGAGATAGAGGTTATATGACTAGATGTGCTATAGGCATATAACAAGGCAGAGATTTTCAGACATAGCTAACATTGATTTATTTTGCTTAAACATACTTCTTTTGTCACAGGGAAGTTTCTATTGGAGGAGGTAGGGAGGTAGGGAGTCATTAGATGTGAAAGCAGTGTAAAAAAGGGCATATCAATAAAATTCTTTTTTTGGTGTGTTTTTTTTTTAAAGATTCACACTACCACTGAAGCTATGAAACATGGTAATTACACTTCTGAGAAGGGGTGCTTTAAATGTAGGGTTTCTTTCTTTTGGCAGTCGATGGATTTTATCAATTTGTGCTCTGTCCTATGTCTACAGTATTTCTGGGCAATTTTCTTTTATGATTATATGGAATGTTGAAATTCACACTCTTGGTGTGTATTTTTCTGGGAGACCAATAATTCTCAGAGCTTGGCGAGCTCAGTCCTGTAGCTCTATTGGTTTGGTTTGTCTACACCTGAAATAATCTTCCTGTTTTGTCTTTAGAAAAAAAAATTATTCTGTTGTTTGTTCTTCTGCTGCTGGGTTGTTTTTGGTTTTTGGTGGGGTTTTTTTTTTTAATTCTGCTTGAACTTCTGTTCCTCAGAGAATTTACTGCTCAAATGAGAATTTCCATCATCTTTTCTAACTTGTCAGTTCTCATATTCATCTTCTTGAATTCTTCCATCAGCAATCTAATTTTCAATTTTAGCGATGCCATATCTTCTTTCTCATATAGTGTGATTCTAAGCCAATCTGAAAGTTCTTCTAACACATCCATTTTCTCTTCAAAAACATGTGATGTTGTTGTAGATACTTGTCTTTCCCTCCCTTTCTTTTACTTTGTGGTATTTCTTCATGTTATCAGGGCTGTGTTTTTGGACAGCTCATTTCTCCTGTCTCAGTTTCTTTCCCGTGCAGGTTTCTTTCCACTCCACTCTGTTGTTGTTCTTTGATTTCATTCTGCTCTTTTGTCATCGCTGCAAAGTGGAACAGCTTTTGCTAGGTCTCTTTCTCCCTATGCTTTTACAATAACCTTTTGTTTTTATGACACAATCATTTACCAGTATACCTTCTGTACTCCACCCACACCTCTGGGATCAAGCACTCTCTTAAAAAAAAAAATAAACACAGTTAAGCAAAAACAGCAAATGCAGTGACCACACCTTACAGTCTATGTAATTTTCTTTTTTGTTGTCACCTCTCTCTCTGCCAGGAGTATACTTCATTATTTGTTCTCCAAGGCCAAGATTAACTGTTAAGATTGCTGAGAGCTTCATTTCAGCATTCATTTAATTTATATTTCCTAGTCATTGTGTATACTATTATTCTAAAGCATCCGATCACTTAATCCTTCCCATATTTCTCTGAATTCCTAGTATTAATAATTACTTATTATGCAATAATATTCTGTTACATTCATCTGCCGTGATTTTTTCAGATATTTGTAGGCTCCCCCTTCATTTCGGTCAGCCACTAAACATTTTTAAGCACCTACTATGTGCCCAAGAACTGGGCTAAGTGCTGGCCATAAAAGGAACAGCAAAAGACTCCCTGTTCTCAAGGAGCCCATGGTCTAGTTGGGGAGACAACATGCAAACAACTATGTACATACTAGCTACGTATAGGAAATATTGGAGGTAATCTATAGTGGGAAGGCCCTAGAAATAAGGGGGATCACAAAAGGCTTTCTATAGAAGGCAGGATTTTAGCTGAGACTTGGGGTTAGACACTCCATCTCCCAACTCAGCATTTCATTGGCTTATAATTTAGTTGGAGGTAATATTTACATTTATACCTTCCAAAGCATTTTTACATCCATTGTCTTAGAATATCACTGAGAAACAGGCTAGGTAGATGATGGTCTCCCTGTCCTACAGATGAAAAAAAAAAGAAACCTCACAGCAGTTGTGATCAGGGTCACACAGCTGGTTAGTGGCAGACCTGGGTCACCCGACTCCTGCTGCATTTCTCTTAAGAAGCATCGCGATGTAGTAGAAGGAGAGCCAGCCTTGGGGTTAGGGAAGACTGAGATTCAGATCTGGTTACTGGTACTTCCTACCTCTTTGGTTCCCAGCAAGTCACAGAAAAGCTCTGAGCCTCAACTTCTTTATCTGTAAAGTGGGAAGGAATAATGGCAGCTTCTCTGTACATGCCAAATGTAATATATCTTGAAGAAGTAGGGATGGGACCCCTGAGTTAGGGTTCCAGGACAGGTTAGGAATCCTTCATGCCTTGGAGTCACCATGAAATGGGAGAAATACCTTGAAAGGGCAGATAAAAACCTGATCCTCACTTTTGCTAGGGTACAGTGTGGTACAGGGGTCCTTACTCACCATGCCCTTAGCAGTCCTTCCTTGTAACAGAGCCTTGGAATTACAAAGAAGAAGTCATACATAGTTCATTTTCCATACTCATAGTGTTTAGCAGGTGGGAATTCCTTGGCTTCCACTTCTCTGTCACTAGCAAATCTTTTAACCTCTCCCTGGCATTCATATTCCTCCCCAGTGTAGTTATGAGGTTGGACTAGATAAGGAAGAAGATAAGCCCTTATTAAGCACCTACTGTGTGCTGGGGACTGTGCTGAGCATTTTACAAATATTATTTCATTTGATCCTCACAACAACTCTGGGAGGTGGGAGTTACCATTATTCCCATTTTACAGTTGAGGAAACTGAGGCAGACAGAGGTTAAGTAATTTGTGCTGGGCCGCACAGCTATAAGTCTCTGAGGCTGGATTGTAACTCAGATCTTCCTGACTTCCGGCCCAGCATACTACTCACTTCACCACTGAGTCATCTCAAAAGTCCCTTTCATCTCTGACATTGTTCACTCTAAGACCCCTTCCAGCTCTGATGCCTGTGTTCTGCGTTCTGAGATCCACCACCCTGCCCCATCCTACTGTTATAGGATTCCAAAAGATGCTTAGGATGGTTTCAGTGGAGTCTTGGGGCACAGGTTACCTCCTTTTCTCCCCAGCTGCCTTCTCACAGCTCTCTGCCTTCCGAGATGCCAACTCCAGTATCCAAATCTCTTTGCCAATTTTATACAACATTTCATCCCAAGAAGCAATTTTTAGTTTTATGCCCTTTCAAAAAAGAAAAGAAAGAGATTTGTGTTGCAACCTTGCAAATAGCAAAAAGTTAAAAGGATTAGGTTACGGGGCATCAAAAATGCTTGAGGTCCTGGAGGTTGAGGGCTTTCCTTTTTTAATGCAAAGTCGGCTTTTTCTTGGGGGGATTGTGCCAAAAAAAAATGAAGACCGCAGTCTTGTGGCATTGGGCATTTAATATTTATGGGGCTTAGGAGCTTTGCAAAAAGCACTTTATCATCAGTTTATCTGTTGTTCCTCACAAGGGACCCACTGGAAGGTTAGGGTTATCACCCTCTACTTTCCAAAAAAGGAAGATGAAAGGCAGGGAGGCCAAGTGACTTTATGTACAGACCATTTCTGCAGTGGTGCTCACAAAGAACTCTGGTGTAGTAATAACTAAGAATAATAGCCAGTATAGAGAAACAGACAGATTTAAGGTTTGCAAACTGCTTCACATACATTATCTCATTTGATTTTAACAACAACCCTGTGAATCATTGTTATTCCCAATTTATAGGTGAGGAAACTGAGGCAGATAGCATTTGCAGGTATCTAAGGCAGGTTTGGAACTCAGGTCTTCCTGACTCTGAGTCCAGCACGAGCCACTGTGCCATCTAGCTTTCTGGCATGGGGAAATTTGGGAACTGGTTTTGCCGAGTATGTCTGAGGAGGAAAGCTCCCCAAGGCCAATGGCCTCAAATTGAAATTGGTCTGGTCAGTGTTGTGTAGAAGATTGGGCACAGTGGGGAGATGGGCATGGAGTCATCCATTGGCTGGAGCTCCTGCTAATTAAAGAGCAGTGTAAAGGGTCCAGAAGCGGCCCAGATCTGGGTATGCTGTATGGAACACACTGCTGGATTTGAGCGCTACTTGAATAAAGCATAGAAAGAATTCACTCAGAGGGAGAAGGCACCTCAGATATCAGAATGTCCTGAACCAGGGGTCCATGAACTCATTTTTTGAAAAATATTTTGATAACTGGACTTCAATATAATTTATTTCCTTTGTAATTCTGTGTATTTTATTTCACGCATTTAAAGGCATAAGTAACCTGAGAGAAGATTTCACCATATTGCCACAGGACACACACACACAAAAAGGTTGAAACTCCTGCCCTAGTCCAAACCTGCATTTTGTAGGGGAGGAAACTGAGACTCAGAGAGGGGAGGGAACTAACCAAGCTACACAGACAGCAGCAGAGCAGGAACCAGGATCTAGGCCTCTTGATCATGGAGGAATGAGTGAATAAAGGAACAAATGCTGTGTGCCATGCACTGTGTTATATACACTGTGCGAATACAAAAACAAGTAAATAAGACAGCCCCAGCCCTCAAGGAAAACATAGTCTCGTGACAGAAGACAGGATGCTAAGGGGAGATGGACTTGGAATGGAGGGAAGGGAGGAAAAACTGTGTATATGGGGGCATGGTTTGGAGAAGGCTCGAGAGGGCTGGTGGCCAGGCTCCATACTAGACAAGGTAAAAGTTCACCTGCCCAGGGCTCTAGGGGCAGCATCCATGGTCTAACTGAAGTCAACTCCAATCCAAGGAGCAAGATGGTGGGCCACTGACTCAGCTCCTGGGTCTTCTAGTCCCTGTTGAATGCGAGATAAGGCCTATAGGCATACACTATAATGGTTTCTTTGGGGTCCACAGGCCTACCCAGCTTACAGGTGAAGCTGCCTTATAACAAGATCTTAGTACTCCAGTAACTAAACCTCCTGGCTCAGTTTGCCAAGGGTGAATCCACTCATACAGTTCAGTCACGATGAGTACTGCTGCAATCTTCTGCCCTTCCAGAGGCTTAACCACACAACCCAGCTTTCCCTTTAAGATCATACATTTGGAGCTGGAAGGAACCTCAGAGGCTATCTCATACAAACACCTTACTTTACAGATGAGGGAACTGAGGCAAGGGAAGTTAAGTGACTTGTCCGAGATCACATGGCAAAAAAAAAAAACCTCATCAGAAGTAGGATTTGAACCCAGCTCCTCTGACTCCATAGTCGGTGCTCCACACTGCCTCTTCACAAGCCCTTGTAGAGTTAGAAGAGACTTTAAGGATCATACAATCTAATCCTTTTATTTTACAGATGAAATTTACAAATGAAACGAAACAGAAAGATGACTTACTTAAGGTCAAACAAGTCATGTGTAGCAAAGCCAGAGCTTCATCCCAGGCCCTCTGGTTCAAAAGCCATTGCTCTCCCATCCCAGACAGAATGTTCCCCTCCACGTACACACACACACACACACACACACACACACACACATGTTCTCATGGACACACCCACTCAAACACTCACCCTCATACACACTCTTTCATACACCCTCATATACACTATACATGTCGCGCACTCTGACACATACTCTCAACCCATATATTGTATATATTTCACATACTGTCATACTCATATACACTCATACACACGCTCTCACACACACATATATATATATACTTTATCTCTCACACTCCTATTCTCTCTCCCAAACACTCACACTCTCCCTCCCTTACACACATATACATACATATTCTCAACACACATGCTCTCATACACATTCTCTGTTCATACACTTTCTTACATATATGCACATATACTCACTTTAACACTCACATATTCATATTCTCTCACACGCACTCACATTCTCCCTCCCGCACATACACAAAATCACACACATTCACACTCTCTCTTACAGGCTCTCTCTCTCTCTCTCTCTCTTTTTCTCTCTCTCTCTGTCTCTCTCTGCCTCTCTCTGCCCCTCCCTCCCTCTCTCCCTCTCTCTGACTGCCCCTCCCCCCCTCCCCTCACCGCTTCCCTCCCCATCTCTACCCAAGCTTGGCCAGCATTTCATATCTATTTCATACCATTTATTTTTGCAAAGCAAAGAGTCAAGAAATCATTTCAGTTCATGTATTGGGGGATGCAGCTTTTTCCTGTCTTTAAAGTTCCTCCCACATGAAGTGGGACTAGTTTATTTTGGGAATGAGGGATTGTTCAACAGTTTTCTACTTCATTCCTCACTGACCTTTCAGAATTGTTTTGGCAAGAGCTGTTTATTTTAATTGACTCTAACTACACCCCTCCAGCCTGTCTTTGCTAATAGATACATATAATGTGCAACAGATTTCTTGGTGCAAACATAAACATTCCTCATCTCCTCTCAGCACCGATTACTGGAAGTCTCGGAGCAACCTTGACATTTTCCAGTGCTGTGTCACACAGTTGCTTGCCGTGTCTGGCTTCCAGTAATCACTTACTATTTCCCTACACACACATGTCCTACAACTTATTTCTCTCCCTTATCCTGAAAAAAGCAAGGCTTCATTCACAAAATGCCACAATCAGTATATTTATGCAGTCAGCTTTCATCTATGGCCTTCTCAACCTTATCCATTCATTCAGCAAACATTAACCAAGCCTCAGGCATACCCATGTTTAAGAAGTGTGAGATGGATGGATGATCTTACAAAGAAAACTGAGAAGGAAGAGTTAGGAACAGAAGAGAAATCTCATAGAATCTGATGAGAAGAGATAGGATCCAGGAGAGTTAAGTGAAATGAGGATTCAGCCTAAATCATTGGTAAAATGGGAGAAAACTATTTTAGTTGACTGGTTGAGTCAGTATGATCGAAAGGAGTTGGGAAGTGAAGGAAAGGTGAACAAGTAGAAGAAATTAGTGCCGACAATTCTTTCCAAGAGTTTGGCCAAGAGCCTCCACCATGCAAAGGTCAGAGGGTTTGGGCCCCTGGGGTGTCCTCAGAACTCTTAGCTTCTTAGCAACCCTTTGATGAGATCACTTTTCCAGGCTGAATCAGAACTTTTAGAGGGATTTTCCTTTGAGAAGATAAGCAGCAAAGGAGCCCAGATATGAAAGGGAGAATCAGAATTTTAGAGTCGTGTAACATCTCCATGACCGTCTAATCCAACTCATTCCCAAAAGAGAATCCCCATCGTAACATATCCAGAAACGATCATCCACCCTCTGCTTGAAGATCTCCAGGGAGGGGAAACCCGCTGCCACTTCTGCTTCTAGACAGATCTCATTGGTAGAAAGTTTTTCCTGACTTCCAGCCTAAATTTGCCTCTCTGCAGTTTCTGCCCATTATTCCTGATTTTGCCCTCTCTGGCCAAATGGAATGATTCTTTTTTTAATAGTATTTTATTTTTCCAGTTACATCGTAAAGACAATTTTCAACATTTATTTTTTGAAAGATTTTGAGTTTCAAATTTTTCTCCCTCCCTCCTTTCCCTTCCCCTTCCCCAAGTGGGCAAGCAATGTGATATAGGTTATACATGTGCAATTATGTAAAACATTTCCACATTAGTTATGTTGTAAAAGAAAAAACAGAATGAAAGGGGGGAAAAACACAAAAATGTGAAAACAGTATGCTCTGATCTACATTCAGACTCCATCAGTCTCTCTGGACGTGAATAGCATTTTCCATCATGAGCCTTTTGTATTTGTCTTAGATCATTGTATCACTGAGAAGAGCTAGGTCTATCACAGCTGCTCATTGCACAGTGTTACTATTATTGCGTACGGTGTTCTCCTGCTTCTGCTCCCTTCACTCAGCATCAGGTTTTTCTGAAATCTACCTACTCATCATTTCTGATAGAATAACTGTATTCCATTACATTCATATACCACAACTTGTTCAGCCATTCCCCAATTGATGAGTGGCTCAATTTCCAGTTCTTTGCCACCACCACAAGAGCTGCTATAAATATTTTTGTAGGGGGGGGCAGCTAGGTGGCACAGTGAGTAGAGCACCAGCCCAGGCGTCAGGAGGACCTGAGTTCAAATCCGGCCTCAGACACTTTACACACTTACTAGCTGTGTGACCTTGGGCAAGTCAACCCCAATTGCCCAGATTCCCCCATGCCTCCAAAAAAAACCTGAAAAAAAAATATTTTTGTACACATGGGTTCTTTTCCCCTTTTTATGATCTCTTTGGGATACAGACCTAGTAGTGGTATTGCTGGATCAAAGGGTATACACAGTTTGATAGCCCTTTGGGCATAGTTCCAAATTGCTCTCCAGGTTAATTCACAACTCCACCAACAATGCATTAGTGTCCCAAATTTCCCACATTTTCTCCAACATTTATCATTTTCCTTTTCTATCATATTAGCCAATCTGAAAGGAGTGAGGTGGTACCTCAGAGTTGTTTTAATGTGTAATGATTCAGAGCATCAAATGAAATGCCTCTAAGCCTTCCACGTGACAGCCCTTCAGGTGCTTGGAAACCGCTGTCCTGTGTCCCAGAGTCTTCCCTTCTATAGGCTGAGCATTCTCAGTTCCTTCACCTGATCTTCATATGACATGGTCCTCACCCTTCCAGTTGCAATTCCCTAAATGCCCTCTAGCTAATCAGTGTCCTCCCTAAATGGCAATGCCCAGAACTGAACATAGTTCTCCGGATGTGGATGGGCCGGGGCAAGGTGCCGTGGGACTCCCCACTTCTCATTCCTGAAGGCTGTCCCCATCTTGGCGCTTTTTTTAAGCAGTCCTATCACCCTATTGACTCATCTCGAGTTTGTCATTTACTAAAACCCTTAGTTCATTTTCAGGCAGATGGCTTTCAGATCCTGCCTCCCCCATCCTGTACTTGTGATGGGTTGATCTTTTGAATCCAAGCATAAGCTTTACATTTAGCCTCACAGAACGACTTGATTCAGCCAAGTGCTCTATGTAGCCCATTATAATCCAAACTCTGGCACCCCCTGGGTTAGCTCTTCTTTCCAGCTTTGAATCCTGCTTAACTTCGACGAGAATGTTTTCTGTGCCTTTATTCAAGTCACTGATGAAAACGTAAGTAGCCCAAAGCCAAGCAGAAATTCCTTTAACCCGACACTAAAAACCTTTTCCGGGTAGTGAAGGTTGTGATGGTTATTTTAGAATGAGGAAGGGTGGGGAATGTCTGTAGGTGGTAGAGAAGGAGCCAGTAGAGAGAGACTGAAGTTGGGACAGAGACGGGAGAGGCAGCAGGAAGAGGAAGAGAGAGAGAGAGAAAAGAGGAGGAAGGAGGAGGAGGGGAAAAAACAGAAGGAGAGAATGGTCAAAAAAAAGGATGAGCTTCTAGAGTAGAATAATAATATTAGTATTAATAGCTCGCATTTATAGAGTGCTTTCAGGTTTACAAAGCACTTTATGGATATCTCATTTAATCCTCACAACAACCCATGAAGATAGGTCCTATTATTATAATACCCACTTTACAGAAGAGGAAATGAGGGAGGTTGTGACCTGTCCAGGGTCACACAGCTAGTAAGTGTCTGAGGTTAGATTTGAACTCAGGTCTTCTTGACTTCCTTCTCCCCTTCTGACCCTCCCCACTACCTCATGCAGCTAAGAAAGGATGATATAAAGGCATTTATCACCTACTCTGTCTTCTCAAACATGGCCTCTAAAGGTTAACAAGAGCTCAACCAAGGAAGACTTTTAAATCAAAACACTTACTGTTAGATCATGGAACACAGTGTCAGCTATGGGAGGGACTTTAGAACATAGAATACCAGAAATTAGAGGAACCTTAGAACCTAGAATCTCAGAACTAGGAGAAACCTTAGAACACAGACTGTCAGAGCTGAATGAGATCTTAGGACAGAACATAGATTGTTAAAGCAAGATAGAGGAAATCTTGAGACCATTAAGTCTGCCCTCCCCTCTGCAGAGGAATAAACTAAGAGAAAAACTGGGAGAAAATGACCTACACTCAGCTAGCTGGTGGAGGGACTGACTGCTGAGAAAATTGGGCTTTGGGAAACTTGCCCATCCCTGCTGAATCTGGACACAGACTCTTCCTACCTGCAGCTCCAAAAAGCTCCCAAGGAAGGTGTGAGGCAGCAAGAAAACAGATGCTTTGCTTTTCTTCAGTGTCAGTTTTGCACTTTGTCCCCAGATAGGAGGGTCAGTCAACAAGCATTTATTAAGCACCTACTGTGTGCCAAGTGCTGGGGAGATGAAGAAAGAAAGACAAAAGACAGTCCCTGCCCTCAAGGGGCTCACCGTCTATTGCCGGAGACAACATTCAAAAAGCAGGGTACAGTTAAAGATTCAAATTACAAAGATCTATAAATGACTTTAGGTTGACTCATACCACAGCTCTGCATTAATTAGCACACGCTGTTGACTGTAGGCATCCCTCTCTATGCCCAATAAATGTATCATCATTGCCAAAACCCCGAGTCACCTGCCATCACTCAGGAGGATTTGATTTGAATCCAGCCTCAAACACTTACTAGCTGGGGGGCACTAGGCTGTGTGGACACTTTGTCTCGATCTGCCTCAGTTCCCTCAACTGTAAAATGAAGATACTAATAGCACCTACCTCCCAGGATTGTTGCAAGGATAAAATGGGATACAATATTTGTAAAGCACTTTGTAAACCTGTATTAGCAATAATTATCATCATCTTATATCTACAGAGTAGTTATAAAATGTTAGTCGGTGCCTTCATGTGCTCATATTCGTTGCCATGATTGCATTTCTCATCACCAGTAATAATAGCTATATTTTAGATATGTAAATATGTGTATATATCTAAATAAATAATGATATAGATAGATATCTAATAATATATATTATTACTATATATAATATGGCATAATAGATATTATTTATTATATTATATAATTTGAATTATAATACAATATTACATAATAATTGTAATTGCAAATAATTGCATATGTTATATATATATAATACATCATCATGTATTATATATCACATTATTACTATACAATTTATTATAGATTACAATAATTATAACTATACATTATATATAATAATACAATATAATAATTATTTATTATATAAATAATAATGATACAATAATATATTATTACACCAATAATAATAGCTATATATATTAGCTAGATGTATATATCTAAATAGATGGTGATATAGATAGCTAATAATATATCACCAATAATAATGGCTATCATTTATATAACACTTTATGGTTTGCAAAGTGATTTAGGTCCTAATCTCATCTGCTCTTTGCAATGGCCTGATGAAGTAGGTGCTGCCATTTATCCCCATTTTACAGATGAGGAAACTGAGGCTTGGAGAGGTTGTGATTTACCAAGGGTCATACACCTAAGTGTCTAAGGCAGGATTGAAACCCAGGTCTTCACCATTCCAAGCCCAATGCTCTTGGGGTGGGGGAGACTTGCGGCCTGGAGGCCACATGTGGCCTTCTAGGTCCTTGGGGCAGCTTTTGACTGAGTCCAAGTTTTACAGAGCAAATCATTTTATTAAGGGGATTCATTCTGTGAAGTTTGGATTCAGTCAGAGGGCCACACTTGAGGACCTAGAGGGCCACAGGTGCCCTCGAGGCCACAGGTTCCCCACCCCTGCCTGTCCCCTGAGTCATCTCGCTGCCTTGACACCAAGAAACACCACTCTTTCGATCTTTCAGTCCACCAAATGAGAATCCAGGGCTTTGGAAAGATAACCAGAAGAGCCTGGTTTGCCTTTCTGACTGAATGATTCAGCAACATCATTTAACTTGGGGAAAAAATTGGTAATGGGGATGAAAAATAGAGCAGCCAAAAGGGATAAACAGGCCAGCAGGAAACATTTAAAATCACGGTCTAGCCCGTGAGGGGATCACAGGGATCATTCTGCCATAATAATGGAAAAGTATGTCCTTGTCCGTTAATTTCCTTTCTAACACAGGGTTCCTGGCTTCCATGCACAGGTTCTGAAGCCACCCCCGTGCTCAGTTATACAAGGTGTTAATTAACTAGAGGTGAGCTTAGCACAGGGGCTCAGTGGGTGTTGGAGAGGATGGGAAAGGATGATTGAAAAAAAATTCATTTGTAAGGCAGGAGGAAACCACAATCTCCAGTCAGCTGAGCCAGGGCTTAGAACAGTGCCCAGCACAGAGTAGATACTTAAAGTTCATTGATCCACTGAATAATCAGGAGGCCTGGCTTTTGGGTCTCTCTTTGCTGGTCACACGCTATGTGGTCTTGGGCAAGTCTTTTCCTAGCTCTGACTTCAGTTTCCCCAACTGTCAAATGAGGGAATTAAGCTACCCATAAGACCTTTCCCAGCTTGAGCCACCTAGCTGTTGTGAGGCCGATGTCACTCAGTGCCATTGTTTAGATGGCAAATGTAGTGGATCTGTGTGACCGGGCTCTGGGAAAGAAAACAGGTGAGTCTGGGATCATGCGATCATTGTGTCTTGGCAGGATTTCATCCATATGGAAACTGCACTTTGAGACAGACAGACAGCAGCCCATGAAGGAGAATTAGATGAAAGACCAAAGACCAGTGGAGCCCTCTCCACTCCCAGCCTGCTCCTTATATAGGTCATAGAGGTTTGGGCCCTGGGGATTTCTCCTGAACTCTTAGCTTATTAAAGGCCCTTGAACAAAACCACCTTTCAAGGCTTATTCATAGCATTGAGGAATTTCCTTTGAAAAGATGAATAGGAAGGGAACCTGGATGTAAATAATATCTTAGATTAATGTAGGATTTGATGTCTTTCAAAGTGCTTTCCAGGTCATTTTCTCACTGAGTCCTTATAACCCTCTTTGCAGTAGACAGAGAATGGGGACTTTAATCCTCATTTTCATGATGGGTTAAGAGGCCCAAATTTTCTATGGGCAAGTTAGTGTCAAACCAAGGACCACAACTCAGGTCTCCTGACTCATAATCCATTGGACCAGAATGTTTCTACCAACTAGCTGTGTGACCTTGGGCAAGTCATTTAACTTCTGTCTACCTCAGTTTCCTCATCTGTAAAATAGACATATTAATAGTGCCAACCTCCCAGGGGTGTTGTGAGGATAGAATGCGATATAATATTTATAAACCTCTGGCAAGGAGCCAGAGGTAGGGGAGTACTTGTACCTGAGAGTCACTTTAAGAACTTTGTGAACCTTAACTAGAGGCCAGTATTATCAGGAAGGAAGGCCTTCTTCTGTCACATAATACTTCAGGAATAATTTGTCTATAATCACACAACTAGTAATGAGTTGTTGTTTAGTCCTGTTCTATTCTTCACGACACCATTTGGGGTTTTCTTGGCAAACATACTGGAGTGGTTTTGCTGTTTCCTTCTCCAGCTCATTTTACAGATGAGGAAACAGGCAAACAGGATTAAGTGACTTGCCCAGGGTCACACAGCTAGGAAGTGTCCAAGGCCAAATTTGAACTCCGATCCTCCTGACTCCAGGGCCAGCATTCTAACCACTGTGCTACCTACTTCAGTAACTCCTAGTTAATATGACGGGCTCCACAGAGATCATAGTGTTCACCCTTTGTCTTCAGGTAGGCCAGACACAGCCCAAGCTAGTGAGTGGTATGCTTATAGACTATTGAATCAGGAGTCAGGAGACCTATTTTCTACTTCTGGCTTTACCACTAACTTCCTGTGTGTCTCTTCTCCCATGTGAGCCTCTGTAAAAATAAGGTGATTGGACTAGATTATAGGATCACAGATTTAGAGTTGGAAGGAACTTTAGGGATCATCTACTCCAACCCCTCCCTCATTTAATGGAGCAGGAAACTAAGCGACATGCCTTAATGTTAAGCAGGGTGGGACTTTTTTTGTTTTTTTCTCTTTTAGAATGCTAAAGTAATCAAGGGCCTTTGATTAAGTCTTGCTAGGTGTGAAGCCCTAGGCCCACACTCTTTTGCTGATTAGGTGTGAAGCCTTTGGGCCATAAGAGGGATATATATACTTAGAGGTTAGCATTTTTGCTTTGTGGCTGTCACTCACTGGAAGAGTGTTGTGTGATTTGACCAGACGAGACTGGGTAGCCGCTGGAGCCCCCAGAATTGAAAACCCAGATGTTGGTTCCTCTCTCTCTGGTAACTATGTAATTCTTTGGTCAGACAGCTAGAGGCCTGTCTATTGATAACTGTGGGTTTGCTCTGTTTATATTGTCTCTGTTTGTAAATTCTGTTTGTATTTGCTCTGCAGTTTAGGGTGCTGGCTTTTCCCCCTGAACTAAGTGAATGATATACGTATGTTTGATTAAAGTGAGATTGTTAACCCCTTAAAGTTGCTTTCCTTAGAAAAGCAGATCGAAGAACCCATGCTAGCAGCCTTCTGTGTGCTGGTGTTGTTGGTCTTAAACAGCCACAGTAGCGGCAAGCAGCATTGTTGTTACACATGCCCAAGATCAGAAAGATAGAAAGTAGCAGGGTCAGAATTCAAACCCAGGTCTTATCTTGTGCCCTTTCTACTATGGACTCAGCTGCATTTCTCAGGCAATCTCTGAGGCCCCGTTCAGCTCTAACATTTCATGTTCCAAGTGTCTTTCCATCCCTAATGCTCTGCATCCTAAGATAGGGGTTGGCAAACTACAAGCCCACATGCCAAATCTGGCCCAGTCTCTTTCTGTACAGCCTATGAGCTAAGGATGTTTTTATATTTTTAGTATGAAAACAGCCAGTGGGCTAGATTTGCCCCATGGGCTATAGTTTGCCAACTCCTGTTCTAGGGTCCCATATAGGTCAGAATTCTGTGTTCCAAGTTATAGGAAATGCTATATAAATATAAATATGTAAATATATAAAATTTAAATTTTATAAAATAAAATATAAAAATATAAATGTTCAGGAGGACTAGTATCTCCAGTGGAATGGCTTGCCAAGCCCTTTTCAGGCCTGTTCATCTACCTCTCACCTGACTCTCCCTTGCGGCTCCAAGAAGATGCAGCATACGCAGTGGCCACGTGCCAGTAAAACCATCTTGGCAAATGGGCTAAACCAGATTAAGGATAACCAACAGGCCTCAAAACCAGTTGGTGAGTTAGGGGGATGTCTACCCCAAGCATGTGAAGACTTCTTCTAGTGGAATGAGAGGATGAGGACAATTTGTTCCAGCAGCCATGAAGGTGGCTGAAGCAGGCACCTTCTTAGAGCTTGATCAGACACTGAAGACGCCAATGCCATCAGTTGCGTCCTGGGCCATTGCCAGGCATCTTGGCTTTTGTCTTGCCACTGGACTTCAAGGACTCAGGAAGAAAAAGTGAGGCTGATGACTTTGTGCAACTCTGCCTCACTGAAATCCAGTTCATGAGCAAGTCAAGACATCACCCATGATGTCACTGGTGCTCTTTGAAAATAAAGGACAGTCAACAAGTTATTATTAATTGTTATTGTCTTCTAGTTCTGACAGTCTATGATTCTATGAAATTAAGCCTAACTACTCCTTAAAATCTCCAGAAACTTAGACCTAGAAGGTGCTTAGAGACCATCTGCAGATGTGGAAAATGACTCGGAGAAAAGGAAAGTGGATACTCCAAGGTCATACAGGGAGTGAGAGGCATCTACAGGTCTAAAACCCCGCACCACTGAGTCATAGCCCAGGGCTTTTCCAGGATGCTGGGTTGCCTATTACTAAAATGTGTATTTGTCAGGCAAAGATCTGCCCGGAGACAGGGAAATGAAGCAAGGACACAATCCATGCGGCCTCATCATGCCTCATAGCAGGTTCCTGTCCAACCAAGGAAATGGATAATTTTGTTCAAGCCCCATTCATTGTTCCCTGTGAGTGAATCTGCAGTATGGAAGCTATGCTTTTCTGGACCCACAGCGGCTCACCGGGGCTCATCTGTCTCCACGGCCAATGTGAGCTGTTCATAAGTAGAGAGGGAGCCCATCCCAGAACCTGATGAACCAAAATGATTTGGAGATAGGAGGATACAGGCCTGTTTCATCATGAGTCAGCCGACTGAACATGGCACAGGCTGATGAGTAGCTTCCAAACCACTGAAAGAAAGAATTGAGCTGAGTTGGGAAAGCCAGTGAAGGTCCTGTGTCTGGCCCTTTTCCTGAATCCTGACAGCCCAAGAGAATCAGATTCTGCCTCCAGGAAGTCAGCATCTCCCCCAATAACAAGCTGCCCTGCCACATTCTGTCCTCTGGGCCCATATGCATGGAAGGGACTGCCTGATACTGTAATGAGTTCCTTCTCCCTGGGGGGCTTTCAGGTAGAGGCTAAATGGATAACTGTGGGGGATTGTGGAAAGAGGAATTTCTGCTCAGGTATGTATTGGACTCGATGACCTCCAAGGGCCCTTCTAGTTCTGATCGCATCGTTTTGTGAGGGTCCCTAAACCAACCAACATTTAAAATGGTGTATGTATGTATGTATGCATGTATGTGTGTATGTATGTATGTATACATTGTTACCTTTTGTGTTCCACAGCCCACACTTTATCCCCCTGCTGTACCCCACTTGAGTCTTCCCTTGTAACAAGGAAAAACATTTAAGCAAAACCAGCAGACATAGGGACCAACCACATCTTGTAGTATATAGCACACTCTGCATCCATAGCCCTTCCCATTTTTGCTGAGAGGAGGAAGATGCATGTTTCATCAGTTATGAGGGAGGGAGGGAGGGAGGGAGGGAGGGAGAGAGAGAGAGAGAGAGAGAGAGAGAGAGAGAGAGAGAGAAATAGAGTAAGGAGGAGAGGGTAGAAAAGGAAGAAAAAGGGGGAATGAGAGAGAACACTTGGAGAGTGCTGCTTCTCAGTTCCCTTTGCCCTCGCTGTTAGTCTTTTCCAGGATTTAGATTTCACAATCTTAAGCCCTTTGGACATCAGATTTCCTTTGATGAACACTCTCATTAGTTTATTTAGCAAACATGCAGTAAGAATCTACCACGTTGAAGACCCTGGACCAGAAGCTGGGGAGATGAAGGCAAAAGATGACCCAGGTTCTGCCTTCTAGAAACCTAATTTCAGTTGAGGGAAGGGAGGATGCTGTATGGGCACAGGTGTGAGCTCCAGGCAATGTGCTTCAAGGATATTTGAGGAGAGAAAGAACAACCAGGGAATCCATCAGCGAACAAGCATTCATTATGCACCCACTGTATGCCAAACACTGAGCTCCCAATACAAAGATAAAAGAACAATCCTGCCTGTAGGGCAGGACCACCTAGAAAGGAGTGCTTGAGCTGAGCCTTGAGGGGAGAGATGGATACTAGATAATAATCATTGCCAGCTTTTACATAGGTTTTTAAAAGTTTGCATTTGGTCCTCACATCAGTCCAAGGAGGTAAGTGATATTATGATCCCCATTTTACCCATAAGGAAACAGGCTCAGGATCGTGGGCATCTGGTAGGTAACTGAGGCAGGATCCAAACTTGGGTCTTCCTGACTGTCCAGCACTCCCTCCACTACCCTACTTAGCTGCCTACATCCTTCTAACGATGATGCTAAAGGCAGAGATAAGATCTCAATGACTTGGGGCAGCTAGGTGGTGCAGTGAGTAGAGCACCAGCCCTGCAGTCCAAGGACCTGAGTTCAAATCCAGTCTCAGACACTTGACACACTTATTAGCAGTGTGACCTCAATTAACCTCAATTGCCCTGCCTTTCCCCCTCCAAAAGGAAAAAAAAGGTCTCAATGACTCTCTTCTCTCTGCCATCAATCAGTCAGTCAACAAAATTCATAAAGCACTTACTATGTGCTAGGGACTTGGCATGCAAATACAGAAGAATGAAACAACCCTCACTTTCAAGGAGTTTGGCTTCTGGAAGGTAGGGTAGAGACAGCATGGACATGTCTAAATTATGCTAAGTCAATATGTACAGAACAAATGCAAGGTAATTAGGGGAGAGGCCCAGGGAAAGCTTCATGTAGAAGGTGGTGGTGCCTGCAGTGAGAGGGAGATTCTGTGAGGCAGAGGCGAGAGGAGCAGGAGGGCTGCCATCTTATCTGAGAAGCCAAGAGAAGGCCCTTTTGGCTGGATCGTATATAATACATAAAGAGGCCAGAAAGATAGGTTAGGATTGGGTTGTGGATTATCCGTTTCATCCTAGAGGTGGCATGGAGGCGTGTGAGGCCCATTTTCAAGGAATCCTAGAATATCAGAGAAGAAAGATATCTTAGAAGGTCTCTAATAACAACCCCCTGATTTGACATATGGAGGCCAGAGGAGGAAGTGACTTGCCCAAAGTCACGTAGGGAGTTAGTGACAGAGCAGGAATTAGAATCCAAGCCTCCGTTATTCACGGCATCCCTGACCAGTTTCACCTGTGTATTCGTTTTTCTCTCCTGACCTCTGACCCCTGGCTTCCTTCATATCTGAACTAAAATCCCACTTTCTGCTGGAAGCCTTTCTGAGTCCTTTTTTTGGGGGGAGGGGAGGTGGTAAGAGAGGCAATCAGAGTTAAGTGATTTAACCAGGGTCACATAGCTAGTAAGTGTCTAAGGCCGGGTTTGAAATCCGATCCTCCCAACTCCAGGGCTGGTGTTTCAATCCACTGTGTCATGGAGCTGCACCTTCTCTCTGAGATGACTCTTGGTTTATCTTGTCTTTCTTATTCGGACATAATTGTTTGCATGTTGTCTCCCCCACCCACCTGCCCCTTAGATTGTGAACTCTTTGAAGACCAGGAGGGTTTTTGCTGGCCTTTGCATCTCAGTGCTTAGCACAGAACTTAGCTTAATAAATGCTTATTAACTTGACTCTCCCTCACATATATGTGTATATAAGCAGTGCAGTTTTCTCCCAGCCCAGTACCCCCTGGGGTAGACCCTGCCTTTCTTCCTATTTATACTAGCCTTGCATTTAGTTTTTCCGGATCAGACTCCCAGCAAGCTGTGGTACCTGCAAAAAGACACCCCATGCCCACCACACACACACATAGACACTCATTCACACTACCCATCCCTCCTTCCTTTTCTGCTCTCCTGGCAACAAAGGCTTAGCTACAGGAGCCCGGAGAAATGCCTGCTCTATGCCCTGAGTTCTCTTTTAAGTTCCAGCCCCCTTCTTCTGCCTTGGCCTCAGTCTGAGCCCCCTCCTGGGCTCTGGAGAGGCCCAGTGGCCTTTATTTTTCTGCCCTTCTGGTGTGAGGCCTCAATGGCCATTCTAGAAATCAGAGGAGCTCCAAATGGAATTTGGTGCTGAATATGGTCCGTTTCTTGTGGCTGAGGAGAGTGGTGTCTCCTGGGGAGCCAGGGTGATGGAGGGGATTTTAAGTCAAACGGCTCAGGTCAACTTCTTTTTTTTAATTTCTTTAATTTATTTATTTTTAGTTTTCAACATTCATTTCCACAAGATTTTGAGTTCCAATTTTTCTCCCCATCTCTCCCCTCCCCCCACCCCAAGATGGCATGTATTCTGATTACCCCTTCCCTAGTCTGCCCTCCTTTTTATCCCTCCCCCTCCACTTTCCTGTAGGGCAAGATAGATTTCTATACCCCACTGCCTGTATATCTTATTTTCCAGCTGCATATAAAAACTATTTCAGGTCTGCTTCTTATGATGCGTATGACCTTGAGCAAGATCTTCCTTCTCTCTGGGCCTCAGAGTTGGACCAGGCGATGGATAATAATAGCTATAGGTAATACATTTATATAGTACCTACTATGCGACAGGTACTAATTAAACACTTTACAAATATTGTCTCATTTTATTCTCACAACCACTCTGGGAAGCATTATCCCCATTTTACAGATAAGGAAGCTGAGGCAAACCGAAGGTTAGCGGCTTGCCCAGGATCACACCCCTAGTAAGGGCCTGAGGCCAGATTTGAACTCAGATCTTCCTGCTCCTGCTGCAAGGCTCTCTCCATGGCCCTGTCTAGCTGCCCATTCTTGCGCCTGATGACCTTAAAGAGCCAAGTTCTTAGGATTTTCTAGGCCACGGGTAGAGGGAGAAGGTTTCTCAGAGGAAGAAATGGCTTAAAATAGATTAACCCTGATGCAATTAGATAGGATAATAGTGGGCTCATAAAGGTTTTAGATCATGGCTCTCCCTACCCACATCAATCCACTCCACATCTCCTGACCACCAGAATTGATGCTTCAAAGAAGGAACCGTCTCTTCCCCAGAGCTCGCTCATACTCGGGTAGTCCTTTTATTGTTCAGTTGTGGCCGAATCTTCACGACCCCGGGAACCATACCTTCCAGGGGGCTTTCTAGGCTGAGATACTGGAGTGGTTTGCCATTTTCTTCTCCGGCGGATTAAGGCAAACATAGATTAAGTGACTTGCCCAGAGTCACACCTCTTAGTAAGTGTCTGAGCTCAGATTTGAATTCAGGTCTTCCTCACTCCAGGCCCAGCAGCACTGAGCCTTCTAGCTGCCTCTGGGTATCCCTTTCAGGTTTGAGAAATGCTTTGCATATTTTTGTTACACATTTCAAAATCTTCACAACAGCCCTGTGGGCTGAGCACTATTGTCACCCCCATATTACAGTTGAAGAAACTGAGGCTGAGAGTACCTAAATAACAGGGTCACTCAACTAATAAATGCCGGAGGCAGAATTCAAACCCAGGGGTTCCTGACTCCAGCTCAAGCCCCGTATCCCTTATACCATTCTGTCTTTTTCCATGATAATAGCGAACATTTCTATTCAAATTTTCCGATTTCTAAGCATTTTCCTCACCACAGCCCAGGGAGCAAGGTGGTGCAGCCACTGCTTAACCCCATTTTACAGAGGAAGAAGTTGAGGCTTTAAGATAAGGGATTTTCCCACAGCTATTAGGTGGCTTTAAGGTCAAATCAGCTGAGTCAAAAAGCAGGTGAGTCTGGAAAGGAGGTGAAACATAGTCACTAAGACCCAAGCCTGTAATTTACTTAGTCCTCCACTCCCCAACCCCAGGTGATAGTGCAGTCTCATTATTCCATGATGCCTGGCTGGAGAAACTCCATTGCCCTGTTTAATTAGGCACCTGGCACCAAGCTGCATTTCACTTTTTAAATTGGGGGTGTCACT
The DNA here is from genome assembly GCA_028646595.1 of Phalanger gymnotis. NCBI lineage: Eukaryota > Metazoa > Chordata > Mammalia > Diprotodontia > Phalangeridae > Phalanger > Phalanger gymnotis. The sequence goes on from CM053625.1 coordinate 154,179,790, forward strand.
CAGGAAACAGGGTTTTTGGAGATGGTTCCCCACACTCTGAGAGAACCTGACCCCTCTCTCTGCTGACTCCCCTGAATAAAGCTGGATGTCTCCAACCACTTTTTCTCATGTCCCTGTTCCCCATCCACACATCCTGACTTAGTTATTCTCAGCTGAGAAGACTTTTTATCACAAAGAAGGACAAGAATGCTTCATTTTCAGCATGGGCTGGATTTGGCTTCCATTCTTAAGGTGGTCTTAATTCTCAGCCAGTGCCTGCCTTCCTGTGTCTAACACTGCCAGCCCGCATGTTTCCTTTGCTCCTCGGCCTGTGGTGCTGCCTTTTCATTGGGCCAACTTACTGCCATCTGTATTGGACCCAGCTGTTCTGTTTTCTGAGATGACACCCATCTGAGAAGGCTGTGTTCTTTCCACAGCAGTGACAGACTGTATATTTAAGGGTCAGGGCAGAAGTCCCTGAAATAACTCTATCACATTCAGTCCTTTTCTTCTCCTTCTCTACTTCTCCCCCTTGGTCCTGATGGAGGGAGTTAGGAATATTTAGCCTGGAGAAGATAATGCTAAGGGAGTCATGAATGCTATCCTCAGACATCATTAAGAGCTATTATTCAGAAGAATTAAGCTTATTCTTTTTGGCTTCAGAGAGTTGTTGTTGTGTTTGTCCTTCTCAAAGAGGACCATGACATCAGGGAAATGATAACGGGACTTGCAGTTGACTTTGATTTGAGTGAGGGAGGGCTGTGCAAGGTCACCAGTCTCACTTTCTCCTCCAGAGCCATCTGGGTCCAGTGGCCTGATATTCACCAAGACAACTGGAGATAGCCCAGGATGCACTGCAAAAACTCCAAAAAGCATATTGGGAGGGGAAGACCCTCAAGGTTCCTGGCCAAAAGAGAAACAGTTACCATTTAGTATTTACATTCACTCCGTGCTAGGAGGGCAGGGACCTATTGTCCAATCTATGAGCTCCAGAGTGAGATGAGGTTAAGGCTTGGTTTTTGAGAAAGAAAGTGACTCTAGAGGGTAGAGCTGGGTGGAAGATACACAACGGCAGACTTTAGGACAGTTACAAGGAAGAATTTCCAAGCAACAGGAATGTTCACAGTGGAGTAGGCCACCTTGGGGGTAGAGAGTTTCCTGGCCCTGGAGGTATTCAAGCAGAAGCTAGTAGAAGTATGCTGTAGGAGATTATAAGGTTGGCAGGGACAACTTCTAAGCTCCCTTCCATCTCTGAAATTGCATGGTTCTGTAATTCTTATATAGAATCATAAATTGAGCTGGAGGGGCCTTTAGAAACCATGTAATCCAACCCTCTCCATTTTGCAGATAAGGAAACTGAGGCCCAAAGGGTGAAGTGACTTAATAGGGTTACAAGATAAATTTCTTTTTCCTCCTTTCCCTTTTTGCCTTCTGGTTTCTCTGAAATTCTTTGTGAGATTCTAGCCAAATAATCTGAGAAAAAAGTATATGATAACATGATTGGGCATTGATGGACTGCATTTTTGTAGGGATCCTTGGGAGGTGGGGATGGATCATGGTGGGAATTTCCCACCATGACCCAGGGCTAGGCCAGTGGGGGGTTATTTAGGAACAAGAGTTCGCTTCTCCAGGAAACTGACAACTCCCCCAAAAGGTTCTCATGCCCCTTCAGCTTTCTGTAATGTCTCCCGGGATTCTGACACAGTCTTTGCCTACTTGGCTAAAGCCTCAGTGAGTTCGAAACCTTACTTGCCCCCTCTCCTCAGCCCTGTAGGTGGTGACAGTCCCTGCCTGGCCTCCATCTGCTTTGATTCCAGCTAATGTGGGACTTCCCAGCTGCAGAGGCTGCAGTCCTTCCTGTGGCTGGGCTGTCTCAGAAAGGTGGGTTGGGTGGAGAGAGAATAAATCCAGCTGCTTGGCACATGTTGTCATGATGTCTCAGTAAAACCGAATGTGTCACTTCTCAGGATGGGTATAAAAGTAGCTATTTTTATAGACTGTAGACAGAGCTAAAAGAGACCTCAGAACATAGAACACAGGATGTCAGAGTTGGAACAAGGGGTCCTCAATACATAGAGCATAAAATGTCAGAGCCAGAAAAGACTTTAGGCTAAGAGTTCTTAACCTTCAGTCTAGGAATTTAAAATAAAAATGTTTGAGAGCTTTATTTCAATGCAGTTAGTTTCCTTTGTAATCCTATGTTTTTTTATTTTTATGCATTTAAAAAATAAATATTCTGAGAAGGCTGCCGTACTGGTAAAGTGGTCCATGACATACGAGAGGTTAAAAACCCTTACTTGTGGACTTGGCCTTTTCAGCCCAACTTTTCATTCAACTGAAGACACACTGAGTCTCCAAGAGGGAAACATCTCACACATGAAGTTAGTGGCAGATAGGAGATTAGAACCCAGCTCTCCTGACACCCAGTCCAGGGGTCTCTCCATTACACAGTGTTTTCTGAGAACTCTTGAGAGTTCTCCTTTTGTACATTTAGGGAAGCCCGGATCTGGAGACACCTGATTAATTGGCTGGGCCCCAAGAAGGAGTAGACCAACCTTTAGTACAGCCCAGACCCATTGTGGCTCACCATTACTGCTTGTGATGACCCTTTCTGTTTGCATACACACTCCCTGGCATGCAGTTAGGGCAAAACCCTATTACAACATGGCCTCATCAGAGGGATTCCAGATGGAACACAATTTCATCAGCTTCATTTTACTGGTTTCACAGAGTGCAAGCCTGGTATAACTTGGTTTTGTCCAGGGTTAAAATTTAGTTCATACATTTATTTGAAGGAGACCTTAGAGACCGTCTAATGCAGGCCTGAACAACCTAAGGCTTGCCAAAGGATTTCAGGCGGCCCAAGAAAAATCATGGACTGCCTAAAATCCTTTGGTGTGCCACAAGTGGCCTGCGGGCCGAAGGTTGTGAAGGTCTGATCTCATGAGATCATGGGAGCCTTGGTCTGGAGATGGAAGGGACCTTAGAGGCCATCTCATCCAACTTGCCACATTTTACAGATGAGGAAACTGTGGCCCAGAAAAACTAAGTAAGGTCACACAGGTATTAGCTTCACAGGCAGGATTTGAACCTGAGTCTTCTGACTCCCAAGCCTAGAGGTCTTTTCATTCTTACCCCCAATAGTGAATAGTGAAATTCTGCCGAAATCCAACCTGAAAAATAACACTGTTATCAACTTTCAAACACAGTCGGGTCTAAAGAGGGTATGTAGTTCATCTCTCTCCCCGGTCTTAGCCCAAGACTGCCCACAAACCATCCCTATCTGCCTTTTGCTCCCAAGAGATCATAGGCTCATGAAAAGGAAGATCACAGGCTTTCAAGCTGGAAAAGGACCTCAGAGATCAAAAACTCCCCAGAGATTATGTCTGTTTAACTAATGCCTGGGGCGGATGAGAGCTTAATAAATGCGATTGGGGAGGACAAGAGAGGAATCTTAATTAGTGGTGAATGCGTGTCAGCTGTTTTGAGCCTCTCTTCTCACCTGACCTCTTCTTTCTCTCCTTTTTTCTTTATCCCCAGCTTTCTTTGGAAAGTACCTCAACGAATACAACGGTTCCTATGTGCCACCCGGCTGGAAGGAATGGGTTGGACTCCTTAAAAACTCACGATTTTATAACTACACACTCTGTAGAAATGGGGTGAAGGAGAAGCATGGATTTGACTACTCAAAGGTAGGTTCTGCCAAAATGGCGGCTCTCGTCTCTCGTGTGGCCTGTAACGTAAGAGCTTCAGAGGCTAATGGATTATTTTCCCCCAACCAAAACCTTAGCCTTCTCCTTCATTGTCTGTCTCTAGTCATTCGTCAGGGTCTGTCAATTCCTTCTTTTTAAAAAAAAAAATTATATTTTTTTCAATACCTTCTCAGTATCTCATCTCTGTTGTTACCACCACCACCAAGTCAGAAAATCTCCAAATTCTTAAGTTAGAAGGGGCTTCTGGCCATCTAATCCAACCTATACACCCAAACGTATCCCTGCTGCAGGAGGAACTGAAGAATGAGGATCTTGCCCCTCATTATTCAAGAAGTCTCCTTCTGGTCCATCCTGCCATGGGCTGCCAGATGACAGATAGGAACTAAACCTGGGAATTCATTTCCATAGAGGACTCCCAGGTGAGGAAGCTCCCTCTCCCACTGAAGGCATGTCATACTTTTACCTGCAACTTAGAATCCTAGAAGGCTGCCCAAAGCACTGAGTAGTTAAGTGAGTTCCCAGGGTCACACAGCTAGTAGGTGTCAGGTGACTGTTCCTAAAAGGCTTTTTTTACTCTTTTCTGCTCAGAAACCTTCAGTGACTACCCACTGTGTATAGTTTGAAGGCCAAACTCCTCAGCCTGGCTGTCAAGGCCTTCCGCTGTCCAGCCACAGCCTGACTATCCAGCCTTCTCTCCTGTTATATCCTGTTGATATCTCAGTATCTTCTGGTGAGAACCTTTCAGTCTGGTCCAGGGGTTGTAAGCCAGGAGTCCGTGAACTTTTTTTTTAATATTTCATTAACTATATTACTGGTTGATTTTGCAATCATACATTTTTTATTTTATTCATAGTATTCGTAAAGATCTCTAGTCTTCACCAGATTGCTAAAGGGGGCCATGCCAAAAAAAAAAAAAGGGTTAAGAACTCCTGCTCTAATCAGACTACTCTCTCCCTTGACCCCTGGTAGACACCAAGCTCCTTCTTGACATCAGGCCTTTGCTCATGATGGTCTCACTCCTGCCCCAGCCCTGTCTGGAATGACCTTCCTTCTTCCTTCTGCCCATCCAAACCCTTCTTGTCAAATGGACAAGCTTCTTGAGGGATAGGACTTTTGTAATCCCAAGGCCTAATCTAGTGCCTTGCAAATAGTAGACCTTTAATAAGTGTTTTTGGGATTGCATTGGAATCTCATTTTCAAGGTGGATATTCCTGCTTCTTCCAAGAAGCCTTCCCTTATTGCTTCAGCCCACAGTGATCTTTCCCGTTTTCTAAACCTTTGTCATCAGTCCTCATCATGGACTGCCTTGTCCTTACTGTCAGCTAGCTTCTCTGTGACTATGCATCATCTCCTTGACTTTTCCGTGAGTTCCAGGAGCCCAGGGACTGAGTCCTAATAGATTTCTTTTGTCTTCCAATCAGAATCTAGCACAGTGCTATGTAATAATGATGATGATAATGATAATTTGTGGTTAGCTAGTATTCTTAAATTTACACAATATACATCATCTCATTTGATTCCTACGAGACTCCTCTGAAGGTAGGTTTATATTATCTTCATTTGACATATGAAGAAACCGAGACTCAGTCAACAAGCATTTTTTAGGAAAGGTGACTTGTCCAAGGTCACGCAGCTAGTAAGTGAAAGATCCAAAATAAAGCCTCATAGCTTGACCCCTCCTACCTTTCCGGTCTTCTTGGACCTTACTCTCTTCCACCTACTGAGTACATCCATGTATTCCACATCCAATGACAGTGTCTTCCTTGCTGTTCCTCTCACACTGGCTGTGTGACCCTGGGCAAGTCACTCTCTGAGCACCCAGGAAGCCCTCCAAGACTCCAGGTCACAGAGCAGAGGCCAGTCAGTGTTGCTAAAGCATTGGGAATTTCCTACACCAATGAAATCACAAGCCCAGGCTAAAACAGAAAGATGACAGCAATGATAATAGCTGGTGGAAAGAAGGGCATGCCCAAAAGATTAATGCCAACAGAATGTTGTGAGTGTGTTGTTCATTAAGACTAGGGGAACATCCCAGGAAGCTTAGAATAGGACATGGGGAGCAGGTCACCGATATCCACGAGAATGCTGAAAAAAGCAGACAGCATATACATCAGTTGTTTAGGGAGGCCAACTAACCAGGATGGAGAGATCCCAGGCTTCTGAAGGCAAGATTGCCAACCTAATGTACTTCAGATTTTTTTTCTATTTGAACTAAGAGGTAGGTGATGGAGGGCAGAGAGTGGGTCCCATTGCTAGAATAGTGAAAAAGATGCTACTGGCTTCCCAGGCAGAGTAACTCAGTCCCAAGACTAGGAGTCTATTGGGACCCTGAGAATCATGCCCCTTCCGCCAGTGGAGCCACAAGAGAGTTGGCTAGTCTATCTTAGGGGATCCACCCCAGTTTCCAGGGATGAGAAATGATATAGAGACCCCAGGAGCAACGCCGTGCTGCTTTGGAGAAGCTGATGACATTTATTTCTGAACCCAGGGCCCAAACTCTCTCAGCAACTGGTTTATTCATTGCCTAAGAAATAGCTGTGCTGCCTGGGGCAGGAGGGGTGCTAGAAGGCCACTCCCCGGGCTCTGCAGCCAGGAGCATCCAGGAAAGCTAGAGCCTAGATTTGATGTCACTGACTCCATTTTTGGCCCACTCTTGGCTTTCCTTCCTGAGAGCTCTTAGCATCATCTCTCCTACTGGCAGGGCTCCTTAGCAAGGACCACATTTACTCGGAACAAAATGCATTCACTTGCTTACAGCCACAAGCTAGCAATTTCCTCAAACGGGCTGTAGCGCCTCCTGATTTATTGATGTAGATAAATTATTGATGGGGGATGCTCATTAGGGGGAAGGGGGCACAGCAGGAAGGCAGCAAGGCTCTGGGAAGGGGGAGCTGCATAGACCTGAAAGAACTGAGATTACACTCATCCACTTTAACATTGGGAAATAATTTCAAACCAAGGCTTCCATCCCCTTGAATTTTTCTCCGATTGCTTCATGTCTGGGTCCAGAGCCAGTTAGTCCAGTAAGTGAGAGCACTGGTCTCACAAAGCCAAGTTAAAAGGCCTGGGTGGACTCTGACCTCTGACCCTACCAGAATGACTTCAACCTCCCCAGATCTGTTTCTTCCTCTGTAAAACGAGGTTAGACCTGTGGCCTCTGAAGTCCCTTCCCAACATCAGGTCTGAGATTGGGGTATCCCACTACTTCGATGCCCATGTGCACTGATCACCTTTCTCATCAGTTATACAGAAATTGTCATTTTTTTAAGCTCTAGGTTCTAGTGACCAGCCATATGACTCTGTGACCTTGAGTAGTCGCTTCCTGATCTCTAGACCTCATTTTTTTTCATCTATAAAACAAGGAGGTTGGACTAGATTAATTCTAAGGACCTTTCTGGCTCCAATACTCCCTGTTCTAAAGTCCCTTTCAGCTTTGGCATTCCATGTTCTTTGTTCAAAAATCCCTACCAGCTCTGGCATTCTACCTCGATTAATAAGCATTTATTAAGCACCTCCTGCATGCATGCCAGGCGCTGTACCTGGGCACTGGGGACACAACTACAAAGGGCGAAGTGATGACCCCTCTCTGGGAGATTGCTTCCATTCCCAGCAGCGCTGCTGGCATTTATGGCATTTACGGCCAGTTTCGCTTCTCCTATTTAAGCTGCCTGCCTTGCTTGTCTGCCTTCTGCTTGGCTCCAGAGCCAGTAATTTGTGTCTCCTCCCCCTCCACCCCCCGCCACCAGGCAAAAGTTCAGAATTACCTTTGGTAAAATAATGAGCTTCTGACATTGGAATCACATTTTTATTCTCCATGGCAAGTATTGTATCCCCCCAGAGAAAAGCAAATTAAAATAAATTCACTTTGCTAACAACAGCTCAGGAGCAGAAGTAAATAATTCACCTTGATCATATCCCCTTCATGCCCAAAGACTCCTTCAGTTTGACTTTAAAACAAATCTTGGACTAGTGAGGACAGGGTTACATATTCTCTAGGTGCAGGTTAGAAAGAGCCCTGTCCATAGGCAGCTTGGTGGTGCAGTGCATATACTGGGCCTGGAGTCAGGAAGACCTGAGTCCAGATTCAACCTCAGACACTTACCAGCTGTGTCGTACTGGGCTAGGCCCTTAACCTCTGCTTGCCTCAGTTTCCCCATATGTAAAGTGGAAATACTCACAACATCCATAATGCAGGAGCGCTGTGAGGACCAAATGCGATAATATTCATAGAAACTCTCAGCACAGTGCCTGGCACATAGTAGGAACCATATAAATGCTTATTCCCTTCCCTTTCGTGTCCTGGAACTGAGTTGGCCCAATACTGGCTCTGCTACTGCTATCCCAGGGTGTCTCCAGGGAAGTCACTCCTCTGTAAAACCAGGGTTGTTCACTTGTGAACTTTCCAACTCTAAGTGGCTGTGGTTCCATAGGCCTCAGGAAGAGATTGCACCTAGACCCCAACTGGCCATCCTGCAAGGGGCAGTCCTTAAAATAAGGGGACTGGGAAGACGTTCTAATATCACACATCTCAGTGTAGACATCTTCCCAGTCATGGAGGGAAAAAGCCTCAGGGCTCAGCCTGACAGGGCAGCGGCAGCAATATCTTTTTTGTACAGGGAGGGCATTATCTTATATTGATAACTTCTGCCTCAGTGTTACATTAAGGTTGACAAAGCATATTCATTCCTCCTGACAGCCCTGCAGAGGGGTGAAGTGCATGGTGCTGTTACCCTCATTTCACAGATGAGTATACCGAGGCTGAGAGGCTTAGGGATGACGGTCACATAGCTGTTATAGACCCAGGTACCTGCTGACTCTGCTGCATCCACTGTTCTTTATCCTACATTAAGATGCCTGCTCTAACTCTCATCTCTCTGAATAAAGATCAGCTCTTTGGGCTCTTCTTTCTGTGTCCCTCCACTATACCTAACACCATGCTGTTCACATAGTAGGTCGTCTTCCCATACTTGAGTGGGTGTGAAGTAACTAAAATCAGGACTAGATATTCCTGAACCTGAGTAGGAGGGTTTCACACACACACACACACACACACACACACACACACACACGCACACACACGCACACACACACCCCTCCAAACATGAATGCCCCATTTGCCACACCCTCTGTAGAGCTCAGCCTCTCAGGCCCGGCAGCAGCTGCACATGTTCATCACCAACTGCTTGACTCGTATGGCAGATTCCATTCCCTTGCCTGGGAGTTCACCTGCCTGCGCCATTGTACAAGCTTCATCCCTCACCGCCCACGTTACATTGGCTGCTGTTGTCCAAGTCTCATCAATCTGGACCTTTCCCTAATTACCGAAGCAGCCTTAGGCTGGCACCTTGCAGACAGCTAACGATCCTGGAGATAATGAGCCTCAGAGTCAGTGGGTAAACCTGTCTGTAACCGGGGAAACATCCCTCTGCTGCTATGCAAAGTAAGGTGAGGGCTGGGGTAGGGTGAGTGAGGCTGTCTCCAAGAGCTTCCTACTGCCAACAGTGAAAATGTCATGCAAGATCCCAGAGGATCATGGGATCCCTAAATGTAGTACCTGAAAGGAACCTGAGAGGTCATCTAGTCCAACATTTTCATTTTACAGGTGAGGAAACTGAGGCCCTGACACGGGACAGGACTTGGCTTATATCATCAGAGTAATAAAGAAGAGAGCCAAGATTCCAACCCAGATCCTTTTCCCTCCACTTTTATTTCACCCGAGATCCTATACCTCCTTTAAACCTTTATCTGACTCTCCCTCCCTCTCCACCACCCAAAAACAATCTCCCCTTTCTCTGCATTCCATGTTTCTCTCTCTCTTTCTTGGAGCATCCATCTTTCTGTATTCAGCCTGGACCAGCAGTCTTCCCCTTTCCACCATAGAAGCTGCCATGTGTCCAGAATAGTATGGCTCCCTCTTCTAGCCATGGCATTGTTTAGTTAACTGTTTTCCCAAATCTCTCTCTGTCTCTCTCTCTGTCTCTCTCTCTCTCTCTCTCTCTCTCTCTCTCTCTCTCTCTCTCTCTCTCTCTCTCTCCCTCCCTCCCTCCCTCCCTCCCTTCTCCTCCCCCCTGCCCCCCGCCACCTTGTTGCTTAGCCACATCAGCCCAGTTCTGAGCTCTTCTGACAGCAGTGGGAGAGGAAGCTCCTGTCAATACCGTGAGCCATTGATAGGCCTCCCTGATTACCACTTGGATTGAATGGGAATTGATCCACGGGTTGTTGAAACATCAGCTTATCTTTCCCTCCAGCCCTTCATTCCTAGGCAGCTAAATCCTCCAGTGGAGCATGAAGCAGGTTTTCCATCATGCCGTTAGGAAGCCTTTGGGTTTTGTGTCACATTTCTCACACATCAAGAGAAAAGAAAATCCCTTTCATAGAAGCCTGAGGCTGTAGAGGTCACCTTTCCATCTCCTGCCTCCAACCTGTCCCACAGAGACAGGTTCTTAGAGAATCTAGGATTAGGAGGGTCTACAGCCTCCTAAGAGGACAGCTCCTCTGTTCTGCCCACTCCAGATCTTCCACCTCGCCTTTTCCCCTCTCTCCTCTTCCCGTGAGTGAAGAGGCGAGGTCAAGATCGTTGTATGAGAGATCGAGAGCATGCCGGGGCCTCAGCGGTCATCTAGTTCAACTCTGACATTTTACAGACAAGGAAACTGAAGCGCAGCATGTTACATGCCCAAAGTTGCATCCCTAGTGAATGGCGGAGGCCGGATTCAAACTCACGTCTACCTAACCCCAAGTTCAGCGCTCTCCAGCTCCACGATGGTGTGGGGTGCAGTCAGTTCAAGAACCTGGAAAAGAAAGATTGGGGGGAAAAAAGGAAGGAAACCACATTTATTAAGTGCCTACTAGGTACCAGGCACTGCTAAGGCTCTACAAGTGTATTTTATCTTCACAGCAATCCTGTGATGAAGGTGCTGTTAATATCCCCTTTGAACAGTGGAGGAAACTGAGTGACTGGCCCAGGGTTACAAAGCTACTAAGTGTCTGAGGCAGGATTCGAATTCAGGTCTTCCCTGACTCCAGGTCCAGCATTTTATCCACTGTGCTACCCATCTGCCGAAGGGGAAAATGTGATCACTCCCTTCGGGTCACGTGGAGTAGAATTTGGAGAGTCAGATTTCACTGCAATCTAAGGAACACTTTCCAAATCATTGGAGCCATCTCAAAGTGGAATGGGCCATCTTAGGAGGTGGTGAGCTCCCCATCATTGGAGATCTCCAGATGAAGGCTTTGTGGTCACTTGTTGGCTTCTCATGGAGAGGATTCCTCTTCCGGTACAAATTGGACTTGATTCCTTCTTGAGATCCCGTCTGAGAATCTGTGCTGAGGGTCCTTTGCCTCCCCAATGCCTCTGTGGTTTGGAGTGCCCTGGCAAATGTTCTCTCTTTTGTCTTGGAGGCAATCAGAGGTAAGTGACTTACCCAAGGTCACACAGCTAATAAGTGTCTGAGGTTGGATTTGAACTCAGCTCCAGGGTCGCTGCTCTATCCCCCATTTTATCTTTTTTTCTTCCCTTTCCCCTAACCCCTGCTTTGTCTCCTCTTCAGGATTACCTCACGGATCTGATCACCAATGATAGCGTGAGCTTCTTTCGGACCTCCAAGAAGATGTACCCACACAGGCCAGTCCTGATGGTCATCAGCCATGCTGCTCCCCATGGCCCCGAGGACTCAGCACCCCAGTACTCTCAGCTTTTCCCCAACGCCTCGCAGCACATGTAAGGTCAAGCTCCCCTTGAGCCAGAGGACGGTCCCCACCGGAAGCCAGTCTGGGTTTTGTTTTGTGGTGGTGGTGTTTTTTTGAGAAAGATCAAAATGTACAACATTTGCTTAACTGATTGAGAGTGGCAAGGACAGGGCAATTTGGAGAGGGCATGAATATTCAGAGAGTTTAATTTTCATTAGAATCAGAATGTATTTCCCCCCTTCCGTAATTGCTTTTAGATGAAGCTCAGAGTGGTGCTGAGCCGATAAGTGCTTCGTGTTAACCTCCTGATCCCCTGGTCTTTGGGGAGGAGCCGGGAGCTGCATTTGACAGAGGAAGAGAAATCAGCCCCCGGTGCAGTGGTTGTCTGGGCTCAGCCTTGGATCCTGTCCCATTGCCTCCACACACCAGGCCAAATCTCCCCGACTCGCCGCCGGCCAGACTTCTACCTCACTCCCATGATGCAGAGCAGCAAATATGGACTCCATAGCCAAATCGGGGAGTCCAAACTCAGCCTAGTCTCTAGATAGATAATCATGACAGCAGCTCCCATTTCTATTGTGCATGTGACAGACGGTGACAGTGTTTAATCTAAAGCAACCTCATGAGGCAGGAAATAGTGCGAGAAGTTTCAATCTCCCCATTTCACCAATAGGAAAACTGGAGCCTCGTGATGGTGACTTGCCTAGGGTCTTTAAGTACCAGTATTAGGATTTGAACCCGAGTCTCCTGACTCAAAGCCGGGCATTCTTTCCACCCCGCAGTGCCATCTATGCTGTAAGAAGCCAAGAAAGCGTGTGTTCATCTCATGGCTTTCTCTGCTGCTTCAAAGAGGGTGCTGTTCTCACCCCAAAGCAGCCTGGTATTTCATGTTTAAATTGTTTGACATCTCCTGTTCATTTGCCTCCCCTTTGAAATGAAAATTACAGAAATTCAAAATGAGCAGCGCCTGATATTACTTACACATACAATCAACCTTCGCCTTATTAGGAGTGTATTTGGAAGGCGCTCTTATCTCTAAGGTATAATCATCTGCAAAACAAAAAAAAAAGTCCTACAGCTGGGCCAGAGTCAGAGGTGGGGAGGAGGGAGTGGGAAGAAGCTGACTGCCTGCATCTTCTTTAATGTCCATCAAGCCTGCCTGCGGCTGTATCTCAGCATGCTCGGGATCCTGATGGTGACTAGTGTTGGGTGTACTCCTTCTCCAAAACCAGACTGGGCAAGTATTTAAGCACCAGCTGGATGCAGAGCTTTGTGCTGAATGAGTGCCGGAGGAGAAGATGAGATAAGATACAGATCATTGTTCTATAGCTAGGACCAGAGTCCAGCCCCATAATTTTATAGATGAGGAATCTGAAAGAAGGTAACAATTATTAATATTAAGCACCTACTGTGTACCAGGAACTGCTGTGCTTAGAACTTTACAGGTATTAGCTCATTTGATCATCACAGCAACCTTGGAAGGTAGATGCAATTATTACCCCCATTTTGCAGTGGAGAAAACTGAGACAGACAAAAGTAAAGTGACTTGCCCAGGGTCACACAGTTAGCAGGTGCCTGAGGTCAGATTTAAATTCGTGTCTGCCTGACTCCAAATCTGGTGCTCTATCCACTGGACCACTCGGCTGCCTCTAAGAAGTATTAAAGACAGTGACTTTCCCATTATCACACAGGTAATATCAAAGCCAGGATGTGGACCCAAGTTAGTCCTCTTGACTCCAAAATCTGTGTTCCTTCCAATGTATGATTTGCTGAAGTCTAGGTCTCAGCCCTCAGGGTGATTACAGTCTAGTGGGAGAAATCTGTCCCATAATTACACACACGCACATGTGTACAGGTAGACACATGCATGCACGCACCCACACACACACGCACGCACGGACGCATGGATGCACGCACCTAGAAAACAAAACAGAATATAAGGAAGATCCAAACAGTGTTCCTGAAGAATTCAGAGAAGAGTGAGATCAGGAAAGGCTCTACGAAGAAAGTGGCTTTACAGAAGAGCCTGGGAGGAAGAAGTGGATTTCAGCAGGTTGGGTCAGGGGATAGGTTGGAGAGAAGATGGGGTATTACAAGCATAGGAAACAGCACAAACAGAGGCGGGAGGGCACAGCGCCATGTAGAGGGCCTGTCAAGGAAGACATTTTAGCCGAAGGACTGAATACGTGGAGGGAAGAACGAGCATTGGATCAGTTTGGAGCTGTCAGATAGGCTCACGTTGTAAAGGGCCTTGATCACCAGGCTAAAAAGTTTGGACTTTATTCCGGAGGCAATGGGGAGCCATTGAATGGTGATGAGGAGAAGAGAGGATAAGAGTCTACCCTAGAAAAATTAGTCTGGTAGCACAGGGGTACGTGGAAGTCAGGAGAGAACGGAGGCAGAAAATTAGTCCACGCAAGTGATAATGAGGAGATGGCAGAGGGAAAAGGCAGTGGGACTGGAATGAAGATACAGATGTGACAAAAATCAACAGGCAATGACCCTCCTTGTCACATACCATAACTCATTCACCCGCTTCAGCTTCCCTGTGAAATGTGCCTAGAATAGAGGAGTACAGTAATATTTCGTAGTGGAAAGAGCACCGGATTTGGAGACAAGAACTAGGTTTAAATCTTGGTTCTGTCACTTAACCGTGTAACATTCGGCAAGTCACTTGATCTTTCTAGGCCTCAGCTGTCTCGTCTGCAGAATGAAAAAGTGGAACTAAATGCTCTCTGAATCTGAATCCAGCTCTAAATCCTGCAGTTCTGTGTGAGTTCCATTAGACCACTGTTCCTCAAACAGACCCACCCTTTTTCAGGGGCCTTGCCCTAAGATCAGCCCTAGAGTCTAAAGTGCTGCTCCTTAGGCAGTCATTGGTGACGGTGGCTTCATCGCACTCCGGCACCATGTGACGATAGGCTGCCTTGTGCTGTCTGCCTGGCAGGGGCCTTTATTGGCTTCCACTAGGGGAGATTTTGAGATCAACCTTCCAAAACCAGCCGTGAAATTGATCATAATGGTGGTAAGAGCAGCTGACATTTGTACAGTGTTTTAAGAGTTGCAAAGCACTTTACTGATGTTATCTGACTCGGACCTCACAACAACTCTGTGAGGTAGGTAGTATTATTCTCCCTCTTTCCCAGATGGGGAAAACTGAGGTAGAGAGAGTGTTAGAGCAGTTGTCACAGGATCATAAAGCTTGGTGAGTGTCTGAGGCAGAATTTGAACTCAGTTCTTCCTGACCCCCCAAGTCCATCATTCTATCCACGCCACCACGTAGATGCCATGAATACCCAGACATCCACACCGAGGATGCCTTGCTTGACATTCAGGAAGCTCACCAGGCACTGTGAGTTCCTTGTTCTCTTTTCAGAAGACCCTCGCTTTGAGTCCCTCTAGCTTCAAGACCAAGCCTCTCTTTCAAATCTTTGTCCCAGAGAAAGAAGGTAGGACAGCAAAATCCCAAAAGGAACCTATTTTGTTTCCATGTCTTTTTCCTCTTTCTGACTCCCAGCCTGGGTCCATCCTCATCCCCTCCCTCCAGGTCTTAATGCAATGGGCAGTAGCCGCTCAAAAATGACAGGGAAGGAGGGAGAGAGACAGAGAGATATGGAGACCCATTAGAACCACAGGGCATGACTTTTCCCTTTCCTCCAAACTTAGCTTTAAAAAATGTCCCTGGTTGCGGGGGCGGGGCTGGGGCCGCTCACGGTCCCTGCCGCAGGAAGCTCTTTCCATCTTGGATTGGTCGATAAGACGGTGAATGTGTTGGGGATGAGAGGGCGTTGTTTCCAGCAATCAAAGGGAACCGGTGGGCCAAGGTTGGATTTAGCAGCAGGAATCTCGGGTCCACCTAGGAGTCACAAAGCGAAGTCCAGAAGGAGCCTGCCCGGCATTGTGATTCATCATGGGCATTACATAGCAACAGTTTCCATAACCGTCAGCGTGTTCAGAGCTGTAATGGGATCATTGCAGCCATGAGAACGTTCTGATATTCAAGAGGCTATTAAGGTATCAGAGAAGAAAAGGCTTTTTTTTTTCTCTGAAGCAGGTCTCGCCCCCTCCCCCTCCTTCGTCCTACTTCCCCCAGCCTTCCATGTTGTTCAGGTCTGGCTTTGAAAAGCCTCCCGCCTTCAGCTTGCTGAAATCCAGTCACTTTTTTCTTACTGACTGAGGATATGAGGGAGAGCCGAGAAGGTGGCAAGACCTGGGCATCCTCAGACCCGGCTCACGTTGTAAGATTTCTTCAGGAAAAGCTTTTCCTCTGTAGGTCAGAGAAAAAATTTGGAATAATGGAAGGAGCCCAAATGTAGACTTAGGAGGCCAAAGGTCACATCCCAGCTTTGATTAGCTATATGACTATAAACAGGTTACTTTTCCCCATCTGATCCTCAGTTTCCCCACCTGTTAGATGAGAAACTGAAAGAATACTTCTTTGATGCAGGATTTTGCCTAGGGCTGGCCCTGCTTCCAGAGACTGAGTGGAAATAGCACTGTTGCCGGAGTCACAGCCTCTAGGCTCTTACCTTGGATGCTCACTATTTCTGTGACCTTTGGGAAGATAACTAATGTCTCTAGGCCTCAGTTTCCTTATCTGTAAAATAATCCCTTCCTGCTCTAAATGTTATGATGCCATGATCCCCCACAGGGGAATAATACCATCTAATCCTATGACATTTTTTAAAATGTCTATAACATTTTAAAGCACCTTCTTTTCTTCAGCACAACAACCATATGGTAAATAGGCAGGATGAGAGCTATCTCACTTACAGATGAGGAAACTGAGGATCCAAGAAATGAAGTGACTTTATCCAGTCCAAGCTGGGCCCTGGCTCCAGCCAAATCCAGCTTTCCTTCCACTCTGCCAAATGGACTGTCTCCAAGTCCAGCAATTCTCCAGTTCTGTAGTGATGTGGTATCCAAATCAGTCAAGAACCTGGAAGAGCAAGTTTAAGGGAAAAGAAGGAAGGAAGCATTTATTCGGTGCCTACTACGTACCAAACAATTTTAGTGGGATTTGAAGATTCTTAGACCTGGCCAAGTAGCATTTCTGTGGTTAGAATAGAGCCATCCAGAGAAGTGCACAAGGAACTCACTCACCAGGGAGATGACTAAGACATAAACATGGGGAGTGTGAGGTTGAAAAAAGAAAGTGAGGCACAAACCAAAAGATTGGGGAGTATCAAGGAAAGAAGAGATTTCTTTAGATGTTGTTGAGTCATTTTTAATCATCTCTGACTCTTTGTGACCCCATTTGGGGTTTTCTTGACAAAGATGCTGGAGTGGTTTGTCATTTTTTTTTCTTATTTTACCAATGTGGAAACTGAGGCAAACAGGGTGAAGTGACTTACCCAAGGTCCCACAGCTAGTAAATGTCTAAGGCCAGATTTGAACTCTGAAAGATGAGCCTTCCTGACTCCAGGCCTGGCATTTTGTCCATCACGCCACCTCGATGCCTCTTCTTCAGGCGTTGGGGCAGATAAACAAGAGCCGGAAGGGAATCAGGGCAAGGCTTTATGGAGGTGGTGGTACTTAAGGCAGGCCCTGGAGGCAGGTAGGTGGTGCAATGTGGACAGATCACTGGACAGGGACTCAGGAACACCTCAGTTCAAATTTCACCTCACTTACTAGCTAGATGACTCTGGAAATGTCTTTCAGCCTCAGTCTCCTCGTCAGTAAAATGGACATAATAGAACCTACCTCCCAGGATTGTTGTGAGGATCAAATGAAATTGTATCTTGTGAAGAACTTTGAAGACCTTAAAGCACTATGTAAATCCTAAATTATTATTATTGAAAGTTGGGTTGGATTCCAACAGGTATTGCCGGAAATCACAGGGAATTACATTCTAAGAGCTGTGCTTTCAGGAGACGAGTGGGAGATAGTAGGTTCGGGATGGATTGGAGGGGGAAGAGACTGGAAAAGAATCCTCTGCTGACTCCAAAACCCATTTATTAAATACCTGCTGTGTGCTTAGCATTAGGGGAAATACAGAAATAAACAACACAGGCTCCCAACCTCACACGTAAAGCTCCGGCTCTGGTGGGAGGGCTTAACAAACGCCTGCTGATCGATTGTCCAACATGAACACAAATACCTATAATACAGAAAGGATTTGGGAGTGATTAAGGGAGGTGCAAACAAAGCTCCCTGGTCCAATTCGGATCTGCATCACCTCGCCCCTGGGGTTATGGTAAAAGCTTATCAACCAGGCTAAAATAAAAATCGTGATAATAGCCCATGTTTATAGTAACATTAAGAGGTTTACAAAGCACTTTCCTCACAGCAACCCTCTAAGGTAGGTAGCTTAGGTGAGATGAGCTCCTGTTTTTGGCTCAGAGAAGGCAGGCCTCATTGTTTGCTGTTGTTCTGTTGTATCAGACTCTCCAGGACCCAATGTGGGGTTTTCTTGGCAAAGATACTGGAGTGGTTTGCTATTTCCTTTTCCCGCTCTTTTTACAGATGATGAAACTGAGGCAGACAGGGCTAAGTGACTTACCCAGGGTCACACAGCTAGTTAGTGTTGGAGACTGGGCTTGAACTCAAGAAGTTGAGTCTTCCTGACTCCAGTCTAGGCCACTTGGAGTTATTAGCAAGGACCCAAACCTAAGCTTTTAACACAGGCCTCCTAGCACTAAGCCCTTTTTTTGCCCCTTAGGTGAGCATGTTCTTTTGCTTATAGGGGCAGCTTATGGGCCAACACCTATTTTCCCTTGGCCTACTCAGGCCATCAGCAAGCACTGGTTATACAGACCCTGAGTGGCTTCTGGTTGCTGCAGAAGGGAGAGTCTGCTCCAAGTGTGAGTAGGGACAGGGCTCAAGAGCAGTTGGCAAACTGGGTTGGTTTTAAGTATGTCATGACCTGTAAATCATCAGATTCAGAGCTGGAAAGGACCTTAGGGGTCATCCTGTCCAACCTCCACATTTTACAGTAGGAGAAACCAAGGCCCTGGGAGTCAAAGGGACTCGTCTGTGGTGATGCAGCTAGTAAGTGGCAAGTCTGGGAATCTTTTTACTCCAAATTCAGACCTCTTCCTATTATCCCACAGCTGCTTCTCTTGGTACAACTTTGTTCGGATATAGATCTCATAGAATAACCTTTTAGGTGTCTTAGGTCAAGAATGTATTAAGTAAGCCCTTACTCTGTGTCAGGTGCTGTCCTAAGTGCTGGCAATACAAAAACCAAAGCATGTTCCCTGCCCTCCGGGGATTACATTCTAACTAGGGAGACATCCAGGGTGAACGTCCAGGAGCATGTAACATCTCTGCAGAGTAGATGGATTGCAATCTGAAAGGGGAAGGCACTAGCTACTGTGGGGACCAGGAAAGGTCGTGGAGACGTGGAATGTGTCTGTCTTCCCCCATTGCACCCCACCCCCTTCCCCTGACATCTGACTTGTCCTTTAGTACCGCCCCCTCCGAGGACCCTCCTTCTCCATGAAGCCTGCTCCCACATGACAAGGGTCTCTATCATCTCTGATCTCAGAGCTCTTTGTGCTCCTCGCGTCCACTCTGAGCAGCTGTAATTTTGTAAGAGCGTGGGCTTCTTCACCACCAGAGCAGACTCATATCTTATTAGATGGTCTTCATGAGCCACTGGGGCTCCAGAAAATTCACCCATCAGTGGCCAACTTCAGTAACGAACGAGCTTCCACACATCTAACTAGACAGGTCCGAGGTGATCAACATGCAACCTGTCACCGGATCTTTAGCCAGAGAAACATATATTAAAAAACTTGTCCTGTGCCAGGCACTGTGCTAAGTGCTGGGGATACAAAGAAAGGCAAAACCCTTGGTTCCTGCCCTCAAGGAGCTCACATTCTAATGAGGGAGACAACATGCAAAAAATTATCTACTCAGGATATGTAGAGTACAAATACAAGGCAGTCTCAGAGAGAAGGCACAAGGAGAAGGGAAAGGGAAGAAGGGCAGTGAGAGGAAAGGTCTCCTGCAGAAGGCAGGATTGGGGCTGAGTCATAGAAGGAAGAGAGGAAGCCAGGAGGCAGAGGTGAGGGAGAACAGCCCACAGGTGAGGAACAGCATGGGGTTCAAGTCAGGAGGTGGAGTGTCCCCTTGGGGGTAAATTGTAAGAGTATGGGGAGTAAGCCTGGAAAGGTAGGAAAGGGCCAGAGAAAAGGCACTGCCATTAAGGGGGACCAGGAAAGGCTTCCTTTAGCTAAGACTTGATGGAAGCCGGGGAAACCAGGAGGTGATGATAAGGAAGGAGAGAATTCAAGACATGGGGGCTCGCCATCAAAAATGCCCAAAGTCAGGAGGTGGAATGTCTTGAAAAGGAACGGTAAAGAGCCCAATGTCATGCAGAGTACATGGAGGTGAGTAAGATATAAGAAGACTGGAAATGTTGAAAGAAGCCAGGTTATATGAAGGGCTTCAAAAGACAGACAGAGAATTTTATATTTGATTCTGGAGGTGCTGGAGTTTAATAGGGAAGTGGCATGGTCAGACCTACACTTTGGGAACATTGATTCGACAGCTAGGTGAAGGATAGAATGGAGTGGGAGGGGTGAAAGAGGGAGGGAGCAGGCATTTATTATGCACCTACTATGTGCCAGTCACTGTGAAAAGCGCTTTCCAAACATCTCATTTGATTCCCATAACAACCCTGGGAGGTGGGTGCTATTATTATCCCCATAGAAACTGAGATGGACAGAGGTTAAATGACTTGCCCAGGTGTAGCAGCAAACACCCTAGCACACCCAGGGTTGCTGTCTGCTGGCACAGGTTCTTTGATCTGCTTTTCTAGGAAAGACTGCTCAAAAAGGGGTTAACAATCCTACTTTTAATGACATTTGCTAGTTCAGAGGAAGAGTCAACACTGTGAATGTCAGAGAAAATACAAGCAGAGAAATTGGCATAAAGATCAACAGACAGGGCTCTGGTTGCTTGAATCAAAGCAGTATTGCTGTACACTTTTGGCTAATAGGCTCAGAGCCAGAAGGCATCACAACTTTCATGACTCAGTGCCTAATTAGCTTTAGTACCAAAAGGTGTGAAAGCCTTCCTACAAGCAAGCCTCCTCCCCCTAAGCAAGCTCCTCCTTAGGCAAGCCCCTCCCCCAGTGGGCTCCAAGTGAGGCCCATTAATGGGCAGGGAAGGTCTTATTATACCATTAACATTACACTAGAGTCACAAAGGTTGTAAAGGTCTCAGGTCACATTTGAACTTAGGTCTTCCTGATGCCAGGCCCAGTGCTCTACCCACTGGGCCACCCAGCTGCCTCTGAGTAAGGAGAGATGTGTTAAGGAGACCAACCATCAGCCTATTGCAGTAGTCCAAATATATGAGATGATGAGGGCCTGCGGCAGTGTCAGAGGAGAAAAGGTGCTGAAGGACTTTAAGAGCTAAACAGAGGATTTTATTTTTAGTCCTGGAGGTAATAGGGAGCTAGTGAAGTTTATTGAGTAGGGGAGTGACATGGTCAGACCTACCAGCAGAGTATAAGCCATTGGAGCTGCTGTGGGCAAGGAGGAGAGTGTAGGGGCAGGTGCAGTAGGGGTGCAGTGTTTGTTGCACATCGAATAATTGGGTGCTGCCATCTGCTAAGATAGGAGCCCTCTCACTGTAGGCTACAGAGAATCGCACTGGCCCAACAATGAACATGTGGGGACCATGGTCTCTGATCTAAGGCAGCTTAATAGAAGGGAAGAGTTTAGGAGCAGGGATCAGGATAGCCAGATTCTAGTCCCACCACAACTAGGCCATGAAGGAGCAACATCGTTTTCGCAAGCCTTTCTGAACCTTGGCTTTATCATATGTAAAATGAGAGCTTGGTCTCTATCAGTGATTCTTAACCTGGGGTCTGTGACTTTGGGTCTTTGAATATTTGGGTAACTATTTCAATGGAATTGGTTTTCTTTGTAATCTCCTGTATTTTATGCATTTCAAAACGTTCTGAGAAGGGATCTACGGGCTTCCCCAAACTGCCTGGGGTGTAAGGGAAGGGAAGGGACTCAAAGGAAAAAAAAAAAGGTTAAGAAGCTTGGGTCTAGATGATCTCAAGAGGCAGCTGGGTGATTCAGTGGTTAAAATGCGGGACTCAAGAAGTTAGTAACAAAAATTAAAACCCAGTGTCCAGAGCGTCATTCAAGACAAGAAGACCAGAGCTCACATCTAGCCTCAAGACACTAACTAACTCTGTGATTCTAGGCGAGTCACAGCCTCTCTGGGCCTCAGTTTCTTCATCTGTAAAATGGGGGGGTTGGACGCGGCGGCCTCCAAGGAGCCTCCAGCTCTAAATCTGTGCCCGTGTGATCTCTGAGGGTTCTACCAGCGCTGATGTTCGTGTTCTAGGGTCCCTCGCAGCACTGACATTCAACGTGGTCCCAGATTTAGGCCCGCAGGGGATGTCAGAGTCGCCTCTGCCAGCCCTCTTATTCTACAAATAAGGAAATTGAGTCTCAGGAAGATTAAGGGACTTGTTCAGGTTAGTCTTGCAGGTAGCAAACACTCAGGTGGCAAGTGGAAGACCTGACATTTGAAACCAGGTCCCCCGACTGCCTCCCCTTTTCTGAGGTCTCTTTCACCTCGGACATTGCGTGTTCTGAGGCTTCTTCCAGCTCTGGCATTCTACAGCTCCGTGAGGTTTCTTTTGAGTGACTGGTCCATCGCCACAATCTATTGACTTGACCACTCTGCTCTCTGTTTGCCTCCCCCTCCCCCTCTCCCAGCACTCCAAGCTATAATTACGCACCTAACCCCGACAAACATTGGATCATGAGGTACACGGGACCAATGAAGCCCATCCACATGGAGTTTACCAACATGCTGCAGAGGAAGCGCCTGCAGACCCTCATGTCTGTGGATGACTCGATGGAGACGGTAAGCAGGCCCACCCACCGCCACCCTTCACCCGCGCCTCCTCAGCGCACGGACGGCCTGTCTCTCGGATTCTCCTTCCCTTTCCTTTCTTGGGAGGAGCATATGGCCAAGCCAAACACTTGTGCCGTTCAGTGACTTCTCAAGCCCCTGGCTTCAGGTGTCACTGGCTAGTGAAGAAATGTCAGAATGGAGGCTGAATAATAAGAATAATAAACCCGCCTCCCAGCAGACATAGCCCACCGCCGTCCTATCCAAGGAGAGAAGCACGCTCGACGAGGCTGTTGTTGTCATTCAGTTGCATCTGCTCTTCGTGACCCCGTTTAGGGTTTTCTTGGCAAAGATACTGGTGTTGCTGTTTCCTTCTCCAGCTCATTTAGCAGATGAGGAAACTGAGGTAAACAGGGCTAAATGACTTGGCCAGGGTCACACAGCTAGGAAGTATCTGAGGCCAGATTTGAACTCAGGAAAACGAGTCTTCCCCACTCCAGGCCTGACCACGCCACGTAGCTTGCAAGATTCCAAACAAGAAAAGGAAAGCCCATGGGGTCAGAGGCAAGGATGTCCTCACTCACACTCACTGAGCCCAAAACAGTTTCTAAGTTACCTGAGAATTGTTTTAAGATCCCAAACCAGGCTTGGAGAATTCAAGCAGAGGCCATTTAACAATAGGATTCCTTGAGGCCTATGGCTTCCACCATGTACCACAGCAGCCAGAGCCTCTGGGAAATCCTGCAAGTAGCAACTGGGGTTTTCACAACCTAGGCTGGCTTGGTCTTCAAGGCTCCCTACATAAGCCTCTTACCTTTAACCACTACCTATCTTCTCCCAGTGGCTTCCTCTGAGCCCACATATATAAGAAAGAGACAACATACGAGAGTGTTCATGGGAGGAATGCAAGAAGAGAACACAGAGAGAAAATGGAAGAGGGGGGAAGGGAGAAGGGGGAGGAGGGAAGGGGAAGGAAAGAGGAAAAAAGAGCGAGAGAGACAGAAAGAAGAGGGAGAAAGAGAAGGGAAGGAGAGTGAGAAGCACCCATGTAGGGACAAAACAGATCTCAACCTGAAGGTGCAATGGGAGAGGAGAGAGCCTGAAACAGAACTGCCTTTAGACCTCGTTCTGGCACAGCCAGCTGTGTGACATTAGGCAAGTCCCTTTTCCTCTCTAAGCATCTGAAAAATGAGGAGTTTGGGACTTGTGGGTGGGACGACGTGGGCACTCTTGGGTGTGCGAGGGACAAGTCACTCTAACCCAGTGGCTCGTCAGCCGTGAGGACTCAGCCTACTGGAAGCCTAGCACAGGGTTTCGTGTCTCCTCGCTTTCGTAACGTCTCATCATATCCCATCAGGAAAACCAATGACAAGGAAGAGGAAAGAGAATTCAGGAACTACCCATGGAGTCCCAGGCTCATAGAGTACAAGCTGGGAGGGGCTGGGCTAGGTAGCCTCTGAGGCCCCTTTCGGCTTGTTCTCTATGAGCCTGGGACCCCACGATCCTCAGCTGTGGAAATAAGAATCATAACACTCGCCCTGACCAACCTCTCAGGATGATTGTGAGTCAGTTGCTTTGACTGAGGCAGGATTTGAATTCAAGCCTGCTGACTCCAAATCCGCAGCTCCGTCACCAAGGCTGACTCTTGGTATCTGACCAAAGAGCAGTTAGACATTCACAGCTCCTTTGAGTGACCACTCGCTGCGTGTGAGATCCCAAGCTGTCTGACCGCTGGGAGAGCTGCAGGAGGCCCTGCCCTCAAGGAGGTTACAGTCTAGGCAGGGAGTTAAGATGCGCACACAGATAACTGAATAGAGTAGAAAGGCCTGTAGCAGAGGTACACACAAGGTGCTAAAGGACAGACAGATCACTTCAGAAACCAGGGAGGAAGAGTAGGACGTGGCGGGGAGAGCCCTGCACTTGGAGGCAGAGGACTCATTAGCCCTGTGTGTGACTGTGGGCAAGTCCACTCCCTTCCTTGAGTCTCATGGTTTCCATGAGAGGATCTGGGTTTAATCCCATGTCTTCTACTGACTGCTGCTTAGTCACTTAGTCTCTCAGGGCCTCCAGTTCCTCATCTGTAAAATGGGAATAGTAACCTTTCATTACTTGCCACACAGATTTGTTATAAGGAAAGTACTTCATAAGTGGTAAAGCCCTGTGTAAGTGTGTTGGTGTGGGGGTGGAGTCACAGTAGATAGAACACAGGACTTGGAATCAGGAAGACAGTACAAATCCTGCCTCAGACACTCCCTATCTGTGTGATTGTGGACAGTCATTTAACCTCTCTGGGCCTCGGTTTACCCATCTGTAAAATAGGGATAATATTGTCTCCTGTCTTCCAGGGTTGTTAAGATCAAATGAGTTAACATAGGTCAAGGGCTTTGCAAACTTTAAAGTGGTATATAAATACTCGTTCTTAGTAATCGCATAAGGATTTATACAGACAGGTAGAGAGTCAGTCATATGCACATTCTACACAGCTGAGACCACATGGCCTCATTCATCTCTCTTGTTTCAGATTTACAACATGCTGGTTGAGACAGGCGAGCTGGACAACACCTACATTGTTTACACTGCTGACCACGGCTACCACATTGGCCAGTTTGGTCTGGTGAAAGGGAAATCCATGCCCTATGAGTTCGACATCAGAGTCCCTTTCTACATACGAGGCCCCAATGTAGAAGCAGGATCCTTGTAAGTACATTCCTTTCTTACTCTGGGCAAGTGGTACAGCATTCTCTAGGGACGATGTTAAGCCCAGGTGCCAGGGTGAGAAAGAACCATTTGGGTAGCATGACATGCATGGCTGTAATGCTGGACTTCTTTCTCCCCAGATGCTATGAGACTCAGGCCTATGTGCCTCATGTCATTGAAGTGACTGTGTGTCCCAATCCCAAATCTCAGGGGCTAGCACCTGGCTGCATGGGAACATCTGCCCAGTGTTCCTGGATGGGGATGCTCCGTGACTTCCCTGCTCCATCAGACAGTCATTTAGGGCTTGGTCATTGTCAATTAGTAGTCTTGCTACCTTGGAAGAAAGAGCCAGATCAAGATACAGGAAGCGCTCGCTTTCCTCTCAGCATTTCCTCTTCTAGGGGTGTGTGGGCAACAGGGCCCCCATGGCCTGCAGTGAACAGCTCTCCTAGAGCTAACCTTTGAGGTGACACATTCCTCCTGGGAAGTGCTTTGTCTGGGTTGGGGGAGTGTGAAAAGACTTATAATGATCAGAGTAACTTTGATCATCTGGGAAATTCCATAGCTGGACTCCTGGGATTTTTGATATGCAAATACTCACCATTAAGCTGTGCTTTGGGACTTACATCTATAATGAACTGAACACACACACTCACAACTAAGGTTCCTTCTAAATGAGTGCTGAATATAGGATGCAGAAATAGAGAACCAGGAGTCTCTTAAGGACACAGATAGTTTAAAATGTGAAAAGCCAGTGTGGTACAGTGGGAGACTAAAAATCAGGACACATGGCTTCTGATCTCAGCCTTGCCACTAACTAATTATGAGACCTTAGGTCAATCACTTCCCAGCTTGGTGTTAGGCAGAGAGCACTGACTGGATTTAGAATTAGAGGATGTAGGTTTGAACTGCTAGATCTGTCACGTACTACCTCTGTGACCTTGGTCTGGACCCAAGTTTCCTCCTCTGTAAAAAAATAAAAATCATCTAAGGTATTTCCTATGTCATTGAGGATATAAATAAGAGAAAGACTCCCTGTCAGTGATGACTTTATCTAGCTGCTTCTGTTTTCAGATCACACGAATAGCACTAATCTAGCCCTGAAGCCTTACAAAATCTCCTCGATGAAAACTACATTCATTTGAAAATGCTTCTCACAATCCACATGTGAAAACCAAAGTGGATGAAAAACATATTAGCCAGATAGCAATATGCACTTGGACACAAAACATACCACCAGTTGAACACAAAGATACCACAAAGTATATCTATATGTACTGCATATCTATACATACGCTCCAAATTAACAGTAAGGAAGATTCAGAATTGATTAGGAGAGGATTGAGCTCCATCATATTTGGAGAATCTTGTGTTGTTTTCAGTGATCCCAAGATTATTCCCTGGCAGGAACATGTTTTTCTTTTAAACAACAAAATTCTCTGTGTGGTTCTGTATGGCTACAGATTATGGAGCACAGTGACCCAAGAGGAGGAGGAAAGGCCAATGGTGGTGGGTTTGAGTAGGACAGAAACATATGACCAACAAAATGGCTTATATGGCAGAGGAGGAATTTTTAAAACCTTGTCAAGGATATGCATGCCTCACACAAGGAGATGGGATCTCAGGCCATGTATTAGGAATGAGGGACAAAAGCATGAGGGCTATGAGAAGACCCCACTAAAAATAGCAAGGCCAAATCAAGCCAAAACCTCCTGTTGATTCTTTTGGCTAGTTCCGTATGTCATCCTAGGAGCAGGTTCTAAAACCTTCCTCCCCAAAGATAGCCCCCCTCTTCCCCATGAGTTTCTTCTCCTAAATCATTCCCCATTAGGTTTGCTTGCTGGTGATGAGAGCATATAGACCAGTCGTGGCTGTCCCACTGGTCCACCATGTAACTGTGGGCACCAATGACAAGGACCCTGGATTTGGTGTCATAATCTAGTGTCCATCTCCACTAATTATTATTACAAGTCACTTAACTTTGATGTAAAATGAGGAGTTTAATTGGACTAAATGATCCAGAGGGGCACGTTGCATGGCTAAGACACTGGACTTGGAGCCTGGAGGACTTGGGTTCAGAGCCCACTTCAGACACTTACTAGTTGTGTGACCCTAGAGGAGTCATATAACTTTGCTGTGTCAGTTTCTCCTGGGTAAAATATCAGGCAGTAAAGGGAGAGGTTGGACTCCCTGGTCTCTATGGTTCCTTGTAGCTCTAAATCTTTAATCCTGTGATCTTTGAGATCTCTTTCAGTTCTAAAGCCTGTGATTCTGAATTAGCTTCTCCTTCCAAAGATGTAGTTTGGGGATCTGTAAAATAAGGGACCTGGACTAAAGTTTCTTCCAGTTTTAAGATCTGTTGCTCCATGATCCACTTGAGACTATATGCAAATGGCAAGGGACATTAGAGAAACTTCATGGCCCTTTTGCATGATGGGGGATTCAAATCTGCAGGTGCAACCACAGTGACAACTCACTGAGGTGTGAACCTTCCCCATCGAGTAATCTACTGCCCCTTCATAGACCAGACCCCCCAGGTTTCAGGTTGGGATGGAGTTTCATCTGCCTTCCAGTCTTCCCTGGGTCCCTGAGGATGGATGAATGGATAGATACATAGATATAGAGAGATACTTAGAGAGATGGGTGGGTGGTTGATGGCTCAATCAGTCTTTATTAAGTGCTTACTATGTGCTAAATGCTAGAAATAAAAATAGAAAGAAACAAGATAGGCCCTGTCCTCAAGGAGCTTACACTCTAATGGTGAAGACAGCACATAAGGGGATGCTGCAAAGCATGGGGGAGGGGAGAATAAGGAAGGGCTGTCACAAGGGGAGTGCAACAGTGTGCAATGACTGATTTTGATACACTTAGCCCTTCTCAGCAATGCAAGGACCCAAAACAATTCCAAAGGATTCATAATGGAAAATGCCACCCATATCCAGAGAAAGAACTATGGAATCTGGATGCAGAGCGAAGCAGACTATTTTATTTTTTTGTTTTTTTTTCTTTCTCGTGGTTTCTTCCATTCATTATCATTCTTCTTCACAACATGACTAATGTGAAAATATGTTTAATAGGAATGTATATAGAGAGCCTATATTGGACTGCAGGCTGTCTTAGGGAGGGAGGGGGGAAGGAGGGAGAGAAAATTTAAATCTTATGGAAGCGAATGTTGAAAACTAAAAATAAATAAATTAATAAAATAAACAAATCAGTCAAGGAGAGTACAAAAAGTGGTGTGGAGGCCAGCAGCAAGATAAGGGCTTCATTTTCCAAATTTCTTCCTCCATCCCCTGAAACTTGGATTCCAAAAGGTTTTAACAGGAGCCATGGTGAGGAGGGTGTGGGCTGAGGCTGGCCTGTGGGGCTCTGGTGTGTTTAACAGGAACCTCCTCAGGGGCTGGGTTCCCAGAGGCAGGACTCAACAGAAACTGAGATGAACTCTCTCCCACTGTCTCTTCTGTAGAAATCCCCATATTGTCCTGAACATTGACCTGGCACCAACTATCCTGGACATTGCAGGCCTGGACATCCCCCCCGACATGGATGGCAAGTCTATTCTCAAACTTCTGGATACCGAGAGGCCCGTCAATAGGTGAGAATGTCTGGGAGTTGAAAGGGAGAAGAGAGAGGAAAGAGAGGAGGTGTTCCTCAATCCCGCTTGGGCCCATCCATCTGCTCATTCAATCCGGGACTGGGGCTACAGTCAAACACGCCACACACTCCTTGCCTTTGAGGACCCTGTCAGTGGCGGGTGAGACAGCACGAGTCCACATGAAACAATCCTCACAAGCAGTAGTTAAGCAAATCCCTAGGTGCGTGGTACACACTGGATATGGGCCATGAAGAGACCTTCGTATTCCTAAAGAGACCTTTGTACTCCAGATGAACTGCATGAAGGACGTGAGTCTTAAGTTGAGTCCAGAAGGATGGTCAGGTTTGGATAGAGAGGAGAAAGGGGGACCCTGGAAAGATTCCAAGCTGGAGGGAAAGTAACCTGGCCACCAGGCAGAAAGACCAGGCAGCGCGGCAGCAGTGGTCTAAGATGGGCTGGACTCCTCTCCTGGCCGTACATCCAGGGTCAATGCGGTGGAAGCGCAAAGACGCTGGTCTTAAAGTTACACCAGTTTGAGCCCCAGCTCTGACCCTCTTTGTGTGACCCTGCCCACTTAACCTTTGTGAGCCTTGACTTTCCTCATATGTAAAGTGAGGGATACTAGAGAAGTAGTGGGGAATGGTGGAAGCAGCTCCGGCTGTGGAATCAGAAGAGAGAGCTGGGTTCAAATCCCAGATCTTGCATTTCCCCAGCTTTCTGACATTGGGCAGGTGGTTCACTGAAAAGTACAGGGTTTGGAGTCAGGAGACCTGGCTTCAAAACCCAGCCTTGCTAATTACTACACATGTGCCTCAGTTTCCTCATCTGTGAAAAGGAAGGGGGCTGGCCCTAAATGGCCATAAAGCCTCTTCTAGCTCTAAATCTGTGACCCAATGAGCCATGATTCTGTAAGTCACACTGCCTCACTTGACCTCAGTTTCCCCATCTGCGAGATGAAGGGGTTGGACTAGATCACCTTGGGGTATGTGAATTTGTGAGGAGTGGAAATTATCTTTTTTTCTCCCCTAACCTCTAAAATTTATCATGTCTTTTCAATTATTAAAAACATGATATCCGGAGAAGGGGTCCAGAGGCTTCGCTAGACTACCGGAGAGGTCTATGACACAAACAAGGTGCAGAACCCCCAGAGCTCATGTTTTCTAGCGGCTCTTCCCAGTTTTAAGAGTCTTGTGATCCGCCTTGTTGTGTTCTGACTCATCCACCAAGCTGTGAAAACACTAGATTCTCTGCGAGGCGATAGTGACCTCTTGTGGGCTGTTCTGTAAGTGCAGGCTTAAATCTTGTACTGTCTCATCTAAGCTGCCGCCTGGCAAGCCAGAAGCTGGTCAGGCCTCCCAGGACTGTCCAAATCCTCTGGACACGAAGGCAGAAAATGTGGGGCCACCAACGGATCCAATCATACCCCTCCTGAAGTTCACATCTTTGCTTAGCTGGCTTCTTATGAAATGTGCTCCATTTGACAGCCTGCTGTCAATAGCCCTGGAGTAGATACCTCCCCATGTTGGGTCTTCCCTTGACCTCCTTGGACACGATTCTAAGAGGAAGGAATGGGAGGAAAGCTCACTCTTCAAGGAGCCTGTTGCAGGGAATGTAGCGGCAGCACCGGCTTCAGTCCCGGCTCCATTCTGTGTCTCATTCTGGGACCTTAGGCAAACAGCTTTCCTTTATGAGGCTTCAGTTTAACATAGGGATGAAAAGCTTAAGTGCTATGCTAAGTGCTAGGAATGCGAATGCAAGCCCCCAAGACAGTGCCTGCCCTAAAGAAGCTTGCGTTCTAATAGGGAAAGACATTACATAAAGGGGAGCTGGAAAGCAGGGGAGGGGGTTACTTTATTTAGATGAAATTCAGGTCAAAGACCAGTACAGACAACAAAAGGCCATCCAAACCTATGGTGCATTCATCACATCCTAAAACAAATGCCATAAAAGGCTGCTGGTGTTACAGAGGAAGCTGGAGGATCTGAGTCTGATGCCTCTTACTACCTGTGTAACAGCGGAGAGGCTTTCTTTAGCTTCCCTAGCTGTAAAATGAAGGTTTTTTATTAAATTATTGCCAATGTTCCTTCCGGCTCTAGACAAGATTCCAGTAGGGCCCTTTGCCCTGCAAATGGCATATTGCCATTCTGTACAAGGGTTAACTCCAATGGGTTGGCAGATCCAAGCCCAGCCAATCCTGTAGGCTCCGGGGGAGATTGGCTCTGTGCTTGTGTTGAGAACTGAGCTGTGTGTTTTCCCTAGGTTCCACTTGAAAAAGAAGATGAAGGTCTGGAGGGACTCATTCCTGGTGGAGAGAGGGTAAGAAGGAAGCCTTTTAAAGAAACTAACTACAGACAGTCACTTAACTATTAAGGGTATAATGTCTACAGAACCTTGTGCCAGAGGAGATAACAAAGTTGAGATAAAACATGGTCCCTGCCGCCATGAAGCTTCCAGTTTAAGAGGAGAGTAATTATGTTCTATAATGTTACATAAGTACATTGAGGACGGAATCTGACTGAGCAAGTTCCTTATTGACCAAGAAGCTCAGGGACAGCTTCCTAGAGAGGGTGGCATTTGAAGTTGGACTTTAAAAGAGAAGGAGACAGGGAATGCCCTGGTGGTCATCTTTTTTCTCTAATGCACCTTCAGTCTCTGAGATGAAGGCACAGGGATAGAGGGATTAGCTTATATAAAAGGCCTGCACGGTTTGCAGTGCGGGCCACTTGCACCACGCCAAAGGATTTCTGTGGCCCACAAACAATGTAGAGGAAAACATCCTTTGTGTGTAGAGGAAATCCCATGCTTTAAGAATATCAGTTTGGCTGGCATTGCGGCCTGGTCCTGTAGTCCCTGCTTCTGGGAAGATTGGTGAATCACTTGAGTTCTGGAGTTCTGAGCTGCAGTGGGGCCAACACCAACTAAGTCTGGCACCAAGATGGTGGGACCTTGGGAACAAGGGGGAACCAGATTGTTTAAGAAAAATGGAGAAAGTTAAAGCTTTGAGATCAGATCCATAAGTGACTGCTATACTTATAGCCTGGGCAAGATGGGGAGCCTGAGTCTCAAAAAAAAATCAATTTGACTATGTGGAAGATGACTTGGAGAGGGAGCCAGGGAGACCAGTTAGGAGGCTTTTGAAGAGTTCAGGTGACAGGTGAAGAGGCCTAAACTGGATTTATAGGAGAGATATTGAGATGGAATGGCAAATGATTGAATTGAGAAAAGGAATGAATAAAAGCATGAATGAATGAATGGTGTATTAAGTACTTAGGATGAGCCAGGCACCCTGATAAGTACCAGGATACAAACACAAAAAATAAGATACTCCCCACCCTCAAAAAGCTTTTATTCTAAAGGGAAAACAACACAAAGGAGTGGTAGCCAAGGAAAGGTTTGTTTGGGCAGTGAGATGGTCCACCTCTTCATCTGAAACATGGGTGAATTAAGAAATAGTGGCAGAAGGCATCTGAGTGATAAGATGAGGGACAGGGAGAAGAGGCAGCTTTCAATGAATGGTCTGGTTTTCACAGAAATAATAAGCAATGTTCTCACCTGAAGGGGGAAAGGAAGTTCGAGGAGGGGTGAAAAGACTTGGAAAAGCCATTGTAGTGGGTGGAATAGTAAACTGACTAGGGAGGCATTTCCCCAGTGAGGATCCAGTTAGGGGCTGGCGAGCAGAATTGTAGGGTAATTGACATGCACTCCAGCAATGGTGGTGTAGGGGTTCTCAGAAATTGAGATTAGAGCGAGGGACAGATGCCATAGTGTGTGGCATTAAAGTAGACAGAAAAACACTGTCAGAGTGGTAATAGGGAGCTAATGATAATGATACTCAATAGTCACAAATTGGGCTCATGGTAGCCAAAAGAAGGATGTTGCCCTTGCAAGGTGGCACAACGGATGGAGCACCGGACCTGGAGTCAGGAAGACGTGGCCTCAAATCCAGTCTCAGACGCTTGCTAGCTGTGTGACCCTGGGCAAGTCTCTTAACCTCTGTTTGCTTCAGTTTGCTCAGCTGTAGAATGGGGATGACGAGATCACCCACCTCACAGGGCTGATGCGAGGACTATAGGCGATGATATTTGGCATAGTGCTTGGTGCTTAAGAAAACAACAGGAAAATAGGAAGAGGGGTGGGTGTGGGGCAGCAGGGGAGGGGGAGGGCGGTCTGACGATACTGGGACATTTGGAGGACCATGCTGGCAGAGCTTAGGCTCAGCAGAACTCTGCAAAACCGTAGAGCATCAGTGATGAGCACGGGAAGTGCAAGGACCATCGCTGGTGATTTCAACAGCTTCATTGACAAGGGGCAGTCATGGCAAACAAGGGCTGAAATTAACCAGAAGCTCCCAAAGCACAGGGACACTGGACACCCAGCTAGCGTTTATTAAGCACCTACTATGCGCCGGGCACTGTGCCGAATACCAGGGACACACAAAAAACGGCCAAACTGAGACCTGAAGGAAGCTAGGGATACTAAGAGATGGAAGTGAGGAAGAGAGTTCCAGGCAAAGGGGAACAGCCAGTAAAAATGCAAGGAGTCAGCAAAGAACAGCAAGGAGGCCGTGTCTCTTGATCGACACAATGAGGGCCCGGGTGAGATTATGTAACATAAATTTGTGGTGGACCCAGTCAGCATAGTTTCTTGACTTTTTTAAACTTTATTCAGCAGGATGTAAGTAGGATCGAAGGTAATGGGTGATTGGAGTGATCCATTGCTGGGGTTTAGCAGGGCAAGATCTTTGGTGATAGTCAGGGGATTCCAGGGAAGTCAGTGCAAAGCTGAATTGGTTCTCCAAGGGATCCAGATGGGAAAAGGAAGAGAGTATATGGCCCGTGGAGGGGTGGTGATGGCCTGGGAAAGAACTGAGGGCTGGAGGGATTGAAAGTCCGCATGTGGCTGAAGAATGGGATTTGGAATTCAAGGCAGATGGACAGGTGGAGTGACGACAGACTACAATCTAATAAAGGATTTTCCAAGTTCATGAGCATGAAAGTGGCACGTTTGTGACGGTCAGAACCATGTGGAGCTGTGGTGGCATGGAGGAGGAGGTCATAGGAATTGGGTTCCTTGGGGAATTAGGAGGCTAAGGTGTGTCAATGGGTATTCTGAAGTCCCCTACTGGGAGGGCAGGAGTTGAGGAGAGACTCACTGAGGAAGGAAGGAGTATCCTGAAGGTCTATAGACAGCTACCAGAATCTTGATTGGGTGATAAATATGAACTGAATGAATGTCAAAAGGAGGAGAGGTTACTGAGTGATAATGATAGGAGGAGAGTCACTATGTCCAGTGAAGGTCAAGAGGTGGGGAGGAATGAAGGCGAGTACAACCAGGGCCAGAAAGAGTGGCCAGGGCAGCTCTGTCATTGGGAGGAAGCCAAGTATGGAGGAAAGCAAGAAGAATGGAGAACAAAAAGAAAGGGTCTAAGATGAGCACAGGGAAAGGATGGGGTGCTTTGAGGGAGAGGGTAATGGAAAGAAGGGAGTGGCCAGCGGGGGATGGAGAATGGGCTGAACAATGCAAGCCAGAGATAAGAATCGCTGAGATGGGGTGAATATAAAGGAGAGGACGTGTGTCAATCATTGACGGATGAGTTCTGGTCATTGTCATTGCCCAAAGGGGCTCAGCCTCAGGGGGAGCTGTCCCAGGTTGTCAGGCAGCTCTGGGTGTGTGACTAAAAAAGGAAGGAAGAAGGGGGGTAGTGTGGAGGGGGCCTGGAACGGAGCCCTTTGGAGCCGGAGATGGAGTTGGCCTGAAAGGATGGCTTAGAATTCGGTTGATCTGAGGTCTTACATTTAGAAGAAAAATTATTTTTTTTCCTAACTTCAATCAAAATGACAATTTTCCCTTGGGCCTGAGATACAGAGGAAGATTTGTATGTATGAGGTAGATGTTGGAGACAGTTCTGGGAGAACTAAATCACTGGGTGAGCTTGGACAAATTACTTCTCTTTTCTCTGTTTCGGCTGCCTCTCCTGTGAAATGAGAAGGGTGAACTAACGAGTCTTTAAAGGTCCCTTCTAGCTGATATTCCAGCCATGACTATGTTCTAAGGTCCCTCCCAGCTCTGACATTCTTGTGTCCTAAGGACCCTCCCAGCTCTGAATTCTGCGTCCTAAGGACCTTTCCAGGTCTGACATTCTGTGTCCCAAGGACCCTCCCAGGTCTGAATTCTGTGTTCTAAGGACCCTCCCAGCTCTGACATTCTATGTCCCAAGGACCCTCGCAGCTCTGACATTCTGTGTCCTAAGGTCTTTGCCAGTTCTAACTCTCTGTGATTTCTCTTCTGTATAGAAAACTGCTTCATAAAAGAGAGAACGAGAAGGTAGATGCCCAAGAGGAAAACTTCTTGCCCAAACACCAGCGAGTGAAGGATCTGTGCCAGCGAGCGGAGTACCAGACAGCTTGTGAGCAGCTGGGACAGGTGAGGAGCGCAGGTGGGCAGCTGGCCCCCTGAGGGGCCTCAGTGGGGAGAGGAAACTCTGGGAACAGCTTCCCTTCCTATTGAAGAGCTAAGGACGAGGCTTGCGTTCCTAGGGCACTCTGTGGTCGGTTACAAATCGCTTTATAGCCATGATCTCCATTGAGCCTAGTCACAGAGCAGAGGAGAGAGGAGGAAGGCAAGGCCCACAGAGAAGGAAAGCACTTTGCCCAAAGTCACATAGGTGACAGAGGCAAGTTTTGAATTCTCATCCATTGACACCAAACCCTGTACTCTCCGTTCCGCTCTGTTGGTAGCCTCTCCTCTCCGTGGATGTTAAGAGGCGTGTTACAGCATCTAGAAAAAAGGCCTTATTGAGCACCTACTGTCCCAGCCTAGTGATAAACCCTTCAAGTGGCTTTCAAGGCCCTTATCTTTGGTGCTTGCCCCCTGTTCTGGCCAGGCTCATGGCCTTACAGCCCCCTCAACCTCCACATACATATACACACACACAAACACACACACACACACACACACACACACACACACACCCACACATCATCTGTCTCCTGGGTTCTAATGAGGACCTCATGTTTTGCAGAAGTGGCAGTGTGTGGAAGATGCCTCCGGGAAGCTCAAGCTTCACAAATGCAAAGGACCCCTGAGGCTGGGGGCCGACGGCGGTGGTGGCACCAAAGGCTTCTCTAACCTCGTGCCCAAATACTACAAGGGCAGCACCGAGGGCTGCACCTGCGAGGACAACAAATATAAGCTCAGCCCCATTGGGAGGAGGAAAAAACTCTTCTCCAAGAAAAGTAAGTGTCGGGGCCCCCCCACGGCAAGGGGCAAGTTTCCTCCGGCTCTTCTTTTTTCTGCTGCAGGAAGCACAGTGAGGGGTTGGAGGGAGGTGGACCCCGGGGGTTTGGCCAGTTAGTCCACCTACCCCCAGCAGGAGCTGATGCCCCCAGAAGGGAAGAACAGGCCTTTAGAGGTTCAGAGGTCCAGGGGGTGGCAGACCACTTAGCCTTCAGGGTTTAGCAAGCTGTATTCTGGTCACGTATGGTATTTTCTGCTGTCCAGTGTCCACCGCATTTCAATAGCTCAACTACTTCAGAACCACAGAATCCCAGATTGTCTGAGTTGGGAGGGAGTTTAGAACACAGAATATCAGACCTGGGAGGGCCTTAGAACACAGAATGTCAGAGCTGGGAGGTCCTTAGAACACAGAATGTCAGAGCTGGGAGGGCCTTAGAACACAGAA
Organism: Phalanger gymnotis; assembly: GCA_028646595.1. NCBI lineage: Eukaryota > Metazoa > Chordata > Mammalia > Diprotodontia > Phalangeridae > Phalanger > Phalanger gymnotis. The sequence goes on from CM053625.1 coordinate 154,215,974, forward strand.
TCTCAGAGCTGGAACAGAACATCAGGGCCAGGAGGGACTTGAGAATATATCGCCATGCTTGAAAAGTTCCTTAGATCCAATCTCTTCCTTTACAGAGGTGTGAGATAACCCAAAGGGATTAAACAGCTTGCCCAAATCTATATGGCAACCTCTGTCCTAGCTGAGCTGGGACTATCACTTAGGTTCCTTGCCTTCTGGAGCCCCAGGGCCAGAATGAATGGTCACATGTGCTGGGCATTTTAGAAGAAGATACCTGCAGGGGAAGCGCAGAGAGGGGAGGATGATATTAGTAGAGATGGAGATGGGGCAGAATTGAGAAGTCAGCAGTGAGCATTGTTTTTGGAATCAGAAGACATGAGTTCAAATCCATTCTCTCCTACTTACTGCCATACAACCTCAGGCAACACACTTAACCTCCCTGGTGTTTAGATGTCTCCTCTATAGAATAAGGGGTTTGGGGACAGCTAGGTGGTGGTTAGTGCACTGGCCATGGAGTCAGGAGGACCTGAGTTCAAATCCAGCATCAGACACTTGACACACTTACTAGCTGTGTGACCTTGTGCAAGTCATTTAACTACAATTGCCCTGCCTTCCCCCCTCCAAAAAAGGAAAAAGAAAATAAGGGTTTTGGGACACATCTCATCAGCCTAAGCAGGTAGCTCCTTGTGGGGCTAAGCCTTATATGTCTTATATTTAAGGATCATTCTCTGGGCAGCTGAGTGGTCCAGTGGATAGAGCAGTGGATGTGAAATCAGGAAGGCCCATCTTCATGAGTTCAAATCCAGCCTCAGACACTTAGTAGCTGTGTGACCCTGGGCAAGTCACTTAACCCTCTTTGCCTCATTGTAGAATGAGCTGGAGGAGAACATGCCAAATCACTCCAGTATCTCTGCCAGGAAAAACCCAAATGGGATCACAGAGTTGGACACAACTGAAAAATGACTTAACAGCAACAACAATTCTCTTCTTCCCTGCCCCCTGCATGCCCACCTCAGGAAGGTGAAATCCAAATCCTCTAGAACAGTTGGCCTGCTTCCCTCCCAAACCCAGGCTCTTTCCTGGGCCTGCCCCCGGCTCCCCTCCAACTCAGATAAATGCACCCGTTTGAAGGATGGAGTGCAATTAGAAGCGGCAGGCAGCAGCCACCAGCCATCACTTCTCAACTATGTTTCTTGCCTCTCATCCCACGAACTCGGGTCCTCAATTATTTAGCAGATTGGTCTTTCTCCGTAATGACCCGGCACGAGCTTCGAGACAGAGGCTTCAAATTGATTCCCCCCTGCCCCCATTATATTTCCTCAAAGGCTGATTACTAACTGCTAAGCTAATTTTTTTAGGTGAATAAAATTATTGGTTCCAAGATTGAATTACACAGCGATACACTCTCTTTTAAGTGTGCTGCATGGTGGATAATCTTTAAATAATATGAGAACTTGGGACTCAATTAAGCTTTTTTTTTTCCTCCTTAAAAAAACTGCAAAGAAAATAAAACTCCTAGTAACCCTCGGGTTGATCTACTCCGGCAGGGCCCCCAGCAGGCCCCTGGTAATTGAAGCTTTGAGAACTGAGTGTGGACACATTCACAGGGGTGGCAGCACGTCCAGTTTGGCTGAAACATAAGAGTATTCGAGGGAAAACAGTGGCTGGTGAGGTAGGTCGGAAGCTAGAAGCTCAGAATGCCAGTGAGGACAGTAGGATTTGGGACTGGAAGGAACCTTCGTGATCATGTAGTTAATTCAGTGAACAGAAAAGTTATTTAGTGCTTAAGTAGCAGGTTGTGCAGTGAAATAGAGTCCTGGGCTTGGAGTCAGGAAGACCCAGAGTTCAAATCCTGCCTCAGATATTTGCTAGCTGTGACCCTGGGATAAGTCACAGAGATTACTGTGTGCTTCAGTCTCCTCTTCTGTAAAATGAGGTGTTGCACTTTGTGGCCTCCAAGGTCCCCTCCAGCTCCAAATCTATTATTTTAAGGAGGAGGGAAGCACCTGAGACTCTTCTCCCACCCCAACCCCAATTTGTTACAGCTATCATGAGGCAAGGCCCCTTTCCACTGGGTTTATAAAATTTAGAGCAGAGTGTGTTCTAATTGACTCTCCTCCGTTTGTAGAGGGGAAACCTTGAAGCCCTTGCACACTGCCACACAGTAGCAGAGCCAAGATTCAAACCCAGGACCTGTGACTCCAAATCCAGTGCTCTTTTCACTCTCCCACACTGGCAATGAAAGTCTCTTAAGCAGTGGACTGATATGATCAGACTTGTCCATTAAAAATATTCACCTGGCCAATGAATAGAAAAGAAACATAGATCAAATCCCAGTTTTGTTGCATAGCTGTGCAAAGAAACTTCAGTAAAGTCCCTCTGTTTTCACTGTAAAAATTCAGTCCATGATTGAGATTTTGTGAACCTTCATGGGGTCTATCGTTGTTAGGGTTATTTTCCCAGGCCATGCACCAGGCTCACTAGTGCAGGCCCTCGGGGAGGAAGGGAACCCAGGAGAGAGCATGGATGGTTCCAAGCAAACCCATCTCCACTCCTGTGAACATGATTCTCACTGTCCCAATAACAGTTCAGGGTAGTTAGTTCATCAGCCTACAAGCATTTATTAATTGTTTACAATGTGCTGTGTGCACTGTGCCAAGAGCCAGGGATGCAGAGAAAGACAAAAAAATCCTTGCCCTCTTGGGATGCATGTTTGGGGGATGGAGGTGGGTGGAGGAGGAGAGATGGTATGTAAAAAACTAGATACACGTGAATGTGTGTGTGTATGTATATGGAAGGTTATCTCAGGAAAGAAAGCTTCGCAGCTCCTGGGAAAACCAGCAAAGGCCTTCTGACTAAAGGCGGAATTTGAGCTAAATCTTGAAAGAAACCATCTAGGGGCAGTAAGGTGGTGCAGTGCATAAAGCATTGGCCCTGGAGTCAGGAGGACCCGAATTCAAATCTGGCCTCAGACACTTACTAGCTATGTGACCCTGGGCAAGTCACTTAACCTCTGTTTGCCTCAGTTTCCTTATCTGTAAAATGAGCTGGAGAAGGGTCAAACCACTCGAGGGAGGGAGGAAGGAAGGAAAGAAGGAATGTGGGAGGGAGCCAAACAAAAAGATCTCAGAAGTAAGCCAGGAAAATAATTATTCCGCCAGGGCAAAGATAAAGTGTAATGTTTGAGGAATGGCACATAGTCTAGTGAGGATCAGAGTGTGTGGAGAAGAGGAGGGTGTGAGATTGCAGTCATCTCTGCAAGGGAGGACTGGAATACATCCCATGTCGTTGGAGGACCTGAGTTCTAGGCATACGGTGAGCACATAAAATGTTTGTGGATAGATTCTGATAATTATATATATATGAATGACCTTGGGACTAAAAATGCCACCTGAGGTGATATTAATTAACATTGGGATAAGAGAGATACTAGTAAACTGTGTGACCTTGGGCAAGTCATTTAACCCAACTGGGCCCAAGTTACTTCATCCCTAATATAAAGGAGCTGGACTGGACAACCTCTAACAATCTCTCTGTTTCTGGGCAGTCAACCAGCACGTATTTATTAACTGTCTCTACTATGTGTCATGGTGATACAAAGGCCAAAAAAAAGAAGAAAAAAGGGAGATGGGGGAGATCTTTCCTTCAAGGATTCTATCAAGGGAAAGACTTATTATACCAAGCCCACTTCAGTCAAACTCAGAGTTTATACCACCTGCCAGCTGGAAGTCAGAGGGAAGGTTTGGGCTCGGTCACCCAATGAAGGAGCAAAGCTGCTTCATCAGGGACCCAGAGTGGCAGAGGCTGAGTGATAGGGGCTCTCACAGAGTTAATGGAACATATAGCTCGGGTCTTTGTTCCTGTCACAGCCAGGGTTTATGGGTTCATAATAAGCCATTAACTTTTTTATGTGTATGAATCATCGTCACCAGACCTCCTCTGACAGCAGCTTCACTGTGAATGTGAGGGCTCCTTCAGGGACTCGGTGGCAGGAGACAGCTATGTAAAAGAACTGTGGGGTGAGCTGAGGGAGGCCACTCAGAAGCTGGAGGATTCTAGGTCTGAATTCTTTGTGTTCCCCCTTCTCTGGTTTCTTCCCTGGGGCTGTGCTGCACTCACTATAGCTATCTGGCTCTGGCCAACCAACCATGCTGGCCATGCCATCTTTATGCAATCCCTTATTCTTCCTCCCCACCTCCACCTTCTTATTTCTTGGTAACTCTGGAAATAGTAATTAAATCAACCCTACCATTATCTCTGGAAAGGGCATAAGAATTGATTGCCCTAGGGCTCTACTTACTGTCTATACCCATGACTTTCTGAACCAAAACACCTTTCCCAGGCCACCATCCCCCATCCCTCTCTCAAAATAGGTGATCCTTAAGGAAAGAGACCGCCTCTCATTTGTACCTGTGGTACATAATAAATGCTTAATAAGTATTTCTTTATTCATTTATCTCACAGACAAAATACAAAACTCCCTGGCTAGGTCCCACCTGGGCCAAGGGAGTTGGGAGAAGGGGACATGGGAAGAGTATAGGGCACAGATTTTTTTTTTAATTATCTTCTTAGGTTTTCTTCTGAAGTATTTCTCAAGCCTCCTCCCCACCACTTACCTCTTATAGGCCAGCTACATGAAAAAAGAAAGAGATAGTCACTGACCTTCAGAAACTTAGGGGAACGAGGGACAAGAAGGTGAACGGCATGGCCTACCTTCTGTCTTACTGGTTGTCAAGAAAGACTATATGGAAATGGCAGTCAGGAGGCCTGGGTTCTGTGCTCAGCTCAGGCACTAGTTTGTTGTGGGACTTTGAACAGTCAGTCAATCAACAAGCATTTATTAAGCACCTACTATGTGCCAGGGATGCACTTAGTCCTTGTCCTTAAGGAACATATATTCTTTTTTTTTGGAGGAAGGAAGGCAAGGCAATTGGGGTTAAGTGACTTCCCCAAGGTCACAAAGCTGGTGTCAGGTATCTGAGGCTGAATTTGAACTCAGGTCCTCCTGACTCCAGGGCCAGTGCTCTATTCACTGTGCCGCCTAGCTGCCCCTAGGAACGCATATTCTAATGGGAGAATACAACATACCAAGAATTGGGTACCTGCAAGATAAACACGGAGCAGATGGTAGGTGACCTGAAAGGGGAAGGAATTAGTAGCTGGGAGGACCAGAAAAAAGGCCCCCTACAGAAGGGGGCCCCTAAGTGAGGTACTTCCACTATCTGGGCCCCAGGTGCTTCTTGTGGAATATGGGATCACTGAACTAAATTATTTTCAAGACCTCCCAAAATTCTATGGTTGTGGGATTGATTTCTAGTTCCGTTGCTGCTATTTTTAAAGAAAAACCTATTTTTAAGGGGAACAAAAAGAGAGAATCTGTGTGTTAGCGGTTGGGAAGAATGCCACCTTACCTAATCATGTTGGACTTAGGATGAGGCCGTCTCAGAAGGAAGAAGAGTAAGCTAGAGGATGTGGAGGGGAAATGGCCCAATAGACATAACAAAGGACACTGGATTGGACCTCCTTTTAAATCCAGTTGCTGTTACTTAGTCACTCCTCTGGGCCTCAGTCTCCTTCTCTGTAAAGTGAGGAAGTGTAAGAAGGAGCTAAAAAGATGGCAGAGGCTTCTGGCCTGGGAGGGAGGGAAGCGGATGAACAGAGTGGTCCTGAGAAGCACTGCAGAGACACATTCACTTCACAGAATACAAGGCCAGCTATATCCGGAACCGCTCCATCCGTTCCGTGTCTATCGAGTTGGATGGCGAGCTTTACAGCATGGGACTCCAGCCTCGGAACATCACCAAGCGGCACAGGCTGGGAACTGGAGGGGCCCCTGAGGACCAGGAGGACCAAGATGGCGGCAGCGAGTTCAGCGGCACTGGGGACCTTCAGGAGTACATGGCCCCCAACCTCATCAAAGTAACCCACAGGTGAGACTGGTTCTAAGACAGCCCCGCCCAGTGTTGGCACTGCAGCCTGTCTAGAATAGGGAGAGATGGGAAGGAAGCTGAGCACCCCTGGAAATCAGGGCTATGTGGAAGGTCCAAGGGTGGGGAGGGACTGATGCTGTGTATACGAATAAGTAAGGGCCCCTCAGGAGCTTTAAAACGTGCAAGTCCCCAGGTCCATTCAGTGATAGTCTCTTTCCTCTACCCAACTTGGACAGGTGCTACATCCTGGAAAATGACACTGTCCAATGTGACCTAGACCTGTACAAGTCACTGCAGGCCTGGAAAGACCACAAGCTACACATTGACCATGAGGTGAGTGACCCCTCTGCTCAGGCATCGAGGCTCCTTCTGATTCCAAAGCAGGGCTCTCAGTGGACCACAGAGAATGGGATGACAGAAGGGTCACTGGTGGAGGACTGATCGTCAGACCTAAAAGGAGGAAATGGCCACAGAGTCACCAGTTGGAGAAGGCAGTAGGAGGGAGAAATGGAGGTTTTTAAAGAATAGGATGGGGTTGGAGGGGAGGGAGGAAGACAAGCATTTATTATGCTACACACATTACCATATTACCCTGAGAGGCGGGTGCTATTACCTCCATTTTATATTTGAGCAAACTGAGGCAGACCCAGTGACTTGCCCGGGGTCAGATAGCTACTAAATGTCTGAGGCAGGAGTGGGGAACCTGCGACCTCGAGGCCACATGTGGCCCTCTAAGTCCTCAAGTGTGGCTCTTTGAATCCAAACTTCACAGAACAAAGGGGATTTGAGGTCACACTTGAACTCGTCCTTTCTCACTCCAGCCTAGGTGCTCTATCCACTGAGCAGATTGAGAGAAATAAAGTGGGGAAGGCCACATAGTATAGTAATAATCAGCTGTTTAATCAATAAATATTTATTAGGCACCAATCATATGCCAGGAACTCGGGCTATAGAGACAAAAAATGAGACTCTGATCTCAAGAAAGAGAAAGACAAGTACATACACAGAATGTGTATGGAATAAATGCAAAAGAAATATATGAACAAAGTTAAGGAGGAAGGTCAATAGCAGCTGGAGGGATCAGAAAAGTTTTCAGGTAGAAGGTGGTGCTGGAGAGCTGAGTCTGAAAGAAAGAAAGGAGTTCCAGGAAGCACAAGGGAGGAGGAAGTGCACTTTGGGCAAATGAGAGGGCTGCAGGTGGAGAACTGTGTGAAGAACAAAGAAAAAAGCCTCATTGGGCAGAACTATAGACTCCATCAGTTAGCATTTATTAAGCATCTTTTATGTGCCAAGCACTAAGCTAAACACTAGGGATACAAAGAAAGGGAAAAAACAATCAATCAAACAAAAAAACAGTTCAGGGTTCCAGGAGCTCACAGTCTAAAGGGAGAAGACACCATGCAAATAGCCAGGTACAAAGCAAAAAAGCATACAAAGTAGTCTCAGAGGAAAGGCATTAGCATTAAGGAGGATCAGGAAAGCCTTCTTGAGGAAGGTAGAACTTTAGCTGAGATTTAAGGGAAGCCAAGGAGACCCGAGGGTAGATCTAAGAAGGGTGGAGCCTTCCAGGCATGAGTGACAGCCAATGAAAAGGCCCAGAGTGGGGAGATGGAGTCTGAGAATGGCAAGGAGGCCAGTGTCATCAGATTGCATAGCTCAAGAAGGCAGAAAAGTGAAGGTGTAAGAAAGGTTGGATGGGGCCGGATTAGAGAGAGCCAAACTGGATTTTTATATTTTATCCTGGAAGCAATAGAGGACCCGATGTTTATTGAATAGGGATGTGGCATGGTCAGACTCACACATTAGGAAATTCAATGTGACAGCTGAGTGGGGAGGATGGATTGGCGTGGAAGAGACCAAGTAGCTGGCTACCACAACAGTGTGGGAAGAGGAGTAAGGCATAATGATACTAGAAATATACCATGGGGCAAAGCTGGGGAAGGGATTTTAAAGCCAGAGTAGTGTATTTTTTTTAATCCTAGAAGCAATAGGGAACCACTGGAATTTATTAAATAGGAAAGTAAAATCGGTTTGCACTTAAAGAAAAATCATTTCATGGGGATGATGCGGACTGCATGACAACCTGGAAAGACCTACACGATGTGGTGCTGAGTGAGCAGAGTAGAGCCAGGAGAACACTGTGCAAAGCCACAGATGTTTGGATTCTGTGAGGACTAACCCTGATAGACTTTGCTCTTCTCAGCAACACAGGGTGCAGGGACAACTCCAACGGACTCATGATGGAGAGAGCTGTCTACACCAGAGACATCCGAATGTAGATTGAGGCACACTTTATGCTTGCCTTTTTTCCCCTTTTTTTTTTTCTCTCTCTCTTTTGTTTTTGCTTTTGGGGTTTTTTTTTGTTCTGTTTCTTCTTTCTCATGATTCATTCCATTGGTCATAATTCTTCTCCACAACTTAACTATTGTGTAAATAAGTTCAATGCAAAGTTATGTGTAGAAGATATATGGGATTCCATGTCGTCTTGGGGAGGGAAGAAAATCTAGAACTCAAAATTATGTAGAACCGAGTGTTGTAAACTAAAAAGAAAAAAATCATTTCAGCAGCTGGAACATTATTAGACTTGGAGTCGTAAGGTTTGAGTTCAGATCTCAGCCCCAACGCTTACGATCTTGAGCAGGTAACTTCATTCTCTCTGGGCTTCAGTTTCTTCCTCTATAATATGAAGGAAGTGGATTCAATCTCCACGATTCCTTCCAGTTTTGACATTCTTCAAGTATGCCTGGAAGGTGGGACAGCTCACCATCTCTAAGAATTCTTAAGTCCTTACCTCTGGTGAATGGGACTTGTACTTCTTAAAGTTAGGAAGAATGACGAAGTGACCTCTGGAGACGCCCAGCGCATTTCATGGTTGTGACCAAGGACAGTCCCTTTTTGTCTAACCCTGAACAGAAACCTAACTTTGAAGGTGTCTTTAAATAATGTCCATTTTTGTGTGCTACAGTAGAGGGACTGCTGAGGCCCAGGGCTAAGGAGCTCCGTGTAGGAGCATCGGCCTCAGAGGTTTATGGGCCTGTGGTCTCCAGTGGTCTCTCCTTTCCTCAGATTGAAACACTCCAAAACAAGATTAAGAATCTTCGAGAAGTCCGAGGTCATCTGAAGAAGAAGAGACCTGAAGAATGTGACTGCAATAAAATGAGGTAGGAGGCAGCTGGCCAGTCTTGAGGCATCCTGGGCTTTGAAGCTATCAGACACTTCAGGGGGAGGTCAAGGGAAGGGCACACAACATACTTTAAAGTTGGAAATATTGTTGGATGCAGCCTTGTCTGGAAATAAGGGGAGCCAGTTGTTTTGAATGGCCAAGCTGAGAACCCTTCTCTCTTTTAGTTAGGGGCTGGCCCCTGCACTCACTTGATGGGGCAGGATAAAGGATTCCCAGGCAATTAACAGTCCTCAACATGTGGGCCCTTCTCCTACCAGATTTGTGTGATGTCTTTTGAGCAACCTTAACACCACCCCCAAATAGCACCCCAGGTTCCACCTGCTAGGAAGCAGATAGCTTAAGGAAGACAATCTTTGGAGATAGCTTGATCTAAAAGTCCATAGCCGACTGGCATGTGACAAAACTTCTAGCTTAGGTGAATGTGAATTTGAGAAATTGACCTCCAGAGCCTCAGATTGGAGTCACTATGCAAAGTGATCTGAGCTTGGGAAGGAAGCTGAGGAAAAGTCCTCCCTGCACACCTTTGCCTACATAGGATAGCTGTCTTATCTTGGGGCTAAATTCATGCTGTCTGACCCGGCACCACAGGTTCTCTTCCTTGACTGCCACAACATGTGGGCATAGGCTACAGCTATCATCACCCATCCCCCCCCAAGAAGGCAGCCCTCAAATTTGGGGTCTTGTTTCTGATCTAGCCCCAAACTAATCTGTACACCATAGGCAGCCAAACCAGATCACATCAAGCCCCAAGAAATGCCTACCTCAACGAGTGGTTTTGAGGAACGTACTTTGTAAGTCATAAAACATGGTATCAGTTCATGAGTTATTGGATATTAAGGCCTAACTGACCTTTCAGCTGTTCTTATGATCGTATCTCAGCTTCTCTACAGAAGCTGGTTGTGATTTTGCAATATATGATCAGCGCCACTAGAGGTCACTATTACCTTGATTCTATCATAGGAAAGAGTACAATATTGGGAACCCGGTCCTATCAGCTAGTAAGAGAGCCCAGACTAACGTCCCAGTCTCCTGATTACTGGGTTAGTGTATTTTCCCCTTAGATTTGCTTTTTCCTTTTGAAGAGCTAAAGTTCCCTCTTGCATAGAACTGAAATTTACTATTATTTCTGTGAAAGCCGGACAGGAATGGTTTGTTGGGTTTTTGGTTTTTTTTTTTAATCAAATTTAGGAAAACTCACTGCTTGCGTTCTGGAGCTAGTATTCCCAGTCGGGTTTCGAAAATAAAAACCTCCTGGAATTGTAGGGACAATTGTCATTTAGTAAATTCACTGGTGTGTGTGTGTAACCATCCATCCTATATTACTACGCTAGTGAATGGCTGGATCCAAGGCAGTTGTTAATAGGTCCATATCATGTCATATCCTCGAAGGCGGTCTCCAGTAGAAGGTCCCCAGGGATCTGTGTTTGGCCTGGTGCTTAGTGCTTATTCGGTGACTTGGATAAAGGCACAGATGGCTTGCTTATCAAACTTACAAGTGACACAAAGCTGGGGGAGGATAGCTAAGGTGCTGGATAACACAAATCAAGACTCAAAAAGATATTGTTAGGCTAGATTATTGGGCTCAATCTAGTTAGATGAAGCATAGTAATTTAATAATCTTGGGTCCAAGATGGGGGATGGGGTGGAGGAAGTAAAGCATGGCTCTCCAACTTGTTGAACAAAGATGTCAGTTTCCTTTTTAGTGGACTACAAGCTTAGTATAAGTCAGTATTTAACATATCAGGCAAATGAAAATTAAAGAAGCAGAGTGTTCAAACAGGAGGTGATACTCCCCGCTCCTCCCCAGTACTCTGCCCCAGCCAGACAGCATCTAGAACATGTATTCTTAGAGGCTACATTTCAGGAAAGACATTGATAAATTAGAAACTATCCAGAAGGTAAATAGGATAGTGAAGGATCAATCTGCTGAACAGGGGAGTTTAGGCTGCAGAAGGAAGCCTCAAAGAGCCTTTGATAGCTGCCTTCAGGCTTTTTGAAGGGAGATCATGTGAAATAAGACATGTTTTTCTGGGCACCAGAGAACAGAAATTGGAGTAATGGGTAGCCATTACAAAAAGACAAGTTTAGGTTTGCCTTGGGATAAAGAAAAACTTGTAAACAATTAGCCCTACCCCAGAATGTTCTAGAGTTCAAGCCCTTTCGCTAAAGGGCTTCAGTAAAAGGCTTGCTAATGACTTGTTGCTGGGCTGGATTAGACTTTGAGATGCCATTCCGGTATATACCTGATACATAGGTATACGTGGGCTGTTGGGGCCAAAGGCTGACCCAGCCTAGGAAAAAACATGGGGTGTGGACAGTGGGATATGGTATTCCGTTAAGTGTAGCAGCTTCTAAGTACAAATTCTGTTTTCCAGCTACCAGGCTAAACACAAGGGCAGAGTCAAGCACAAAAGCTCCATGCTGCACCCTTTCAAGTAAGTGGTAGCTGAGAAACACTTCGGGACCCAGACCTACTGCCTCTGAGAGATGATAGGGAGAATTCCAAACTGGTTTCCTTGGCAAGGGGGTGGGAAGGATTGCAATAGAAGGCATGCATTCTAGCCCTACCTTATTTCTTAAGAGAGAGAGGTGGTCATGACCTCATTCCTTTCTAAATGGCATCCCATGACGTTTCCTACCTTACAACTCTATAGGGGTTCATCTCAAAAGAAAATCCCATTATTGGGATTCAAGGAGAGACTAGATGCTCTCTAATTAACGTCCCTTTCAACTCAAGTTCAGGATTTCCCTCAGAGCCCCATGAAAGGGGTCTATGGTTGGTTGCCTTTTAGTTGACCGAAAAATGGTTGCAACTTTCCAAAATGTTAGCACTCATGGAAAAGAAAGAAAAAGGCATGTGCTGACATAAATCTGAGGACAAGATTGAGTGGGGAAAGGGAGCACTCCACTGGGGTTCTTTCAGATGCCAAATGTAGTTGGTAGTAGTAGGAACTGTGTAATTCTATTCCTAGTTCTTTTGTGTCACTTTAAACTAGGCCCTCTCTAGGACCCAGTTTCTTCTTTCAGAAGAAGGCCAGATAATTCCCACAATACCTTTCACCTCTGATGTCCAATTGGAGCTAATCCAGAAGTGGAATAGGCCACCTGGGCTGACCCCTACTAGCTGTGGTAACCATGAACCAAGCATCTAATTTCTCAACCCAAATTGAGTTTCTTCATCTATAAAATGGGGATATACTTGTCTAATCCCTACCTCACAGAATTAGCTGGTTCCCCAGTACAGAAAGGTCTCTGAATGACTACTTGTCAGATGTAAGACAGAGGTGTCAAGGCATGAGAGCCTCAATACTCCTAAGTGCAGCTGGAAATCAGATTAAAATGTAATTGGGAAATATTTAATGAAATAAGTAAAAATACAGTAGAAATATGTTCTAAGTTAATATGTAGCCTCAGTGATAATCATGTCTTTCTCTCCCCCCTAGTCCTGTAAAAAGGAATCTAATTCAGGTGTGGAGTGAACCAAATGATTCCTTCTAGCTCTGAGATTCTGTGGTAGCAAGTGTCCTAAGACATAAGACAGCCATAGTCAGCCATAGTCAGGATCCAAGTTTGCTCTGGGTGGCCACCAGTGCTGCCTCAAAACCAAAAAGAGGCCTTTTATGGAGAGACTAGATTATGCTGAATGATAGGCAGTACCTTGGGTTTCTCTCTCGTTTTCCTTTCCCTACCCCCCCTCCCAATGGGGCTCCTGAACCCAGGAAAGCCATGCAGGAGAAAGACAAGGTGTGGCTGCTGAGAGAACAGAAAAGGAAGAAGAAACTCCGCAAGCTGCTGAAGAGACTGAAGAACAATGACACCTGCAGCATGCCTGGACTTACCTGCTTCACCCATGACAACCAGCACTGGCAGACAGCTCCGCTGTGGACTCGTAAGTGAGGCCAGAGGGTGCTAACTCCCAGCATGACCTCTTGAGTCTTGGGTCTAATAACTTTTTCCCCCTAATATTTCTTAAAGCTTACTCCGTATTTTCATATGCATGATTGAAACTCGTTCCTTACAACTGTGTGAAGTACCAGAAAGCGCTCTGAGCTTAGAGTTCAAAGACCCGGTTTCCAGGGCCTCACTCAGTCATTTACTGCATCTCCTTGGGCAAGGCACAGTTTCTCCCAGCCACAACTTCCAATGGGGGGGGGGGGGGGGCCGAGAATGTGATTATTATCCGTATTTAACATCTGAAGGAAAGTGGCACCAAGGGGGATATGACTTGCCCCAGTCCACCAAGAGTTAGTGCTGGGACCGTAGTCCAAATCTTCAGATTATTCCCTTTTGCTACACAAATCCTGGGCTAGCTAAAGGACAGAGTGGCAGCAAAGAGGGGGAGAGAGCATATCAGTTCATTTCCATGGCAGTTATCCAGCGAAGGTTCCATCCCTTAGTGACTCTAGGATGGTAACATCCCCAAGGACAAAATCTAAAGGAAACTCGCCCTTCTGTGCCCGGGGCTAAGGATTAGGCTCACAAAGCTGTCACTCTTGGGTCCGATCCCTAGGGGAACAAGTGCAGTCCCTCTGGCAGAACGGCTCATGCTGCTTCTCACCACACTACTCATCTTGTTGCTGTTGTTGCAGTGGGGCCTTTCTGTGCCTGCACCAGTGCCAACAACAACACATACTGGTGCATGAGGACAATCAACGAGACACACAACTTCCTGTTCTGTGAATTTGCTACAGGCTTCCTGGAATATTTTGATCTCAACACTGATCCCTACCAGGTATGGGATTCACTGCTTTAAGTCCTCTCAATCCCATCTATTATAAGTAGTTTGCAATAGGGGGCATCATGGTGCTGCAGGGCATTGGGTTTCAACTTTCCACTGAAGGGTTCAAACACAAATAAGAGGCACTTGGGTGATGTACAGCTAACTCAAGTCGCTAAGGAACTCATCCCAAAAGGAGTCACGCCAATGGTTGATGGTCAGTTTGGAGGGTCCCGAGAGATCTGTGTAGTTTAACATTTTTATCAGTGACCAAAATGAAACGAATGCTTATTAAATTTTTGGATTCAAACCAGCAAGTATTTATTAGGCACCTACAATGTGCAAGGCATTCTGGCAATACAGAAACAAAATGAAGTATCTAGTGCCTGCCCTGGGCGGGGGGGGGCCTACATTCTACTCAGGGGATATGACATTCAACAGAGAAATTAAATGCAATTGAGGAGAGCACACTTCCAACTAGGTGAGGTCAGGGAAAGTTTCCCATAGGAGGTGACACTTGAAGTGACACTTTGAAGAAAGTAAGAAGCAAAGATGAGTGTTGTTGGTTTTATTACTGTTTTCAAAGGTAGAGCTGGTGTCATGGAATGAATGAAGATGGCTAGAAGTAGTGTGGTGAGTCTGAGTCTGGGCTAGCAAATAATTACCCATCTGTAGCCCAGTATTCCTGAATACTCACAGATCAGAAGCTCAAAGTCCCAGGAAAGACTGAATCAGGACTGAAGCCTTTGATAGGCTAGGACATTAGGCCAACTCTGATAAGATGACATTTACTGCTATCTTGGGCTTGGGTTCAGAAATTAATTTCACAAACTTGGGAGGTGGATAGTAGGGAGAAATAGCACTCAAATGCCTACAGGGTAGTTCACAGCTAATCTGAAAAGGTTTGAGAGTTTTAGTATATTGCAGTCTAAGTCATCAGTGTCCTAGATTTCATTAACATGAAGGACTAGGGAGTCTGCAGTCCCACTGTAAACTACCCTGGTGCAATCACAGCTAAGATATGTTCAGTTCGGAGCATCACTTATCAGAAACATCACTGAAAAGCTGGAGTGTGTCCAAAGAAAGGGGAAACAAGCTGGTAAAAGGCTTCAAGTCCATGTCATACGTAAACAGTATTTATTAGGAGGCAGAGATGCCCAAGGAAAAGTTTCCTAACCTTTAGAGTAACCTAAAAGTGGAATGGACTACTACCCTCAGTAGGCAGGTATCCTACCACTTATACCTATGAGATACATGAGTGACCAGGAGAGAGGTAGGGGCACCTGGAGGATACTGGGCATCCATCACAGCTACTTTTTTCAAGGGCTTGAGGGGCTGTCACTTGGAAGAGGAAATGAACTTCCTGACACCTCAGGGAAAAACTAGGTAGGAACAATGGATGGAAGTTACAAAAGCCAATTTAGATTTGATGTGATAAAAAATTTTCTAACAATTAGCAATCTCCAGAAGTCAGATGGGTTGCCTTCAGAGGTTGCAGGTTTCCCTCCCAGGGGGGCTTTAAAGCAAGGCTTGAGGAGAACTTGTGAGATATACTCTACAGGTTCAAGTTGTACTAGATGCTCTCCAAGGTTCTTCAGAACTGGGAGAGTCTGATTCTAACTTCACAAACGTGTGACCTGAGTGTGCCAGGTCACTTCTCTCTGGGCCTCAATTTCCTCTACTATGAAACAAGAGGGATGGATTAAACGTCTTCTGAGGTCCAGATGATCTGCGCCCCTCTGACTTGACACAAATTCTGGTCAGTTGTTTGTCTGGGGTTCAGGGGTGTGGGGAATTCCCAAGGAGAGGCTCTGCAGCTGTCCAAGGGTGCTGAGAGGTTAAGATACTTGGCCAGACCACACAGCTGGGTAGTGTCAAAGAGTAGGACTTGAATCCAGCTTTCCTGACTCCAAGGCCAGCTCTCTCTCTATCCGCCACGCTCCCTCTGTTCACTGAGTTCATATAGCTGGCTTCCAAAACAGAACCTTAGAAGTGCAGAGAGTTGTTTCCACATATTAAAAAGCCTGAAGGAAGGTTAAACTACAGTGCTTACAAGTGAACTGCTAGTATTTGGAACACAACCTGGTCAAGTGGATGCAATGAATAATGTACTAATAACACTAATGTTCACAATGCTGTAGTTATTTTAAGATTCACCAAGTGTTTCCCCTCTAACACCCCATAACCCTTTTAAAGTAAGTAGGGCAAATATCACTTTTTCCTCCATGGTCACACAGCTATTGGCATAGTCCAGATTCAGTCCAGCACCCATTTCCATTTATACCACAATGACAGCCAATAAAAGAGTTACAAAGCACTTTTTATTAAGTTGGTAAAGGTTGACACAAGACAAGAAAATGCTTCCACAATATGGAGCTGGATAGTCTTAGAAATTTTTTCTAACAACTTGCTTTTCTTATAATCTCCAGCTGATTAATGCAGTGAATACACTGGATCGAGATATTCTCAATCAACTGCATGTACAGCTTATGGAGCTCCGGAGCTGCAAGGGGTACAAACAGTGCAATCCCAGGACTCGAAACATGGACCTTGGTAAGCATCCTGCTTCATCTTCTCCCTCTCCTCCAACTGCCTGTACTTGTCCCAAGCTACACAAACAGAGCACCTGGGGAACCTTAATACCTGCCTTAAAGTGATGATGTATTTCAGTGACCAGATTCATACTTTCAAATAGTAGTAGCAGTCTCTTGGGCAGTAAGACTTGCAAAGAACAACATAAGATTGCATTCATGTTTTTTTTTTTTTTTGTTGGGGGGGGGGTGTGGTTTGGTGGCTAGAGAGACTTGTTGGGCTAAATAAAGCCAATTTAATTGCCAGATCACACTTAATCTGCCTTTCCTCAAGATGCAACTCATGAAAAAGTATCATGCAAAGACACTGAAAGAGACCAGCTTCCCCACTCCAGAACAGTCTTAAATGAAATGTGATGAGAAAGAACAGAGTGAGGAAATAAAAAACCTTAAAGTTACAGGGATTGAGGATAACATCCTGCTATTTCTTCACTGTGTTGAGAAAAATCAGGTGGTGAACAGCAGCCCTGATGCTGTGATAATTCTAATCAGAAGCAGTCACAAAACTTCAGTCTGAAGCAATGTCTATTCTCAAAAACCTGCATTAGAATACAAAAGGCAGTCTTATCTGGTAACTGAGCTAATTGGAATTTTATAATTCTAGTTAGAACCAAACAATGTCTCTCCCAGTAGAATCTATTACCTCCCCAAATGAGTTGAATGGATGACCATACTATCATTGGAATTCCATGACTTTTTAAACTATACTACTCCAGGAACCAAGGAAAATGTGTATCTAGCTACAATAGGAAATTTCTGATATTTGGGGCAGTAGTAAGATATACCAGACCCTGCTGAAGTTCTGTTTTAGATTATGTGTCTAAAGCTAGTATTTGGCTAGCTGGGGCAATGGCATAGAATCCTGACCAGTCATACTTATTTTCCTCTGTAAAATGAGGGATTCGACTTAGATTATCGCTACAGTCCTTTCAAACTATAAATCCAAGGACTGGTTTCCAATTAGTCACCTGAACCAGTGAATACAAGTGCCACCAGTTACCAAGGCAAATAAGAGAGAGAACTTTGACAACAGAGTGATGGTTATTTCCAGTCTGTGAACTTTAACTTTTCCTGGCTATCCACGGATAACCTCTTATTTTCCCCTCATTTAGGACTTAAAGATGGAGGAAGCTATGAGCAATACAGGTACTTTCACGTTTTCTGCAAAAGTTCTTTTTTCCTATTATGTTCCCCCAACTCCATTTTGAAATAATCTAATCACCTCTTCTTTCTTCTGTGGGGTTTACATAACCCCAAATTAGGGATGATTCACTTCTAGTTGTCACCTTTTATTCCTTTTTGGGGTGGTTTGGGCTTTTTTTTCCTATTGGCAATTAACTCTTTTTTCCCCCTTCTTTTTAACTTCTTGAAAACCTAGGCAGTTTCAGCGTCGAAAATGGCCCGACATGAAGAGACCTTCTAAGTCACTGTAAGTTGAGTCACAAATACAACAGTAATTCTGATTTGTTTCATTTTGCAAACCCTCTTGGTTTCATGCCATTTTTCAGCTTCCAGTAGCATTGCTCTTGCCCTCAAATGACAAGAGAAAGAATGTATCTTTTTGTTTTATTTACTCTCAATAGCTCCATTCCAACTCTCTTAAAAACCATTTTAAGCAAAACAAGAAATGTAGTATCCTATAACCCAGCCCTCTTAAAAGAAATTGCTTTAAGCAGTAATCCTGGGTTCCTAACCCAGGCAGGTCCTGTATTCATTTTGGAAGGCCTCAAATGTGGTTTGGGGATGCAACCTTTGATCCGCAGAATAACTGAGTAGTTAAGTTGAGAGACACAAATGGCTTAAAGGTGAATGTTCTAGAGATGGCCTACAAAGCTGTAGATGCAGTCAAGCAATCAGAGACCCCTGGATGATCATAGTATTTCCTAAAGGTGGGGGTTATATGTAACCACCTGTTCCCCTTGTGGAAAATGTATTTGAATCCTCCCTTACTGAGGGTCGGGAAGAGGAGGAGTAGTCCAAGACAACGAAAGGAAACATTAGTGTGAGGCTGTAAAAAGATAGAATTGTGTCTGCTGCCCTGCCAGCCCACAATGATATGCACAACTTTAAGCTTGCATTCATCTTCCCTCCCCCAACTTAGCTCTAATGTGAATGTACTATGTTAAAATGACATAGCGGATTTAAATTCTATGCAACTAATGGCAGGATAATAACACTAAAAACCTTAACATTCTTAGTGTGACCAGAGTCCCACAGGACAATGGGCATGAGATTGTGAGTATCCATATTGATGGGCTCTAATGCACACACATGGGAATTAAACATCTTGGTTTTAATGACATAATGATCAACAGTTCTGCTATAATGCTTGTTTCAAAAGCATGAATGTGTTCCAGCTCGACATATTAGGGAACATTTTGAGTACAACTCCGCAGTTATCACCATGCTTCTTTTACCTCTGAGGAAGCTATTTTAGTTCTCTGTATTTTGAGTTTGTGTATGCTCCGTTTCTTCCACAAGAAACAGCAAGAAAACAGGAAACTGCACCAATTCCCAACAACTCACAAGTTGCAGCCTTTCCAGCCTCCACTTCCACAAGCAAACTTCAGGTCTTTTTTAAAGCAGTGTGCCCTATTTATTGTCTGTCTTGTGGTACAGCAGGAGCTGTGGGCCGAGGAGGGCTGATTCATCCTCCAGCCTAGGGGCAGACTAAGTAGCAGCCCACATGCTGTGGCACCCGCATTATTTTTTGTAGTATTTATCTATTTCCTATATAACATGTATAAAATTGTGCTTCTGTCAGATTCCAATCTTCTTTTAATGTGCCACCAACAAAGTTCTTGAGCTTTATGCCCTATTTTTCCCATAAGCCTCATGGTTTTTAATTACACAATTTTGCAAGACTGAGGTGCTTTTTGGGAATACATACATCATAGCAGAACTGACTGTAGTTACTATGAAAGTATTAAATGACTGACTAAAAGTTAGGATGGAGTAAAAAAAAATCCATTTGATAATCGTTGTTTTAGGAGTATATATAAAGGAAGGCCCCATCTGTCTTTGGTACATAACAAACACCTTCTTTCCCAAGTTTAGGAAAACTCAGACTTATTAGGAAAACCCAGATATCTGCAAACGATATAGCATCCTAATAATGATACTTTTTTTTTTTTTTGGCTTAACAGAGGACAACTATGGGAAGGATGGGAGGGCTAAGCTCCAAAAGCTGGTTCTCAAAGAAGAAAGATGCCCACTGGCTAGAAAGCCAAACTTTTTACAGATACTGTGTATGATTTCAGTAAGACTTCCACTGTTGTACTGGAGAAACTTTGGGGCTGAGGTAGGTAGAATATGCCACTGTAAACATGCTATAAAGAGATCTAGGGGATTCTAGATGACATCCAGAAAGAACAAGGATCTTTTTAGAACTCCACTGGCACACCTGCTTTTGCTTTGGACTATATACCTCACCAGCTGCACAAAAAGCATTTTTATTCCAAGAAGTCACCACTAACACTGAGTCGCTAAAGGGAAAAAGAACCTAGAAGTGTCATACGGTATCCAACATTGGAAACTCCCCCAAGGGCAAAATCCACAACAATTTTTTAAACTACAGTGAAACTCCATTTCAAACACCCTTACTTCATAAAGCGTATTAACAGTCAGAGAAAGAAGGTTCTGTCAAGTCGAGTGAAACAGGAACACTGCACTTAGAAAAATTGATTTTTTTTTTCCTTTTTGCTTAAAATCAAAGTAAGCACTTAGTAGAAGACAACCAGTATAAAGATGTCACAAGAGGCTCAAGCACCGGGACAGAAGTGGACACACATTCACCGTGTTTCTTGTTTCCTCTGAGGAAACTGTTTTAGCTCACTGTATATATGTATGACCAACCTATTACATATCAATTACCAATTTCAAGATGGGCAGTGTAAATAAATATTCGATAACATTCAAGTCAAAAGGAAATTCCTTCAAGTTGTGAAGATTTTTGTCAATAAATTGTGGAATGCCCAGATACCGTTTCTTTAAATGTTGCCTTGTTACCACATAATTCCAGGATTGACCATTTTTAAAGCACTGCAAAGAAAATGCAGTTAATGTATGTCCTGAGTTTTAATGAAATCCTATTTGTACAGAAACATTTTTAGTGTGAGTACTGTATTGTTCACAAACCCAAACCATTGTATTAGGTCTTTTTATTTGGGGGGGCAGCGGGGGAAGGGGCACCAAACTTTATGTTTGGACATTTTTCTGGCGGGGAAGAAGGAGGATTTCTTCACACATATGCTCTGTGAAGATACAGTGAGCAGCATGGAGGGACTTTCTGATGGGGAAATCTTACCTTGATGCACTGGGAACCAATCCAGTGACAAAGTTCCAATAAACAACTGTAAAAGCTTTTCACCTGGTTGTAAAGACAGTGAAAAGCATAATCCAATCTGAGAGTGCAAGGGCCCAACCCCATCCCTTTTTAAAAGGTACCATTCTCTTAAAAGTCTGACTTAGCATCTACAGTCATACTCCTTTGTAGCTTTCTTATGAGTTAATTGCTATACGCAAGAATGGATGGGGAAGAAATTTATCATTAGTTCAATTTTAGAGTTCCTAAATGCCATAGCTAAAAGGGAATGTAAACAACAACCTCACCTTTTAGTAAAAGTTTTCTTCTTACCAGACGTGTGAATTTCATGTGTTACTTAAGCCAATGTGGATGAAAAGTGCCGAGTAAAATTGTCAGGGTCCAGCTTTAAATAGAAACCTTTATTTACATTGACATTAACATCCAAAAAACAATCAGAAAAAGCAGTCATAGCTTACAACCCAGCCATCTTATAAATCATCCCATGGGGTTTGGATTTTTTGCAGTGTAAAGAAAGATACAGATATTTCAAGCAATACTTAATGTAAACTACATTTAAATTTAATTCATTCTCAATACTGTAAGCCTTCTCCTGAGAATTTTTAAATATTGCTCTCAGAATTACATACAATTTTGTGATTGCTGTATCATTTCCACCATCTTCAAAATTCCACATATTAACCAAAAAAAAAAAAATTAAAGGAAAAAACCCCTGCACATTACAAAATGTAACATTCAAAAGGTTTGCCTTATAGCAGGAAAAAAAAAGCTCTCACTCCCTTGCTGTTCAAAGCAAATATCTGGGATGCTATTAATTCTTTAACTAGCTCACACGTGTGCAGCTTCTGTGGCTAAAAAGAGACCAGATAGACAGGTAGTAAAGGTGACTTCCCTGCAGCAGGTTAAAGTGGCCACTGCTAGCATTCAAATGGCCTCACTTTCCAAATCAAAGAATTTTCCTAACAAGTGTTTTCCTGTGGAACTAAAATTGGGGGAAAAAAATCCCACCCCAACCCATCTCTTAGATATTAAGCAGTGCTGTTTGTATTCTACAGTTCTTTCTGTCCAGATAAATGATTCATAAATGGCATTGTCAAGAGAAAATCATTAACAATGCAATTTAATTTTTTTTAAAGGAAGGAACATTTATTTCTTTTACATCACATTTTGAGCTTAATAAAAAAAATATATCTTTGGATTCAGCAAAAAGTAAATACTGATAATATCCAACATTCTAAAATCAGATGAAGTTAGGATTTCTTGTACATCCTTCAGATACTATGTTTTAGAAAAGGGATATAGAGAAGTAGAGGAGGGGTCAGAAAAATAGCATGAGAATTTTTCAAAAAAAGTAAAAAGGGCAGGATGTACAAAAAGCCATCAATATTTGCAGGTTTCACCAGCATAATGAACAAGTATAAAATGTTTGAAGAGTCTGGCAGGTTTCATACTGAATATAAAAAGTAGGGAGAAGAGAGCTGCCTTCTTTCCAGTGCCTGACCATGTAAGTCTACCCTTGGAATCAGTTCTGAAGAGACCTCAAAGGGGTGGGGGTGTGGTGTTTAGAGCAAAAAAGGTAAGAGCACCATTCTCTTTGTTAAAGACAAAGATAAGTCAAACAAGGGAAACTCACACACCCCAAGAATAGAATCTATGATATAAGGGGTGGTAGGAAAGTAACTGATTTCCCTAGAGAGGCAGCTGGTAGCACACGGGGTAAAAGCACTGTGCCTGGAATCAGGAACACCTGAGTTCAAATCCAGCCTCAGACTAGTTTTGTGACCCTGGGCAAGTCATTTAACCTCTATCTGCCTTAGTTTTCTCATCTGTAAAGCTGGGATACTAATGGCATGTACCCAGGATAATATTTGTAAAAAGCACTTAGTACAGTGCCCAGCACAAAGTCGGTGCCATAAAGATACGGGGCAGCTAGGTAGCACACCTAGAGCACCAGCCCTGGAGTCAGGAGGACCTGAGTTCAAATCCAGCCTCAGACACTTGACACACTTACTAGCGGTGTGACCTTGGGCAAGTCACTTAACCCCTTGTCTTCCCCCCTCCAAAAAATAAAAATAGAAATACTTCTTCTCTTCCCCTACTGCAAATACAGCTCTCCAAATGAGGCAAGTCGATGGTCTCGAGTCCTCTAAAGTTCATAATCTACTGTCTTCAGATATAGATCAAGTTTGTGGGAGAGAGGGGTGTTGTGTTTTTGTTTGCTTAGGTTTTGGGGGGGGGATTGATGAGGAAATAAAAGAGACCTGTTAAAATAACCTACATCTTATTCCCATATACATTAGCCTAAGGAGAGGACAGTGGTTGTCACTAATTTTAAGTCACAGAGCTTCTAAAAAAAATGATATATATTAACATTCCAATTTTTCCCACCCCCATTTTAATAACAGCTTTGGAAATTCATGTTTGCACTGCTAAAGACTTACTTTCAGGAACTTGCTGAAAACTAACTTATTGCCAACTCTCATGTGTAAATATGGCAAACAAGAATGTCAGGAACATTATAATAAACCCACTGACAATGCCAAAATTCATGGCTGAAATTTAGGACTAAGATAACAGGTGACCTGCACTGAATGGTTTTAAGTTATATCTTTCCTTCCTTTCCACTGACTGCCAACTGGTACTGGTATCTATAGACAAAAACAAGACCCAGTGGGCAGTTATCATATCTGATGCATGGACAATCAAGAGTTGACATTAGTAACCAAAGTTGTAATTCACTAAAGGGTTAGAGCTGACCAGAAAAGCCAGCTTTGTTCACAGGGGGATAAAGAAAACAACAATCCTAGCTAAGGTGTTAACAAAAAATGGCTAAGATGACATTGAAAATTAACACAAACTCATAGTAACAAGCTGCTGTTTACATCAGTTCAAAGCAATGACAAAACCTATGTCATTCATCCACTCCCTGACTGAAAAGGCAACGTGTTTTAAGTTTAAAAAAAAATACCCTGAATTGCTGTCATACAATTCATGGAGAGGTGAAAAAGGCAGAGAGCTCTTTTTCTTGTCGGATCACACTATATTTTTAAAAACTAAAATAATACCCTCCCCCCACCAAAAAAAATTAACAAAGTGCTTAGTTCAGGTGGAGAAAAAAATTACAACTGCCTAACCCTAAATGAATTGTCTTTTTAGAAAGCTATTTTTTTTTAAAGATGGAAATGAGTGAGGTGTACAAGACCAAAGGAGAAGGGAAGCTAAAGGCTGCCACCATCCCCCACTCAAACCCCTCCCAGGTCATTAAATTAAGAATGTCTTCTATTTTTTACCTCACTATGCTGAGCTTACAGAAATCAACACTGTTAAATACTTAGCTTCACAAACTCTGCAAAAATGAGTTCTTGTGACCTACAAAAGTCATTTATATGTACACATAATACAATATCTTAACGATTGTATTTACAAAAACCTATTCACAGAAACAGACTGCAAATTTCTGATTCAGACTGCAGTACCCGGCCTTGGGTTTTCTGAAGTTGATTTTCAAAAAGGATTATTGCTCTACCATACAGGCAAAGTGTGACATTATCCAGTCCTTTTGAGTGAGTTTACAATTCCTGCCCGATGGATTAGCTTGGACGGAGAACATAATACAGCTCGCAATAAGACCTCAAAAATATTGCATTAATCCATTACTTTCTAGATAAAGTGCACTCGGCTGCACATTAGCATGTAAATATTAGCCACTATTGCAATTAAATACTGTAATTTCTATTTTCCTTTCTGCAAAGCCACTTGCTATCAGTCATAATATGGAATATTAGATGCTAGTGGTAATTCTAAAAGAATTAGAGGGCATAACTATCATGGTGGTGAGGACTCCAAAGCCCATATCAAGTTGATGACATGACCTCAAGCATTCTGATTTACTGGAGACAAGAGGTTAAGAGAGGACTGTTCACCAATGAAAAAAGGCCTCAAGGCTGGGAACTACATTCTGTGTCAGACATTGCTACTAGAGAAACCAGACTTTTCTATCCCACAACTCTCCACTTTCTTTGGCCTGCCTACATTTAAAGGACTTTGGATAGCAAGGCAGAAAGAAATAATAACACACAGGGAGTCTACCGTATTTACTAAAATGCCATTGCCAGATTCACATCTCTAGAGGCAGAAAGCCAAAAATATTTATGTCCATTGCTTAATATACCACAATATACAGAAAAACAGGTAGACAATGTTTTAGCTCATGTCCCAGATCTGTTCAAATGAAGTTACTTGGGATACCTTAATGAAGATTAGGGGGAAGCAGGTCCTTTTCATAAGTAAGATATCACTAACAATGTGTAACCCTTTATTTTACCTCCTGAAAAATACTAGTGCAGAGACTTCTGTACAGAGATTTTCGGTGGGAGGTTCTGGACTTCATGTGTCAGCAGTATTTCTACAAATAACCACAAGGAAAAGGTGTTAAAACATCCATTTATGTTCAAATTGTCCACATGATCCTTTGCTTTTACTAAATTCAGTTCACTGGTTCAAATCAATAAATGGAAGCCTAGCATAAAAACGGTATGCCCTCTAATACAAATCATCACCATATATGAAAAGTAGAAGCACAGACTATCAAAAACAGAAGGGCCATTTGCATAGATGTTTAAAGGTGGAACTGACTTAACAACATAGGCACTAAAAGGAGAGAGGTTCCAAAGACACCAAGTCGAACCCTCTTATGTTACAAGGAAAAATAATGACCAAAGAGAGGAACTGACTGACCCATAGTCACAAACTAATTAGGGACAGAGCCAAGATGCTATTACACAAATGCCTCTAGCAGCATTTTAAAACAAGTTAACATCACCAGAGAGTGATTAAAGAAAAAGGATTATTATTTCTGTACCTGATCAGGACCCATGGGCATCCCAGACATGGGCATAGAATGCATGTTCATTTGTCCAATGTGGCCACTGTTACCATTCATGTGCATCATACTGTAGGGAGTAGGGCTACCCTGGGGGGGAAACTGCTGCTGTGGAAATGAACTGAAAAGCAAAAAGGACCATTACCTTCTATGTCCTTTTATTTAGTTGCAAACAGAGAAAAGAGAATGCAAAGAAAGTCTGGGCAGTGGAGTCACTATCCTTGCACTTACAAAGAGAACATTTAAAGACAGATACCCAGAAAACTTGTTGAATCTTCACCTCCAGAAGAGCACTAATTTATTGACCATGTCTATTAACCACATTTGCTTTCAAAACAAATACAGGAAATATATCTAAACACATTATTATGGTGTTCTCTGAGATAAAAACCCAAGGTCTCACTTAAAGCTTTATTGCTCAGGGCAACTATCCTTAAGCAGCAAATACAAAAAGAGTATTTTACTGGGAATCAGAGTCTAAGTGTGAAAGATTTTTAAAGTCACCTAATATTACTGACAAAACACAACTTAATAAAACCAATGGTAGCTGAAGCTATGAGAAGTTCACTACTACACATCCAAATACGGTGTTTACCTGTTCCTGGACAAGGTTCCTGATGGCCAGCCCTTCATTTCTGGGGACTGATACATGGATGCAGTCTGAGGGTGCTGCATCATGGGGTTTTGGGAGGCACCGATTCTTGATGACATCATTGCACTTGGAGGACTAGCTACTCTGCTAAAGGCAGGATCTGACTGTTGGCTCATTCCTTATAAAGAAAAATAAAACAAAATTACTGGTTTGGCTTGTAGGGTCTTTTATAAAAGGACAAACAGTTATTCAAATGCTAATCCATAAGATTACTGTATGAATTTCTCTAAAGAACAGTATGGGCAAAGTTAGAAGAGATGAGGGGTTATGCTATACCTCATCCATTCCTACGTTGTGCAGATACTCTTGAGTCCCACAAGAAATACAACAAGTAACATACTTATAACAGGAAGATAGTCACGTTCCTTAAAACAAAATTAGCTTGCTTTCCCTTCTAAACATTTAAGATTACTGAACATACTTACACATATAAAGAGACAATTTACTGCTTGAGATCGGTAGATAAAGAGGATACTTGTCCTAGTAAGTGAACATCAATAGTCTTTCCAAAATTTTTCCCATTTTTACGCCCCCCCCCAACAGATAGCTGAGCCTCCCTAAAACCAAAAGTTGATAAGAAGTAACTAATGTTCAAAAAGCACTCATTTGCTGTCAGCAGTCAGGATTTAATAAGTTTATACCTCTTAACAGGTCTTACTAAAAGCTAAGCCTTCAGCAGTATGGAACTAATTCTGTCCCTAAGGGTACAAAGAAAACCATTTTATACCTTTTCCTCAAAACTTAAGTTGAGGGAACAAAAGGTATGTAGTGAAAATATGTCAAGTAAACATGGTAACAATCTGCCTACAGCCAATGGTGAAAAGTATTGGTTTAATTTTTGCTTGTTTGAATACTGTGAACTGTGTTTAGGCAATCTACAGCATTCCTTTAAGGAAGACAAGTTTTCTTCTGTAGAATTTACCATAATTTGGTGGGTATGAAAACTGTTGGGGAGGAGCTTGTGGCATCGAGGTCCCAGCTAAAGCACCATCCATGCTGGCTGAAGCAGTCACATTGGGAGGAGGGCTGAAGGTCTGTGTCTGCTGCTGCTGCTGCTGCTGCTGCTGCTGCTGCTGCTGCTGCTGCTGCTGTTGCTGCTGCATCATCATTGCCATCCGGTGCTGTCTGATATGGTGACTAATCAGCTCTCTACTGCGCTGGGCTACCATCTGGGCATTGAGAAAACCTTGCTGCTAACCAGGAGAACAATTAAAGACATATATGAAGAACAAACCAATTTCATACTGATCAAGAGCCCAACAGGCATTACATCAACAAATTACATGGAGGGCAGGGATCCTGAGAGGGTTTTCAATGGAATTGTATGATAGCAAGATGAGCAGAGAAAATCTGACCAAGACCAAGTTCTTTGTGAACACTCTGAAATAGGCCATGGGAAGCTAACTGTTTAAAGAAACAGGAGAGTGTTTCCAAAGCAAAGGACCTAAAAGCTAATTCAGTGACATCACAGAATCTCACATAGCCTATAGGTGCTCCAGTATAGCGTGCCTGACAAACATTCATCCAGCCTTCACTTGAAGATCTCTCTACCTTCCAGGGCAGCCTATTCTACTACTATAAGAGCAGAATTTTGGATTTATGGATTAATTTGAATTAACATTCATCTTTGGTAATCAAACCGTTATTGTCAGTTTCCTCTAAGTCCCACCTCAATTTATATAGGGTATACAACAAGAAAATTTAAGTTCTAATACCTCCAAGCAATCACATAACAACAAAAAGTACAGTAGTTTGGGGGTACCAATCTCATTCCTTAAAAATTAAATACAGCATGGTATTTTCTTGGCAACCACCTTTTTTTTTTTATATAATATGTAGATGCTATCTCTCCATGTGGCATAAGCTAAAGATAGGAAGAAATGACATTCCCTATCACTGCTCTTACTATTACTAGTAAATGAGACTCGACAGATGAGTAGTCAAAGGATATGAACAGTTTCTCAGAAGAATTAGAAACTACTGACAATCACATAAAAGATTGTTCTAAATTACTAATAATAAGAAAAGTGCAACTCTAATAATTTTCAGGTTTTGCCTAACCACAACAAATTGGCAAAGCTTACAAAAGGTGGAAATAGCCAGTGTTGGAGGGATAACAGAAGAATAAGCACACTAAGACACTGTTGATGATGCTAGAAACTAGTCCAACCACTTTGGAAAGCAATCTGCAATCATGCTAACAGACTAATTTCTTACCATAACCTTTGACCCAAACACATTGCTTAGAAGCATCTACTTTAAGAACATCAATGACAAAATGAAAGCACCAAATATCTATACCAAAATATCTATAGCAATATTTTTTTCTTGTAAGAAAGAACTAAAAACCAAGTAGCTGCTTACTCATTGGGGAATGCCTAAACAGATCATGACACATGAATGTAATGGAATATTACTATGATGTAAAAAACTGAATGGAATGAATACCAAGCAGTATGTTAAGACTTCAGTGAATTGATGGAAAATGATGTAAGCAGTCGAGGAAAACTCTGTACACTGACAGCAAAGTAAATGGAAAGAAAGCAAATGCTACTGAATGTTGCAAAATTATAATGACCCAGTTTGGCCTCAAATAAGATACCTAACCCCACTTTCTCTGCAGAAATGAGGGACTGTGTCAAACACTGTATACAGCAACAGGCTAGTTTAAAGATGGCTCTTGGGGGAAGTGGAAGGAAACCATGGGAACTGTAAATGATATAAAAACAAAAACTATCAAAACAATTTATTTTTTAAAAAATTAGATTAGCTAATATTTCATTCAAAAGAACACTGGATCCTAAAAAGTCCATGTTCAATTATGCTAAACCAGGACTAATAATAATACAGGAGAAAAGAAACAGCCCCAGAAGGCAGAACTAGGAACAATGAATGAAAGCTGCAAAGAGGGATATTAAGGTATAAGATAAGGAAACCACTAAAGCTATCTTCAAGAACAAGAAGGCACTGAGTTCCCTCTGTGCTGTACATCTTCAAAGTCTATACAGACCATCATAGATGGGATCCCAAAAGTCTTTGGCAGCTTGTAAGCGCTTAACAGCTTTAAACTGCACCAAGACTTTTGGGACATTCTGTCTATAGTCTGACATTATGTTATACAGGGGATTCTTGTTTCCTTTTATGCTGGATGGCCTCCAAGGTTCCTTCCAACTCTGATGTTCTACAATAAAAGGATATAATGCATTTATTCAACAATTATTCACATATGCTCATTGAACTGAAGAGCTCAGGACTGTTCTCACCTGAGAATTCACTTGGGCCTGCATTACAGGCCTCATCACTGTAGCTCCAGTAGCAGGAGGGGTTTCCATTTTCATTTCAAGGGCCTGACGGCTCTGGTTCAGAAACTGGAGAAAGAAAAAAACAGGTCAGAGGGCACATGAAGTATACTGATAGACAAAAGAGAACATGCCTTCAAAAGAGAAGCATTGAACAATGGAACAAGCCACCAACTTGAAGGTTATAAATAAAACTTGCAAAATATTTCAGGCTCAATTTATTTAAGCTTGTAAAGTCCTTGGTCAGCAGAAATGAAGCTTAAAATAAGAGAACCTTAGAAAAACAAATAAAAGATGGATGTGAAATTGTACCCTAAAGGACATCATCAAAAAGTATCAGAAAAGATTTGTTGAGGCAGATTATCTCTACAATTGTGATTTTGTAAATTAGGCACTTAGAGAAGCTGCATTAACTTTCTCATGTTAACCTTTAATGCCCTAGTATTAATGGGACATTCTTCCAGGTAACATTTAATAACGAGTTTTAAATGATACCCTACACAAGAAACAAGTTCCCAAAATGCTAACTTTTGTCTGCCTGGGAGCATTCAAAAGAAGGTAAAAGCGTTCTCTGGATTATAAAATTACAGGCAAACTTAATTCAGTTCAATTCAACAAATACAGAACATTTTTCAAGGTAACATTTGGTTACAATGTATTTAAAAGAGAATCATTAGTGAACACAACTTTCCAAAATGCCCAATTGTCTGTGTGGAAGCAGTTAATGCACAGGAATATATAGAGCTCTCTAGAATATAGATTTGCAAATCAATTCAATTTGATTCAGTTCAACAAGCACTTAGTCACCTGTATGCATGAAACTCTGGCAGATGCTGGGAATAGAAAGACAAAAACAAAAGTTACTGCCCCAAAGGAGCATTATATTCTCCTGGGAGCACAAGACACGCACATAAATACGCTAGGAGAAAAACTGAGAAAAAGAAAAGTTAATAAAATACAACACTGCTAGGAGGGGACATTAGGGAAAGCTTCATGGAGAAGGTGTTACCTGAGTTAAGCCTTGAAGGAAGACCAAGTTTGCTGAATGGAGGGAAGGAAAGAAGGCTGACAAACAGATGAGAAGGAAGTACATTCTAGGCATGGAAGATGGTTTGCATAAATGTAGATTAAGAAGAAGAGAGTATCACACATAACTGACATAAAAGGTAACATGATAAAGGCAAGGAAGAAACCCACCTTTGAGATCTATGGATAGATAAAGTTTAACAAGATAGAGAGGATCACAGAAAATAAAATGGATAATTTTTGTTAAATGAAATTTAAATATTTTTGCACAAAAAAACCCAATGTAGCTAAAATTAAAAGAGAAATGGGCATAACCGGGGAAAAAATATTGAAGCAAGTCTCTCTGATAAATATTTCACATCCAAGACCTATAAGAAACTGATTCAAATTTATAAGACATTCCCCTATAAAGAGTCAAAGGCAATTTTCAAAATGAAGAAATTCAAGCTATCAACAACGATGTGAAAAAAATGCTCCAAATCACTAATAACTACAAAAATACAAACACAAGTGACTGCAGTTCCATCTTACACCCATCAGATTGTCAAAGATGACAAAAGAGAAAAATGACAAATACTGGAAAAACTGCAAAAAACAAAACAGGTCCACACTAGTACACTGTTGATGGAACTCTGAATTGGCCCAGCCGTTTGCTTTAGGTTTTTTGGAAAGGAGAAGGCAGGGCAGTTGGGGTTAAGTGACTTGCCCAAGGTCACACAGCTAGTAAATATTGTCAAGTGTCTGAGGCCAGATTTGAACTCAGGTCCTCCGGACTCCAGGGCCAGTGCTCTATTCACTGCACCACCTAGCTGCTCCTGGCCCAGCCATTTGGAAGACAATTAGGAACTATGCCCCCCAAATGGTGAAACTGAACACCCAGCAACACTATTACTAGGCCTATACACTAAAGAGATCAAATAAAGAAGAAAAACAGCAATATGACAAGTCCCTGGGAGCAAGGAGACACCAGGCTTGCTTGAAAAGGGATGAATCAGCCTAGGTCAAAACTAGAGAATGTCAAAGGTTCCATGCCAATCACGAGTGGCTGCTGCACTCTGGTCTGGGCGAGATAGGCAGGAAAGGACAAAAGCTTCAAATACCTGGCTATGGATCCTCTATTTTATTCTACAGGCAATGAAAAGTCATGGAAGGTTTTTGAGCAAGAGAGTAAGATGATCAAATCTGTACCATATTATTATTTTGACAGCTGTGTTTAGAATGGATTAGAGGGAAGATACAAAGAAGCAGTGAGACCATTTTGGAGGCTTAAAATAATTCAGGCAGAGAAATATTTAAGGTATGAATTAGGACTATGGCATATACATGGAAAGAAGACACTTTACTTAGGTATGAGACTAGATGCTGTCTGAGGTCCATTCCAATTACGGAGTTCTGGGATTTTATAACACATTAAAGAGATACTATGGAAGTAGAGTACACAAGATTTGCCACTAACTAAAGGTGAAGGGTAAGAGAGAGGGAAGAGTTAAGCATGACTGAGGTTACAAACTTGGTGACTGGAAGGTAGGTGATATCCCAGGTCCAAAAAGGGAAATTTGGAGGATGTATAAGACTTGGCTGGGGGAGGGGGGAGAGGAGAAAAGGAAGGAAGGAGAAGATATTAAGTTCTATTCTTTATATAAGGAATTTAAAATACAAGTGGGATATCTAGGAGTAGATGTCTAGCAACAA
Organism: Phalanger gymnotis; assembly: GCA_028646595.1. Lineage (NCBI taxonomy): Eukaryota > Metazoa > Chordata > Mammalia > Diprotodontia > Phalangeridae > Phalanger > Phalanger gymnotis. The sequence goes on from CM053625.1 coordinate 154,248,250, forward strand.
GTTGACAACTAGAGCTCAGGAGAGATTAGGACTTGATATACAGATCTGAGAATAAGCTGCACAGAAATGATACTTAAAACCATGAGAATCAGTAAAACCTATTGAGAGAACATAGTAACAGAGGTCAGGAGAACAGCCACACTAAATGGATGATGATTCTAAAAGAAAAAACAAACAAAAAACTGAGAAATCATCAAATAAGTAGAAGAAAAGACCAGCCTCAAGAGGAGGAAGTAGGTCAACAGTATCAAAGCCTGAAGAGATGTCAAGGAGTATGAGGAATGAGGAAAAAAAAGTCATCAGACGTCAACCAACCAACAAGCATTCACCTAACACTTTCTATGGGTCAGGTGCTATGCTAGGCATCACGAATACAAAGGCAGAGCTGAAATAGTCCCTCCCTTAAGCATGTTCTGAAAGAGCAAATACATTTCATAAGTATATACAGAATAAAAGCAAGGTAATTTTTGGTTCAATGCACTAGAAACTGATGGAAAATCGGGAAAAGCTTTATATAGAAGAGAGCACTTGAGCTGAGCTCTGAAGAAAACTAGGGAGTGAAGTTGAGGTAACAATGCATTCTGGGCCTGAGCAAAGGAACAGAGATAGGTTCATTGGGTCATTTTCTGAATCAAAGCTTCCAAAATGCCAATCTGTAGATATCTTTTTTGTCTCTCCCATTAGATGTAAGCTCCTTACAATCAAGGCGTGTTTCATCCATTGTATTTTTAAATTTTAATGCCTAGCACCTAAAAGGCACTTGATAAAATACTTGACTGATTAAGGAGGAGATGGTAGAGAAGAAGAGGGGCAAAGGAAAAGGTCTTTGGGAATATCCAGTTAGGAGATGGAATAATAATGATCCAGCTAAAGAGATAGAGTTGTTAAATTCATATCCTAAGAAGGAAATGAGATATCTAGGAAAAATCAAAAGAGAGGTTGCACAAAAACCCAGAGAGGAAAGAGTATCTAGGAGATCAATGTACCAAATGCAAAGAGGTCAAGAAGAATGAGGATTAAGAAAAACCTATGAGATTTGTCAATTAAGAGATTACTGGTGTTTAATATGATTGTATATGTATAACCTATATCAGATTACTTGCTGTCTTGGGCAGGAAGGAGGGGAAAGAGGAAGAGAGAAAAATTCGGAACTCAAAATTTTACAAAAATGAATGTTGAAAACTATCTTTAAATATAATTGAAAAAACACTTAATGAAAAAAATTTTAAAAGATTATTGGTAACTCTGAAGAGATCAATTTCTGCTGAGTAGAGTCTGATGCTAAACAGTAATGAGACTGAAAAAAGAGTAAGGAGTCACTGAATGTAGGAAGCACTTTGTGAAGAGAAGTTTATAGGACAATATCTGAAGGGAATGGAAAATTCAAGTGAAGGATTTTTAACAGATGGAATAGATTTACATGTGCTTGTAAGCAGCAAGAAAGCACCACTGGATAGGAGGAGATTGCAGATGAGAAAGACAGAGAATGATACAGTAAATCCTTGTAGGATATAAGAGGGCATGGGATCCAGGACACTGAAGTGGCCAGAGGAGGGAAGATCACTCCCTTTCTCATACATACACAGGAGTAAAGGAAAAAAGGATGGGTAAGAATATTGAGGGGTTTTGAGATTTACAGAAAGAAGAAAAGAGGATAGATGGCAAATGATTTATGTTCCCAGTAAAGTAGAAGACAAAAATCTTTTGATGAAAGACAGGAAAGTGAGGAAAGAGTTGAATGCTTAAGAGAAAGCACTGTTGTCTTCTGCACTTGAGGAGAACCAAAATGACATCACTACGTCAGAGTCAATGCACGTGTGTCTGACTGTGGCTGATCAGACCAGTACAAGCTCAGAAGGCTCTACCACAGGTCGAGCACAATAAGCCTATATGAACATTTGGGATGGAGATGTCTCTAAATTTGTACATCTCGTGTTTCTTTTAAGCTACTACAAAAAATGTTTAAGATGAAAGATGAAAAAGATGAGAAAACATCTTTTTTTTTTAAGAGAAAAGGTGACCCGGAACAATGCCTAAGAGGGGAACAAAATAATCAAGTAATAAGAAAAGGTTTACTGTGTAACAGCAGGGGCCAACTTGAGAGCAGATTAAATAAATCTGAAATGGACGCACTTGTCAGTTAGATAAGCAAATAACTAAGACAGAAGGTAGATTAACAGAGAAGCCAGATGGAGATGATGATGTCAGGTTGAGAACTACAGGGGGTGAATGGTGGTAGACCAGGGATTCAGAGGAGGCAAAGATGGAGAAAAGTATAAAGCTGAACTAGTGAATTAGATCATGCTTGCGAGAAGAAAATAAAGGCAGGATAGTAGTCGTAGAGCTGAAGAACAAAGAAAGCTAGCTGGGACTAGATGCCCCAGTACAGATGAAGTATTCTTAGGAATAAATGAGTAAGTGACTTAGGAAGAGTGAAGCAGAGAAATAGATGGAAAGACAGATTTTTATAATCAGCAAGAAGTTCAGAGTTCAAGATTATAAGAAATAATAGGTATTGGTCAAGTAAGAGCTAAGGTATGAACACCCATGTATGCAGATGAAGTAGAACAAAGCTATCGTTTTAAGGAGCTGAGGTGGTTGATGAACTGTGAAGTCAGGGTGTCAGAATGGTGGTCACCAATGTGTACACTAGAGCCCAAAAAAATATGAACACAAGATCTGGATTAGAAAGGACAATGAACCCACTATCGAACTCCTTAAGAAATCTAAGCCTAAAGCCTTCATGGAAAATATAACCATTAACTGAGACAAAATGACCTAGATCCCAACAGAACACAGCAGCAATATACTGGACCAGATGATATTCAAAAAAGCGAGAATACTGTAGTGAAAGGAGCATAAGACTCAATGTCAAAAGACTCAAGTTCAAATCAACTCTGCCTCTTAATGCCTGTGACATAGTCATTGAAACCCTCTGGGCCCAAGATCACTCATCTATAAAAGGTTAAATTAGATGCATTTCTAATGACCCTTCCAGTTCTAAATCCTAGGATCTAACTGATCTACTTACATAAACGCTAATAAATAGACACATGAATAGATTTAAAGTTCATTAAAACTGCCTTCATGGGTTTGTCTTCCTCAGTGATCAGTCATTTAGTTGTGTATATCGGGGTCAGTTTTAGAGTAGGAAGAAACTTTAAGGAATAGTTAATCCAATTTTCTCACTTTGCAAAGGAGAAAACTGAGTGATCTGGAGTTAAAGCAATGCGGCTTTTGGGTAAAAAGTGGCAAACACAAAATATGCCCCCCAGAGCCCCCAACTTAAGGGTTCTTCCCACTGTACTACAAAGTCTTACAGACTAAGAAATGACAGGGATAAAATAACCAAATGTTTAATTTTGTAATATCAAAATTAAACTAAGATATTATAATATAGTGATATAATCTCCCATTATAAAATGAGGAGATATCCTGGTCTGATAGAAAACACTGGACTTGGAGCTAAGAGTCTACTTAAGTCTCAGCTTCAGTTCTCTCATCTATAAAACAGGAATCATTCTTCTCCTACTTATTTCACAAATGGAAGCATTTATTTCAATACGACAAAATGCTTAAAAATAAGGAACCCTGAATAATTTTCTATTCAGAACATCACCTCTACATTCTGCCCACTGGTAACCTTGGGGCCCTCAGATCTTGGCAGGCCTAGGCCTCCACAACCATTCACAGCCTGTACTGCATGCATGCCCCACCACCTCCTGACTTTCCAGCTTCCCTTTAGGTGCTGTCCACACTCAACAGAAGATAAACACTCCTTAAGGGCAAAGAATGTACACAGTTCCTGGCATATAGTTGGCACTTAATAAATCACTATTTACTTCCATCCTATTCAGATGATATGAAAGAATCAAAATATTGATTTCTTGTTCCCATGAAGATAAGATTCTCTCTTCCCACCCCTCACCCCTACCTCTGAGACTTCAACCACCATCAACACATCCACTTACCTGCTGGCCCTGAAGTCTCTGCTGGAGTTGCATTCTAAGTTGTTTGGGTGTATTTGTTCGGGGTCTCATCATGTTAGCTCTGGGATGCATTCCCTGTAGTGGAAAGTTACCCTGCTGGCTCATTTGATTCATCATTGAATTATACTGTTGCTGTTGTCCCTGAAGATTACTGAAACCTCCTTGTATTACTGCAGACTGGGCTTGATAGGACTGTCCATACAGAGCAGACTTTTGGTCAATCATTACTGCAGATTCTTGACTTTGGAAAGACTCTTGTTTAGTTTCCAAAGCTTGTCCCTTTAACAACAAATAAACGAATGAATACCAATACATATCATACATCTTAAAGAGATTAGGCATTTAGGTATTAAGTTTAAAATGCCAGCACGAAATTCCAAAAACAAAATGATACTCGTCACCACATTGTCTGAAAAAGAACGATTAAATATCTTCTTTTGCAAAGTTGAGAAACCATCCATAATGCAAAACAGCCAGTAATAATTTTTCTATTTTGTGAACCTGGAGTTTTGTATAACTGCTTAAAGGAGAAGAATGAAAAATAATAGGGTATAGGAGAGAAGCAAAGAGATGATTATGGCAGATATACCTTATTAGTTTCATTTTGTCGAAACTAATTAAAAAAACTTGCATTCTAGCTGATGCAGCTGGCAGTATACTAGATCATTACATGTCTAGGATCTAAAACTCCCTGACAGCAAATTAATGCAAATATAGACAACAATGGTTGAGGATTTTCATATAATTTGAATCATGCAACACTGTCAGGTATTCAGTCATGCTGCTAAGATTATGAACGTTAATGACTGGGGTAAACTGAAGTAAATATAGAATCAAAAGCTATGACCTTGAGCTCTGTCATTTGTAAAATGAGATTAATCTCTCAAGTCCTGAACAAGTCACACATTCTTAGATGTCATTTTGCTGAGTCATAATTATTAAATTATAAATAATCCTTTTCTTACCTAGTAGGATTCTAAGAATAATGCTGTAGTTTTACAAATCATTTTTCCATTTACAAAATACTATATTTTCCATTTGCAAAATACAAAAATATGAAAATAGATGTATATCAATTAGTTGAGTTAATATTTCTTACTTGATTTACAAGATCTGGGATCCCCAAAGCTTTATCAATTTCTTCAAGTCCTGTGACATCTGTGTTACTCAACAGAGTATGTAACTGATCCAAAAGAGCTCTTTCATCACTCTGACCTTCTATGTTAGAAGGAGGACACAAGAGATCATCTAGGGAATTCCTAACAAGGGCTCTAAAAAAAAGACAAAATTCAAAAGATTCGACGTTATAAAGATAATTCCAGACACTTCTAAATAAAGTACAGTGTTCATTGAATGAAACTTTCCCATGCTATTGACAACACTATTTGATAGTCATTTAAAAAGCATGGTCATACAGGAATTGGATAAAGTCAGAAGACCTCAGTTCTAATCCTAACTCTGATACCTCCTAACCTCTTGACCTTGGTCAAGACACCTAACCCTCCCCTGTAAAATGGGACTAATACACCCTAGCCTATTCCAAATGCTTCTGACCCTCTCATTCTAAGACATGATCACTGTAATAATCACATATACGCATGAAAATTGCTTTGCTATTATGCTCGTTTTGGTTCAACAGATACGCCAAGTACATCCTAATCACTGCGGTAGATCCTTGGGACAAAAGATAAAACCAAAGTGTTCTTGCCCTTACAATCTACTAGTGGCACACAACCTTTACAGAAATAATTACAGTACACAGATAATTATGGCAGTGGTAGCAGGAGGACAGGGAGATCAGAGACACTTTCATGGAGAAAATGGCACATAAACTGAATGGGCAAGAACTTACTGCCTTTTGAGAGACAATGCCTGTGTATATCCGGCACAAAGAAAGCAGAGTTCAATTCATGGAATAGCTTATGAATCAGTTTGGCTGGAATGCAGAGTTCATGACAGGGAGTAGTAGGATATAAGGTTGGAAAGGTAGATGGGAGTCAGATTGTGGAAGGCCTTAAAAGCCAGGCTGAGAAATCCATATTTATTATATAGACAAAATATATATATATAACCACGAGTGACACGGTCAGACCCGCTGTGCCTTAGGAAGATTATTTTGATAACTAGATGGAAAATGGATTCAATGGAAAAAAGGAAACAATTTAGGAGGATTACAGTAATCCAGATGAGAAGTGGTGAGGGAATATATTGTTGGTAGCATATCAATTGGTCCAAACATTTTTAGAAAGCAATGGAGAGAGAGAGAGAGAGAGAGAGAGAGAGAGAAAGAGAGAGAGAGGAAGGTAGGGAGAGGGGGGGGGGGGGGGGGGGGGGGGGGGGGGGGGGGGGGGGAGAGAGAAGAACGTGCATGTGCGTGTGTGTGTTTTAAAGCAATTAAAGACTTTGCCCAGAACTTCCAGCCAAAACGGCCACTTCAATGCAGGACAAGCTGCACATCTCCCATTCACATTCAGCAAAACCCTGAAGTATGCAACATGGAACAGTCAATAGACTCGCCCTCAAAGCCAGGAAAATCTAGGTCCAAGACCAGCTTCTGATGCACACTGGCTATCTGACCCTGGGCCAATCACACAACCTATTAAAGCCCTAAGCAATTATGGCTGTAAGTTGCAGGCAAGATGCCATATTGCATTTGCAGAGCAAGTTCAACACTGGAATGAATAAAAACATTCTGGAACTAAGAAGAAAAGATAATAATATCATGTTCGATGACATCCAAAAAGTTATTTTCAAGTATAAAATCTCTTTAAAGAAACCAGAGTAATCTCACACCTAGCATCAAAAAGTAAGGTACTTCAAATAAATGAGTTTCCCAGTTAACTTTATAGACAGAAATCTATCATACTTCTTTGTCTTCTGAAGCGTAGTAAACTATTAGGCATCAATTACAGTGACACACTTAAGGAACATTTAAAATATAAGTCTATTTGCCCTTATATTAAGTGATGCCAAAATGTTTTGGCTTTAAAATTTTTTTTTAAATCTATCTTATCTCTTTAGTGTGAACACTGCTTTTCAGTGCTACAAGTGTATCCTCCAAGTTTCTAATCTGCTCTCTTATTCTTTCCACACAATGGACTAAGCAACAGCTTAAAAATATTTGAATTCTCAGGGTAGCTAGGAGGTAGAGTGAGGACAGCACCGGCCCTAGAGTCAGGAAGACCTGAGTTCAAATCCAGCCTCAGACACTTGACACTTACTAGCTGTGTGACCTTGGGCAAGTCACTTAACTCTAATTGCCTTGCCTTCCCCCTCCAAAAAAAAAAAAATCTGAATTCTCCTAGCCAAATATTTCTTGGGATCTATAACATATAGGACCATTTTTCTTTTACTTTGGATGATACTACTATGCTTGTAATGAGGGAGGATACTGATATTCTAATGTACAGATAGTTGTGGTTACTATAATCATGCATATAATCTAACTATAACTACTTCCTTACAAATTTGGTTATGACTCTTTCCTAAAAAAATAAACACACTGACATTTGAATCCCTACCTATTTTGCGTCCCACGAGGGCCCTGATCCATGGATAACATATTATCAGGCCAAGATCCAGGTTGATTAGAGGGTCCTGTCTGGCCATAGGCATTTACTCCCATGCCCATAGGAATCTCACCAGGTCCTAGGAAATAAAAATCAGGAAGTATTTGGAAATATACAAAAGAATCCCTGAAAAATCTTAGGTAGCAATTACAAATACTTATTTTACTTTTTTTTCTGGAGAGAAGAAAACTTACTCATATGAATCATCTGCTGCTGCAGCATTGGCCTTGTACCAGGTATACTACTGGACCTAACAGGAAGGCCAGGCAAAGTACCACCCATCGCAGGTCTGGGTAAAGAATTACTATAGTCAGTTCCTGGCCTCACCAATGAACTTGTGTTTTGTTCCAATCTACTAACTTTAGAATTTGGCAAACCCCACTCTCCTGAGGGATGATGGTTCATAGTCATATTTCTATTCGGCCCACCTAGTGGAAAAAGAAAGGATTAGTTCTTCACCATTTTATAACATTGGAATTTTCTTTTCACATAAGTAACTTCAATTACACAAAATAACGGCCCAAAAGAAAATCCCCAAAAAGTAACCTGCTAATACTACCACAAATGGCATTCTGCCTTACCACTTCTGAGGGCCAAAGCCAAGTAATAAAATTTAAAATCCTCTGGTCACTATTAATACGGCAAATAAATGTATAAATATATTCTGTAGGCTATTATTCCAGTCTGATTAAAAATTAGGAAAGTTATTAATAAAAACTAAAAAAATTTTAACACAGTAAGTGAAACCTTGATGCAGATAAATTGTGAGACTTGGATGGACTCAATGTCATAACTTTTACTTAAGATAAAAACTTAACTTTATGCCAACATGGAAGAGTGGTGGAGTTGGAGTCAGAAATGTTCCAATCTTGCCTCAGACTTATTACTAGCTGTATGACCTGGGCAAATGACTTGACCTCTATCAGCCTCAGTTTGCTCATCTGCAAAATGAGAGAAGTGGGTTCCATGTTCTCTAAGGTCCCTTCTCATTCTAAATTGATGATCCCATAATCTACTTTACAAAACACGATTAAATGAGGAGTTTGGGGGAAAGTGTGGGTACACACACACACACACACACACACACACACACAAGTGGTATGGAGTAGAGGAGCAGAAAGAAGGGGGGAAAAAAACTTTTGTCTCATAGAAATGTTTCATATAAGTCCTTAAAAGGCTGTTTTCCAAAATGCATTATAGTAACTGCCAAGTAAAGCAACATACCCATGTTAGAGCCAAAATTCTCCTGTGTATCCATTATCCTTGTATTCCCGCTTACCACAGGCTGCTTTGGTAACATGGGAAATGCATTGATATTTCTCACTGGAGGGCTTGAACCAACAGGAATAGGGCTATCCAAGGATACAGCTCGATTAAAAGGAGGACGAGCAGATGGCAGAGACTGTGGGCTTCTCAAACCTAAAAAGGAACCAAAAATGTATTTTATAAATAACACTGTATCTACCTCAAAACAGCTAAAAATGCAATAGAGAGCTCTTGTATCTCTGCCAATGCCTACACTCTGCCCCTCAAATGCTAAATACACAGCTTTTCCTTTACAGAATAAACACCAGAAGCAGACATAATCCGTACTGAAAGTAAACTAGCATTACAGACATCCTGGATGAAGAATTTCAACAGTGGAACAGAGATGAGTGCTGCCCTATGAGGCGAAATTTTAATTAAGGGTCTGTTTCACATTGCTCTTTGTTCTAATCTCCAGACTAAGTCAACCTTCCTCAAGCCCCATGATATTTTTTCCCTCTATGTATAGTTATACTAAGTGGTTCATGAATCAAGATGCAGAGATCTTTTTTTATGACTTAGGGCTGAAATGCAAAAATGGTTCATTAAATGTTTTATTTTGTTTTTATTATTCTTAGTGCTCATTTTAATCAAAGAATAAAGTTCTTTAAAACGCATATGGTACCATTCTTAATAATAATCATTATAGACAAAGGAATTAATGGAAGTAACAAGACTGGGAATTTTGAAACACCCGCACAACAGCAAAAGAAAGTAACACAACCAATTAGATTTATACATTTCAAAACTAAAGCTATGAAGACACCAGACATTTATGTAAAAAATGTAGCTTTTTAAATGTTTTATTTTTTTAATTCTGTTTAATTTTAATTTTTAAACTACCATTCTAGATTTTATGTGTCTAAATATGTATTATTCTTCAAAGTCGTCACCTTGGGAATATACTAAGCATTGATTTTAGCATAGTTCGAATGTTTAAATTACCTAAATAAGTCAATTTATAGGCTACAGAAGACAGCAAGAGTCACACTATCATGTCACGTTTCCGTAACTGTCACAGCCTACCATGATCACCTATTTTTTAAATCATACTTAGCTGTTTGAAATCTGTACTAGAATCAGTAAACATTTTTTCAGGTACTTTATTGTAAACTAGGTCATTTTCAATTAAAAAGAATAATTTGACTGAGAGTCAAATTCAAGCTGCAGCAGTAAATGCACCGAACTCTAATCACTAGGCAAGGCTACACTGGATCTAAAATCGATTTCTCCAAACTCGCTATTTTAAAACGGCACAGGCGTTCATTCACAGAATTCAGATGACAAGTTCTGTCATTTCTACCTCTGTAGCATCTCTCATATACTCCCTCTTTACTCCTCTGACACTGCCTCCACTCTGGTGCAGACCTCATTACCTTATCCTTAGACTACTGCAATAGCCTGCTGGTTGTTCTCCCTGTCAAGAGTTTCTCTCTACTATAATCCAAAGCTCCAATCAATTGTCAAACTGATCTTCCTGAAGTACAGGTCTGACCATATCATCCCCCCGCGCTCCCCCCCCCCATTCAATTGACCTCAATGGCTCTCCCTGTTACCGCCAGGATCAAAAAGAAAAACCCTGTTTGGTTTTTAAAGCCCTTCATAACCTAGCCCTTTCTAATATTTCCAGTCCTCTTATAACTTTTTCCTCTCCACATGCAATTCAGTGTGACACTAGCTTCCTTCCTGGTTATTTCTCAAATACGACTCTGAGCATTTTCACAGACTTCTCACATATCTGGAACTCTCTCCCTTCTCATCTCTGCCTCCTAACTTACCTGGCTTCTTTGAAATCTCAGCTAAAGGCCCACCTTATGCAAGAAGGCTCTATAATCTTAATGCCTTCCCTATGAGACTACCCACAATTTTTCCTGTATTTATCTTGTTTGTACAGTTTTTTGCATGTCTCCCCTATAAGCTCCTTGAGAGTAGGGACTGGTTTTTGTGCTTTTCTTTATATCTCCAGCACTTAGCTCAGTATTGGGCACATAGTGGGTGCTTTAAAAATACTAGTTTAATTTGACTTGACTTGAAAGCTGACTGTAATTTATTATCCTCCAGCTTAATAATACATCTAGAAATGCACTGTAGACCATCAGAAATAGACATTAAAAGGTATGATTTAATAAATGAGTGCCAGAAAAAAGTGAAATAGCCAAAAGATATATGTAAAATTGTCTGCCAGTAATTTCTCCAGGAAGCTATTGTTATTCATTCATTTTTGTTGTTGTTCAGTGGTTTTCAGTCATGTCCCACTTTTTATGATACCAACTTGGTAATAAATTGGGGTATTCTTTTGGAAAATATACTGGAATAGTTTCCTATTAACTTTGACAGCTCATTTTACAGATGAGGAAACTGAGACGAACAGGATTAAGTGACTTGCCCTGCATCACACAGCTAGTAAGTGTCTGAGATCACACTTGAACTCAGGTCTTCCTGCCTCCAGACCTAGTACTCTATCCACTGTGCCGCCACCTAGCTGCCCCATTTACTTATAGACTCTCCAAAATGTAATAATGAAATGCCATCTGTAATATCTTGTTCTCAGTTGGGGGTGGGGGGTAGAGGTGGGTTAAGTTCAGGCAGAATAAGGTGCAGAGGTTGCCACAAGACATGTGTATTACATCATTAACTTTGTACCAAATTTTCTAGCAAAACCTCTGCTAAAGGCTAGCAGGACTCAGTGGTCAGAGAGTGGGTCTTAGAATTAGGAAGACACTTCCCGTCTATGTGGCCCCAGACAAGTCATTTTAACTTCTCTGTTCCTCAAGTCACTCTCTAAGACTGGAAATTCAAGAGCAGGTTCTATCTACATCGGTAGGGAGGAATATCTTATTTTTTTTTTAAACTTACTAATGAATCTTTGTTTGTGAATTTTAAAACACTTCATGACATATAAAACTAAATTGGCTTTTTTCTTCATTGTATCAAGTAAATTAACAAGCATTTCTTAAATGCCTAATACTATACCAGGCATTGTGCTATGTGCAACTGATGTAATTACAAAGAATGAAATAATCCCTACCTAGAAGGAGCTTACATTTAAACAGGAATTACTATACCAGGCATTGTGCTATGTGCAACTGATGTAATTACAAAGAATGAAATAATCCCTACCTAGAAGGAGCTTACATTTAAACAGGAATTGAACTGTAACTGAATATGCACCAGGAGGGTGCAACTGAATATGCAACCAATGGTGTAACTGGTTGTGTTGGAACTAACAAAAATTACTAATAAGGTACATCTTTAAGCAGCTCTATTTTAGCATGAATAAAGTGCCATTAAATTCATATTTTTCGTATAAAAAATTACAGACAAGTGAAAATTAGGGATGAGATGGAAGGAAAACATTTTACAAACTGTTCCCATGGGTGATGGATGGATAGAAAAAGGTATACTCAAGGTTTAAGTGAAATATAATCAAATTTAACAATACAATTATAGACAAAAAAGAAAAGCTTAACACCTTTTAGAATCTAAAGATAAGTAGATTCCAAATCTTTCATGGTAGATATCTATTTTGCAGTAGTGCATTATGCTCTTTGCACTATCATACAAGAGAAAATCCAGTTTTCAACAGAAGTATGGATCAAAGAATTTTAAAAGGTACATAATTGAGGAAAACTGGTAGGTAGAAAAATTAAAAACCTAAAAGCTTAAATTGCAAAACAGAAGCATCTGCATATGATGTCTATAGGGCTACTTTCTCTTAAAATGCACTCTAACATCAGATTCCTGTGGGCATGGTCTGAGTCTTGTTTATTGTTTTACTGCCCTCTGTCATGAAGCAGATGCAATACACATAGGCCTTTTCATAAATGTCTGTTATTGAAGTATGAGCACCTGGAGGTATGAGCTTACCCCTTAGTTCTAGGCAGCATCCCATAAATATAGCAGATGTAATCTGTCCATATACTCCTAATCACTATTTCACAATGTTAAGATTTAGAAAACCAAAGTTTTATTTTTTTAAAAGTTAAGACTTACCTAAAGGGGTATTTCCTTGAAACATCTGTTGCTTATTTGCCAGGTTATTACCACTTGTGGACATGGCATTGTTATAAAAGTCAGAACTTGTCAGATCACCAAGAATAGCATCTAAATTATCCAAGTCTCCACCCACCTAAAGATCAATTTTTACAAACAGGTTGAATATGTTTATATATTTGTACTTACACATAGGTGTGTGTGCATAGTAACAGACAAATTGAATGATGCAGAATAAAATGGAACGAACGTCTGAAAATAATGGTAAGGGTAAGTGTGTGGTGCTTATAAGAAGCAAAATAAGTAATGATAAATATTTCTGAAAACACCCTTATCTAAATGAGGGCTGTTTTTCAAACATGAAAATACACACACACACACACACACACACACACACACACACACACACACACACACGTGTGTATATATATATATATATTATATATATATATATATGTAAACTCAAGCTCAGTACATGTATTATGGTAAATGTTCAGTAGCTCATATTTTCCTAATGTTCCTAGAAGGATTATCTATGAGATATCTATGAGATCAATTTGCCCTGCTGTGACAATCACAGAATCAGAGGTATGTTCACATGTGAAAGGTGTTTGGCCCTGCCGTTAGAACTTATACTTGACAAAAGAGAGACTCTCACAGCTATGCTGTGATGATCATCACCACCAGATAGAGAATAAGTACATGCTATTCAAAACTTTCCCATAAATAATCATCAGAAACTATTATAAACACACACCCTTTACCACACCCTCAGATACCTAGAATTTTCATTTGGATGTAGATTTGCATGTAGATGAGATTTTCCACTTCTACCTTCAAACCATGTATATCAACAAATTTAGCTAGTTAGATGAGTATTTAATTGTAACAATCACTAAATTTTAAATTTCTTCATTAAGTTACAGTCACAAGGTCATGGAATGATAAAGTACTGAACTTGGAGTCAAGAAGATCCAGGTTCAAATATGGTTCTCACACTTACTGTGTGAGTAGGTCACAACCTTTCCAAGCCTCAGTCTCCTATAAAATGGGGATAATGATATTATCTACATCACAGAGCTACTGTTTGGTTCAGATGCAATTAACCTTCTAAAGCTTTTTGCAAATTTTAATGCTTACATGTAAATCTTTCTTCTTCTTCTTATTATTATTACTATTGTTGTTTTTGCTGCTGTCATGAATTCTATTTCCTCGTTTTCTATCCATGCTTAATATAGGATAGAAATAACAGAAAACAAATGAGTGAAGTTCTTAAACTACTAAATATGTTACCTCTTCATTTTGTTCAGTCTTCACTTTAATCTCTTTTTCTTGATTTGAAGTAGGAATAGAAGAGGTGCTGCACTGTCCTATTTTATTATCTACACCTTCCACTTTAGGTTTTATGTCTTTAGAAAGCGAATCATTAGGATCATCCCTATCAAGCAGATACCGAAGAAGTGCATTGTTTTCCTTCTTCTTGGGACTTAGCTGCTCCTGCTTAATTATTCCTTCACTAGAAGCTACACTGCTTGTATCTTTCCCAGTAGCTTCAGCTGTAATCTTGGCTACTTCAGCAGGAGAATTGCCATTCTGCAGCAATTTGTGCAAAATTCTGTGCTTCTCTTGCAGCAGGGAGCCATGCATGTTTGATGTGGAAGAAACTCCTCCCGACGTAGAAGAGGAGACTCCAGAAGGGCTGGTGACACTGGCAGCAGAATCTTTACACCCTGGATCTAGTGGAGAATTTGTCAGAGTGGAATGTCCCCGGTCATCTGAAGAGCATGTTAGTAACTGAAGTAGTTTTTTATGGCCTTTGCTTTCAGGTGGTCCCCTCGGATTCTCTGGCCCTTCGACACCAGTTTCTTTATTGTCTTTATCACTGGGGTGGTCCCTGCTATTGGCTTGGCAAATGGAGCTTTCCACCGGATTCTGTTCACAATATAAGCCAGCAGGACTCTTAGAATCCTGGCTGCCTAGTTTACTTTGTTGGTTCACGTTCATATTTGGAGAATTATCCAACTTGGGGCCTGGTGAAGAAAGTGTAGACAAAAGAGAAGTCCCCACACCCTCACTGATGGCTTGAAGGGCACTGAGAGAGCTGCTGGAAAAACTGTTGCCACCAGTGTTGCTAGCAGATCCCATTGGAGAATGCATAGCTAGAAAAGGAAGGAAGCCAAAAGAGCGAGGTGAGTGATCAATCAATTGATAAACATTTCTTAAATATTCACTATATATCAGGGATACAAAGTACTAAGTGCTAGGGATACAAAGACTAAAACCAAACAGTTCTTCATCTCAAAAAGCTTACATTCCGGGGGGGGGGGGGGGGGGGGGGACATCATATACGTATATAAATGTAGACAAAATAAACATGAGGTAATGGGAAGAAGAGAAGATGGCACTAACAGGAGAGGATTCATGTAGAAGGTGCTTATTGGGCTGAGTTTTCAAGAGAACAAGAAATATTGTGAAGTAAAAGTGAAGAACGAATAGATTCCTGGCCTGGGAGATAGACAGTGAACATTCAGGAGATGGAAATGCAGCACCATGTGTAAGAAACTGCAAAAAGGCCAGTTTGGCTGATCAGAGTGTGGGAAAATAAGAAGGCTAAAAAGACTTCAGCATCGCTATCTGCTGACATTGTTCAGTCATTTTCAGTTGTGACCAACTCTTGGCAAAGATACTGGAGTGGTTTACAATTTTCTTCTCCAGCTCATTTTACAGACGAGGCAACTGAGGCAAACACGGTAAAAGGGTAAAAGTTCTAGTCTGGGATCAAGGGCTTTAAATGCCAACAGAGGAGCTTGTGTTTCATCCTCATAGGCAAAAATGGAAGGGGAAAAAAGGGGAGCCACTGGAGTTTACAGAGTAGGGGAGCAAAAAGGTAGTCCCTGCATTTTAGGAAAAGTGCATTGGCAGTTATATGGAGGATGAATTGGAGATAGGGGAGGCTTACAGCTGGGAGACAAATTAAGAGGCTACCACAATCGTGCATGCAAGAGATAATGAGGGTCTGGACTAGGTGGATGTGGGAGTAGAAATAAGGGGCCAGATACAAAAGATGTTCCAAAGATAGGAACAACAACATAAGATAACTGAATGGATATGGGAGGTCCAATGAGGACTTTCATTTCTCAAAAATAATGGAGAATGGAAAAAAATGAACCACATGAAAAATTACACATATAAATAGGAACTGCATGCCTTCTGTCTAAAAATAATACTAGATTGTGCTTTGCCTAGGTATTTACAAGTCATTCTCTGAAAACTGGTTCCCATGTTTAGCTATAAATTCTCATTTAGCTTACATTTGTAAGCTAAAGCCACACATATTTGTAGGCCATAGATAAGAAGTGAAGGGGTTAGAATCTACATCAGTTGCAAGAGCGCCAGCATGGATAAAATACCAGATCTTTGTAGTATTTAAACATTAATTGTAAGAACACTTAAAAATGGACAAAAAGAAATAGGTCAAGTAAAATACCTGGAACAGGAGAAAACTGATGTGAAGGCATTTTTGGACTACCTCTGTTACGAGGAGAAATCATTATATTCTGCTGATTGGAGCCAAGGCCAGGGCTACCATGTGGGGGGCTGTTCATATTTAGCCCATAATTGTTGTTCTGATAGGGAGAGGACTGCATTCCTGGTCCAAGGTTTATAGAGCTCATGTTATTAGGGCCTCCATATCTAATGCCACTCATCTGTCCCACTGCATTGGGATCTCCCAAGGAGTAGGGCCTGTTCTGTATTGGCAGGCTTTGATTTGGCGACATAGTCATTCCTCCAACAGAACTGGCACATCCGACTGTGGGAGCTCGTATGTTTTGTCCCACTGGGTTGGGATTTGGTCTGTATCCATTCTGCTCTCTGAAAATCACACACAGAAAAACTCACAAAATTTTACTCAACAATTGCAAAGTTCATTAATATTCTGGATAAGAGCTGTAGGAGGAAACTGATATATCAAACCACATCTTCATGGATACTATGACTATGTCTTCAATAACTATATCAGCCTAAATGCTAATCTGTTTCTAATGAGGATGAATTAATTTCCCTTTCACTAGGTTACTACAAAAATTGCCTCATAATTGACATCATTACTGCTCTTCACAGAATTAAGAAGGTTCCAATTAAAAAAGCTACAAAACTCTTCAAAACCAGCATTTTCCATGAAGCAGAAGATAGAAGGTTAGAGAAAATTTAAGGATTTCCTATTTAATGTTTTGTACGTGCTGCCTACTCTCACTGGAATGTCATTTGGTATTTATGAAAAGCCTATGTTCCTAACTGAAATTTAAATTTAAAAAACTAACCTCAGCGTTATTATATATTAACATCATGGGAAAAAATGGGAGATGGAAAGAAGAGTAGAAATACTTTTCATTCAAGGTGGATACGCCACCTAGTCTATACTTCTTCACAGAACAGTCAATCCTGGAAGAGCACATAACAGTTCATCCAATCTACCCCTTAGTTTTCCGATAGGGCCTTTCTCCCCTCTACCCCTAAAAATAAAATTTTCAAGCAGAAATTGTTTTGTAAATTTCTCATATACAAAACACAACCTTTAAAAATGTGCATTCCTATTCTCAATGCCAAACCTTTCAAGCTTCAAACCAAAGCATCAGAATTAAACTCAACTACCATAGTATACTTTTTCTCTCCTAATTTTGACTTCTTTTACTAAATTTTTTACACTACCAAAATATTTGGCAGCTTATTTTTTTTTTAAAGTTTGAGAATAATATAACTGAAAAACACAACAGAAAGGCACTACCTCTGTAGGAAGTGAGTAGAAAGAAAGCCATGGCGATCATTAGTTACAGGATTCCGAAAAAGTTTGCTCTTTGTTTGGGCACTCACTATAGTCCCATCAGCTAAGGAGAACCGATAAACAGGGGTTTCGGCATGTCCTTGAATATAAGCTGTATGAGAGAAATTAACATTGCAGACTGTAACAATGGAGCACATCTATCAAAGATTAGAAAGAAAATGTATTTGAAAATACAATTCTTCCAAGACTATGAAGCATTAAGTTCTATATAAAAATTAAAAGCAAGCTAAAATAAAAATTCTTAAGATACATTCTTACAAGATAACAGCAATTAGCGTACACATATCCAAAAAAAAAAGCAAAAAGGGAAGATTCTAAACATAACAATTCTATTTTTTTTAAGTTCCTTACCTTCCTGATAGTGCCGTTTTTGGGACCATGTCTGTCCATCATTGAGGCTAAAAAATCTCTGAATACACCTTCTGATTATATCTTCAAAGCCAGGTCTCATAGAAGATCTCAGTGAGTTTGTATCTATAGTGACAACTTTGCCTGTTTTTGAAGTATGAAGGAAATAAAATATTTATGAGGTGTCCACTAAGTGGAAGAGCTATAAATGATAAAGAAAAAGGAATTAAGTTGAATCAACAAAGAACTACGGAACAAAGAACTTAATCATCTGGATTTCAGACATTGTCCATGTCATCTTTCTGTACATGTCCCTGACCTTGAAGAATGACAACATATCTAACCATAGTATTTTATCTTATTATCATTATCATCATATTATTATCTTATCATCATTTTCTCTCACTTCTGGATGGCTTCAGTGTTTAAATGTTGCTTTTACAATTCTCTAAATCTTCATAAAACATTTCACATATGAACAGTAACCATTTTTTTTTGTCTAAATTTGGAAGGCCAAGCAACCCTTGTTAAATAATTCATTAAATATTTTACTGAGAACCTGGAATATGCTAGGAACTTCAAAGAAGCTACAGAGATTCAGCTAATCCTACAAAGTATAACTGCAGAAACTTATCAGACCTCTTTCAACTAAACCCTTTAACTTTTGGGATGCAGTAGGTAAAAAATATTTGAACATAGCCAGGGGAAAGTATCAAGATGCCCTGTAAATTATGAGTATTTTGCCAGTTTTTAAAATATCCACATCAATCACTGCAGATAAATGAGACTAACACAATTTGAGAGGTCATTAATCCCAGAAAAGGGCCCCCCTCCATTATTTCTTGTATGTCAAGTACATCTGTGGTAGACTTAGGTAGTTGCTCTCCTGAACTCATTAAATAAATCAAGAAAACAATACCACAAGTGAGATGAATGCAAAAGTTGGTGGTCTACTTCTGACATGAATTTATTCCCCACTTCAACATCACTGCAACTGAAAGGGTGAGCCTTCCCGTCCTAGGCCGTCTCTGGGAATGAAGGTCTCCTTTCCCTAAACTACTTCTGTCCTAACTCAGAACACAAAACCACTAAAGCTCTCTCCAGTACTGAGGCCAGGAAGGTGGGGGCACAGCTGATGTTTAAGTCCCTTCCCTAGTCTCTCTCCAGATTTGGGTTCAGAGTCTGCCTTGCCACAGAACCTATTGTCACATACAGCTATAATCATTCTGCACTATGTCACCAAGCCATCTAAAAAAATAGCACGTCAGTTCTACATAACCATGGAGCACGCAAACACTAGGCCTATCAGGGCCCCTCTCAGGGCCTTTTATATTCTGGTCAACTAGTAGCTAAATTCCAATGCAGAATATCATCATCTTGGGATGAGGACAAGGAAATGATACCAAATATTAATTCAGTCAAACCCCCATGGCTTGATCATCAAACATTTACTGACTCTTATCACCCAAAGCTTCATGCTCCCTCCATAAACAAACTCCCCAGAAAATTAGCAGGCTGATACCACTATGAGGGCAGGGGTCCTCCTAGTATCATAGTACATCAGAGAATGAGAGTCACCCACCTATTGGTGCTTTTTCAAGCTAATGGCTGGCAATTGCCTACATCCTAGTCCTCAGTGCCTAGAACTCAGAACTATAGCTTGCCAAAGCCCCAAACCCCCTTTATCTGAAAATATTCACTGCTCTCTGACCCCTATCCAGCAATATCCATCCCCAGTCTCTGTCCTCCTCAGGCCTCTGGAATAGCTTCATCCAACCTTTTCACTCATATTCTTTTCATCTTTTTACAATCACAAAAATGTGCCTCCATCCAGAAATACTGCATCTGTCAAATGGACTCATTCTCTCATGCCTCAAATCTATAACAGAGGGCCTAGAAGAAAAACAGGCATACTCTGTTGTCATTATTGACCCTTCCAGACCCTCCCATCTGCATGCCATTGATATACAAGGTCTTGTGCAAATCCCTGTGGCTACACAGTACCAAGCACTAAATCGCTGTCACAAGTTCAATATAATTATCTGTCTTTCCACATTTATCAATCTCAGCACTTGGGGCATATGTTTACTCTACTTCAGCTATCCACAGGGAATACATCTAGGTGGCTCGGGGATAGAGCACTGGGCCTGGAGTCAGGAAGACCTCAGCTCAAATCCAGTCTCGGACACTTTGTAGCTACATGACCCTGGGCAAGTCACTTAACCTCCATCTGCCTCAGTGACCCCAACTATAAAATGGGAAAAATAACAGCACGGGCCTGCCAAAGTTGTTGTGAGGCTCAAAAGACATTATTTGTAAAGTGCTTGGCACAGAGTCTGATACATTAAATACTTTTCTCCTTTCCTTCCTAGTTACACCTCATCTCACAATAACCTGTAATTATGAAATTCCCATTTTCATATCTGTCTCTGACTCACTATTCTCAATCCTGTCTCTGACCTCACTGAGAAAACCCAATACCGTCACTCTTCCATGTTCCCACAGCCTTATCATCACTATTATGGGCTGTTTTTCCTGCCTTCAAAGCCTCAACCTATATCTGACCAGGTGAATTATACACTACTTTCAAATCCTGAATGAACAACCATTTTTCAAGTGCTCACTACATGCCAGCCACTGTGTGAAGTGATAGAGAAGCAAGAAAGTCTTCTGCCATCAAAGAGCTTAAAGTACAACAAGGGAAGACAAGACACATAGGGCAATGATCTTTCCAGGAATGGTAGTATTAATGTAATTACTGTTCTATTGGGGGGGGGGGTGCCTATCAATAAAAACGAGGCCAAAACAGAGAAAAGATCTAATGTAACATCTTGCTAATAGGAGAATTTCATTAAAAAAGTACTCTATAATTATTCCATTTATTAAATCAACGTATAAAACATTCTAAAGAAATTTCTGTCAGCACTTCGGAGAAAAAAATTCTCTTAATATTGCTAATGCCTTGGCAATCCTCAGTCCAGAGCAATTCCCACATTCTGACTTCTTTGCTACTTCATGAATACTTCTGAACATTGCTGGTAGAAGTTATGGGTTGAAATGTACCATTTGGGCCCACTAGAAATTCATGTACTATAATCTCAGCTAGAATCTCACATTTTTACAGCACAATCCTTTTACGTTTTCATAGTCAACCATCATTCTCAACAATATAGATGTTCCAAACCCTCTTTCCCTTCGAACCAACTATGACATTCCTTCCCTCACAACAGGGGCCTTTGCCTCTTACTTTACAAAGAAAAATAAAAGCCATTAATCTTGGCCTATAGTTCTTTTCCCCTATTCTATACCTTAAACTTTTGGCAACTATTCCCTTTTGTCTACTACTCTGCTCCAGTCTCTGAGAAAGAGGCAATCCTCCTTCTTTCTAATTCTAAAATTTTATTTAATTTTTTTTTTCAATTAATACCTTGGTAGCAAATATGCATAGCCAAACAAAACAAATTCCTACTGTGTCCATTAACAAAGAGAGAGAGAGAGAGTGTGTGTGTGTGTGTGTGTGTGTGTGTGTGTGTGTGTGATTTTATAGCCTAAATCCATCACTTCTATCAGTAAGTGGGTAAAATGGTACATGAATGATCCTATGGAATAATGGTTAGTGATAACATTGTTCAGAGTTAAGTTTTCAATGTTAGTTTGACTTTGGAAGAAGTATGTCATTATTTCAACTGTTCTCTTGCTTTATTCTTCACTCTGCATCAGTTCATACATCTTTCCAAGTTTCTCTAAAACCACCCATATCATCATTTCTTGTAGCAAATGTAGTATTCCATTAAATTCACAAACTATAATTGGTTTGGCCATTGGGCGCCACCTAATTTCTTGTTTTTTGCCACAGCTGTGAACATAAGAGTCATGGGAGCAGGGTGGACATAAAGGTCATTTACTCTTTATCCTTTTGGCTTATACCAACCATTGGTGGTATTTCTAGGACAAAGGGTATGCACAATTTAAGTAACTTTGGGGACAGAGTTTCAAATTGCTTTTTAGAGTGGAGAGAACAATTCACAATTCCATGAAAAGGATGTTATATACTTGTTTCACCACAGCCCCAACCAACATCTGTCTTTTTCCTTTTGTCTAGTATGCTAGTCAAATTGGTGTGAGGGAAAATTCATCTGGCACTTAAAGTTCTTCATAACTCACAATATCTTTTCATCCTACTTACAAATTACATCCTGCCATGTACTCAGTGTTCAAGCATTCCTCACACACAACACCATTTCCCATCTCCTTGCCTATACATGGTGGGACCCCATTCCTGGAATGTTATCTTCCTCACCCCCACCTCTTAAAATCCCTAGCTTCCTTTTAGACACAGATTTAATGCCACTCTTTGCATAAGGCTATTCTTGCTCCCTCAACTGCTAATATCTTCCCTTGTAAGATTACTTTCCATCTACTTTGTATCTTTTATTTACCTATTTCTATAAAGAAAGAATATGCCTTCAACTAAAGCACACAAATGTCCAGGATAATAATGGTCTATACACAGTAACAGCAATATTGTACACAGTACACAGTATACGCTACACACAGTAACAGCAATATTGTAACAATGATCAACTATGAAAGACTTAGCTACTCTGATCAATACATTGATCCAAGATAATTCCAAAGGGCTCATGATTAAAAATGCTATCCACCAGGAAGAGAACTAATGAATTGAAAGTGCGGATTGAAGTATATTGCTTTTCACTTTATCTTTCTCGGGGGTGTTTGAGGTGGGGAGGGGAAGATGGCTAATATGGAAATGTTTTGTATGACTTCATATGTATAATGGGCA
Organism: Phalanger gymnotis; assembly: GCA_028646595.1. Lineage (NCBI taxonomy): Eukaryota > Metazoa > Chordata > Mammalia > Diprotodontia > Phalangeridae > Phalanger > Phalanger gymnotis. The sequence continues at coordinate 154,271,101 of CM053625.1, forward strand.
TCATATTGCTTGCCTTCTCAATGAATAGGGGAAAGGCTGGAGAACGGGAAATTTGTAACTTAAAATTTTTTTAAATGAATGTTAAAAATAATAATAAAGTATGAGATATGAAAATTAATTTTAAAATAAAAATATGGACGGAAACTCTACCCTTGCAAAAAACATTCCATAGTTTGCTTTTTACTTAAATTCACTTTATTGATATCATTTACAGCACTGTGGTAGGTACTTTTTTTCCTAATGTGAAAGTGAGGAGATGAAACCAGGCATATTTGTAGCACTAATTAATCTTACCTGAAAGGTCATGTTTAGTAATAAAGCTTTCGGGGTTTGAAGGAAACGCTGTAGTGATGCGGCGTGCCACACATATCATACAAGACTGTAAATCTGTAAATAAAAATTTAATCCATTTCAGATTTGCCAACATTTTATGAGGATAATAAGCTCTGTCTTTTCGTCTGTTTTACATATTTGAAATATAACACTTACCTTCTCCTTCCTCCATCATAGCTCGTGGCTGAGACAAGGCAAAACACTGCATTGTCTCATATCTCTGGCGTGTATCAGGACTGCTACCCACATCATCTAGAATATCATGCACTGTTTTCACCAACATACGGCAATTAAACGTGTGACTTTTTTGTCTAGGCGCCTCATTTGTCCATGGATCTCCATTAACTTTAGAAAACAAATCAATCACAGGGGAAAGAAACAGGAAACAAAATGTCACTTCAGCATACAGGGAATCGAAGTTCAGCATACTAAGAACACGAAGAAGAACAAGGTTTTATTTTAACAAGAAGAACAAGATAATATTTTTCATACTTCAGTAGAGGAGTTGGATATACTAAATATTTTACAAATCATCAATGGAATATTATACTCCAAGGTTAACACAAACTCACCAGGAACTGCAGTCAAGGGAACTGTCTAAATCAGGGGTGGGGAACATGCAGCCTGAAGGCCTTCTAGGTCCTTGGGTGTGGTCTTTTGACTGAGTCCAAGTTTTACAGAACAAGTCCTTTAAGATTATTAAGATTATTTTTAATTATTTTATTTAAGATTATTAAGAGATTTGTTCTGTGAGGTTTGGATTCAGACAAAGGGCTACACTTGAGGACTTAGAAGACCACATGTGGCCTCAAGGTCGCAAGTTCCCCACCACTGGTCTAAATAAAGAAGCTTGTGTATGTCAGAACACAAACACATCACTGCTTCTAAACACTCTATTTGGATGACTTTAGTCAAACTTTCCAAAACTGAGTTAGGTAAATAAAAGAATGTTTTTGATTTTTTTTTAAGCAAAAATATAATTACCGGCTGATTTAGGTAAGTTCTTGAGAAAATCCTTCCTGTCATCTTCATGCAAGATACTGTAGACACTGGTGTTAACCAAGTCTTCTTGCTTATACTGAAGGTACTGTGTGACATTTTCTGACACAAATACAATGGTCCCATCGCGATTCACCACAAAGAGAAAACCATCCAAGGCCTAAAATGTGATTATACAAATAAATACACATTAACATCTGACTTAATTGGATTTGGTTAAAAAGACATTTTATTTTAGTACCAAATGATTAAAACAACTGTCCTATACTCCTTCCCACCCACCTCCCAAATCTATTCTTTTAAGAAAGTACACAAACCTAAATTAACACTTTTTCCATTATTGGTGTTAATATTAATTTTGCATATGAACTCTTATAGTCATAAAACAAAGGGGGACAATATAATTTTCAAAACAATATGTAAAAGTCGGGTTCGAACACACAATAGGAATGTATAAAATGTAAAAGCTTTTACAAAAATAATTCTAGCACAATCGAAATTAAGAAAGAACATACAAATGGGAAAGAAATATTTGCATTCAACATTTCTGAAAGAAGTGTGAAGTACAGAACTAGCTTGGATTCAATGCCACGTATCAGCTTTGGTACTAACACTGAATCAGTATCATCAGCCATAGCCCCTCTGATTGGAGCAAAAAACTTCTCCCAAAGTCTTTATTTAAAGAGGGCTTTCAATCCAGCTATTTCCCACCCACTGCCCTCTTGGGAACTGACTCCACCATTATCATACCCACCCTCACCCCATCTCCCACTTTAAACTTGCTTTTGAGTATTGTCTTCCCTCATTGATTATAAGCGTCTTTAGGACAAGGACTGTCTTCTTCTCATTTGTATTCCCAAAAATTAGCACAGTGCCTAGCATACTGTAGGTGCTCAATATTTATAGAAAACTGAATTGACTGACAAAAAATCTATATGAAATTGATATATATAGGATTAAATAGATGTGATCAAAATTATATAGAGAGCTCTCAAATGAAATCAAAACTATTACCTAAAAACAGCTCAGAATTACTCGTTAACACCCATTTTTAAAACTGCAGCATCACCTCACACAGTTCAAATTAGAAAAAATGATTATTTATAAGGGATAATTCAATTCCGGCGGGGCTATGGGAAGACAGGTATGCTAATTCACTGCTGGTAAAAGCGTAAACTTATCTAACCACCTGGGAAAATTTTTGGAATTATGCAAGTAAAGTTACTAAACCATATACTTTAACCAAGAGATTTTACTATTGAGATTCTATCCAAAGGAGATCAATATGACTCATATGTATACACGTTTCATAACAGCACTATTGGTGGTGATAAAAACTTAAAATATGCATCCAGTAATTGAGGAATGGTCAGACTGTGGTATACAAACATATGGCAAACACTATATATCAAATTTTAAAAAATGAAGTAGAAACAATGTATACAACAGCCACAAAAGTATACATAAAGGTAACATTAAAAAAGGAAACAAAACTAAAGTGAAATGCACAGGACAACATCGTTCTACACTATCAAAGATCATAAATCATAACTAACATAGATCTTTAATGATAACTCATAAACAACAAAAGCAGAAATCAACACATATGATCATAGTACAATCACACTGAGGTGGTTTTACTTAAAAATTTGGAGGAAATATACTTTGTTGGCGGGAGGGGAGGTTTTGTTTTTGTTGGGAAGCGTCTTGTATACAACCAATACTTATAAATTCAAATAAATTCTGCTTTTCAAGGATTTTATCTTTAATAAAACACTTTCATAAAATCCTGAGGAAGCAAAAAAGGACATGACATTTTAAAAAGTTACAGGCACCTAGAAGCAAGAGGTCAAAAATGGACTGATTAGATTTGTTTCCATATTTTAAGAATTTGAAATGCTTCTCTGATATTTAGAGAATACTTCATTTAAAAGCACTGTAATCTGATGGAAAGAGAGCTAGGATAACAAGTCCTGGTTTAGAATCTCAGCTATTCTCCTACTTGTGTGAGATAACACAAGTCTCTCAATCTTTTGAGGCCTCACTTTCCTCATGGTATACTACACAGAAAGTTGGCCTAGAAGCTAGGAAGACCCAGGTTCCAGTCTTGCCTCTCACACATGCTGGCTGAGTGACTCAGAGGGCAAGTCACTTCACCTCACAGTGGCACAGACAGTTCTCTAAGATCAAGTTGCAGAGAAGGCGCTGACATATTTCAGCAGAGGGAATTTCCTCATCTGAGAGTTCCCTACACCAATGAAATCACAGGTCCAGTACCTATGTACATATTCATATCCCTATTCTATCAATTAGGGAAACTGTAACCAAAAATAAAACATGTTTTTAATACTTAAAAAGTTTACAATATTGCTTACCTTTACTATCACATTAAAATATTAATACTTTTAACTACCAGTCCTAAAAAGCAAAATGCTTCTAAATTTTTTTTAATGCCATTCGTAACAGTATCATTTTCACCATTCTAAGACGGACAATTATTTCAAAATATATAGCACACAAGCGGAAACTAAAGAGTTACCTATCAATTCAGGAATGGCTGAAATAATTACGGTATGTGAATATAATGAAATACTATTGTGCTAGAAGAAATGATGAAGGGAATGGTTTCAGGGAAACCTGGGAAGATTTATATGAACTGATGCAGAATAAAGTGAACAAAATCAGGAGAACAATTTATACAATAATATCAATATATTTTTAAAAAAAAAACAATTTTGAAAGATTTAAGGACTCTCATCAATGCAATGAACAACCATGATTCCAGAGAACCAATGATGGTATCACACCCACCTCCTGACAGATAGGTGATGGATTCAAGATACAAAGAATAAGACATATTTTTAGATGGTGCCAATATGATAACCTGATTTGTTTGAATATGCATATTTGTTTAAAGGGGTTTGTTTTGCTTTTTTTTCTTCCAATGGGAGGTGGAAGTAGATAAAATAAAGGCTTGTTAATTGGAAAAAAAAAGTTAAATTGTAAAAATAAATGTATGGCGTAA
>CM053625.1:154275957-154309836 GCA_028646595.1 Phalanger gymnotis
CTCCTTAGAGAATCTCTCATACCTTGCGATTTCGGACCTTTCAAACATATACATGATTACATTTGAGATCATAAATTCGGCCTTCCTACTACATGCCCATCAATTGGGGAATGGCTAAACAAATTGTGGCATATGAATGTAATGGAATACTACTGTGCTATAAGAAATGGGGAGCAGATGGACTTCATAAGAACCTGGAGAAACTTCTATGATCTGACGATGAGGGAAGGAAGCAGAACCAGGGGAACACTGTACACAACCACAGACACATTGCTCCTGCGATGGCTAACTTTGATAGACTTGGCCCCTCCCCAAAATGCAGAGTACTAAGACAACTCCAAAAGACTCACGACCCACCTCTAGATCACCATCCATATCCAGAGAAAGAATTATGCAGTCTGAATGCAGATTGAAGCAGACTATTTGCTCCCTCTTTTTTAAAATTTTATTTTATTTTTTGGTTTTGTTTCATCTTTCTCATGATTCATTTCATTGGTTATAATTCTTCTTTATAATTTGATTACTGGGAAAATAAGTTTGTGAAGGTATATGCAGGACCTATATCAGAACACATGCCATCTTGGGGGGGAAGAGAAGGGGAGAGAAAATTTGGAGCTTAAAAACTTGTGGAACTGAGTGTTGTAAACTAAAAATAAGATAAACAATATATAGCTAAAAAAAAGAACGTTAGTGGAGATGGATAGATCAAGTGAAGGTTCTTTGAGACATAGGCATGTTTGTAGGCAGTAGAGAAGAAGCCAGTAAGCAGGCAGAGATGGAAGATTAGTGACAGAGCAGGGATAATAGAAGGAGGCAATCTGCTAGAGAAGATGGGATGGGATAGGATCACTTGGGCTTGTAGAGGGAGTTTACTGTTGCAATAAAGGTCACCTCTTTATGGGAGATGGGGTAAAGGAGAAGATAATGGTGGAAGGCAATAGAGCAATGTGAGAAGAGGAAGAGAAGAAAAAGAGTGTTTTTGGTGAATGGTCTTACATCTCAGAGGAAGCCAGCGAGGAGAAATGAAAAAGGTTTGGAAAACCCATGTGATGAGTGAGATAGTGAACGAATTAGGTTGGAGTAAAAGGATTGCCCAGAGGCAGTGAGCGCCCAGTTGAGATTATGTTATATAAATTTGTAGTACAGCTAGTCAGCAAGGTCTCGTGATTTTCTCCAGCTTCCTTGAGCAGCATGTGAGTAGGAGCAAAGTCAGCCTATGGCCAAAGTAATCCAAGACTGAGGCTTGGCCAAACAACACTGATGGTAAGATAAGGAGGGGTGGGGTGCAAGGGACTAGAGAGAACAGGACAGTGTAGAGCTGAAGTGGTCCACCAATGAGACACAACGGGAAAGGGAAGAGAGGATAGCCAATGTAGGGGTGATAACCTGGAAAAGAACTGAGGGTTGGAGGGATTGGTGGTCTTGGTGAGGAGGAAGAACAGGTTTAGGGATTGTAGGCAGAGGGAGAGGTGGAATAACATCAGATTGTGATCAGATAAAGGAATTTACATCATATTGTTTTTAAAAAACAAATCTATTTTTCTCCCTCTCTTTCCCCCACCCCATTGTTTGTGGTGGGAGTGGGGTGGGGAATTGTGGGAGGGATGGGAGGAGGGAGAGGGAAAGGGAAGGGAAAACAGACAGCAAAACAAATATGTGTAGTCAAGCAAAACAAATTTTCTTATTTTCTCTGTTCAAAAAATATATGTCTTATCCTGCAACCTGTGTCTATCATGTCTCTGTCAAGAAGTGGATAGAATGCTTCTTTATCAATCCTTTAGAATCGTGACTGGTGATTACATTGATTAGAATTCTTACCAATTTTCAAAGTTACTTGTCTTTACAGTATTATTAAATAAACTTGTTCTTCTAGTTCTGCTCATTTCATTCTTCATCAATTTATGCAAGTCTTCAAAATTGTTTGTTTTTCTAATATTGATATCACAGTATAAGTTGTTTTTCTGGTTCTGCTCATTTCACTTCACCAGTGTAAACTTCATCAGTTCACACATCTTTTCATGTCTATTTGAAAGCAGCTATTTCTTCATTCCTTACCACATAATAGTGTTCCATTGCTTTTGTATACCACACTTTGTTTAGCCAGTCCCCAAATGATGGGCATCCCTTTAGTTTCTAGTTTTTTGCAACCACAAAATAAAGTGTTATAAATATCTTTTTACACATAGAACCTTTTCCCTCTTCGTTTGATCTCTTTTTGGGTTAAGCCCAGCTGAGGTATAACTAGATCAAAGGGCATAGACTATTTAGTAACTTTTTGTGTATAATTCCAAATTGCTTTCCAAAATGTTCGTATCTACTTACAGGTCCACTAACAGGTACATCAATATGCCTGTTTTTCCAAATCCATTCCAATGTTTGTTAGTTTCCTTTTTTGTCCTTTTTACCCATCTAACAGCAATGAGGTAAATCTCAGAGTTACTTTAATTCACATTTCTCTAATCATCAGTGGTTTGGAGCTTTTCTTCATCATAGTTCATGAACATAGAAATGTAACACCTGTGGGTGATGGCAAGATTAAGGTTCTGAAGTGGGATAGTGGAGTAGGTCAAGGGGAAAGAGTAAAGTGAGGAACTGGAAGGTTTGAGTGATGGAGTCTCAAAGTGTATGCTAAAGTCCCCTAGTATGTGGGCAGGAATTGAGGAGAGAAAGACCGTGAGGCAGGCACTGAACTCAACAAGAAAGCAAAGAGTGTGTCCTGGAGATTGGTAGCTTGAGTGATAAATATGGATTGAATAAATTTCAGAAGAAGAGAGGTTACTGAGTAATAGTGGTAGAGCGAGAGACTGAAGTGGCAAGGGAAAACAAGGAATATTCCCATTCCCCTATCACAACTGGTAGTAGGGTGAGGAGAATGAATGTGAAAGTATAACCAGTGCTGGAAAGGTTGATAAGGCTCATCATGAGGGAACCAGGGGTCAGTTAGTACAAAAAAAATGGAAGGAATGAGGGAGGAAAAAGATTTAAGATGAAAACAAGCTCGTTACCTAAGGATCAAGCACCTCAGAGAGCACTGTGGAAAGGATGGGTAGCTCTAGAGTAGGATATTGGTGGATTGGGTTGCAGGGTTTGGGAAAAGGGAGATAGAGAACAGGATTGGAACAATGACAGCTGGGGGTTCAAGACCACTGGATGGGGAGAGTATGAATGGATAGGGGCATGTTAATCATTGGTGAGTGAGCTCAGGTGGATTATCATCATCCCTGGGAGCTCAGTTTGGGGTGGAGCCCTCCTGGGGTATCAGGCAGCATTGTATATCCGGAAAGGGGTGACACGATGCTATGGAGAGGTGTCCACATGGGGGCAAGACAACTGGTATGGAGTTGTAGGAAGCTATTAGAGAAGGTGCCAGCAGCATGATGGAATAGTTAGTCCGGAGAGGACCAGACAAAACTTCCCTCTTTTTCCAGCAGTCATGGGCCTGGCAACCGAAATGGAATTCGAAGAGGTGACTGGGGAGTGACAAAAGGGATTTTATTAATATGTATTTTATAGCATCCCCCAAAATAAAGGGAAAAAGTAAATCCAGCTATATACCATGAGCCTGAGGCCGTCTTGGAGGGAGAAAGTGTTGCAAATGAGTTGGTGGGAATAACCTCAGGGACCCCCGATTTACTTTGTTTTCTTTTGTTCCTATTGGAGCTGATTTGAAAGATAAACTATCCCACCTAGAGACAGTCAAAAGCATTAACTAAGAAGAAATCACATGTGAAGGGAGGAGAAGGGGAAGAGTGCTGCCACCCACAGTAGAGTGGGGCTAGAAAGAGGAAGTAACTGTTCACCAACCCTTCCCTTCTTACCCCACGCTCTACTAGAACTATATCAACACCACCCCTAAATATACAAATAGCTATAAAGCGAAGGGGGAAGGGAACAAAATTTATTAAGCACTGACTTTGGTCCAGACACTGTATTAGGCACTTCACAAACATCTCTTTTGATCCTTACAACGCCCCTGTGAAGTAAATTCTAACCATTTTATAGTTGGGGAAACGGAGGCAGACAGAGGCTAAGTGACTTGCTTTGGGTCACAGAGCTAATAAGTATTTGTGGCTGGATTTGAACTCAAGTCTTCCAAACTCCAGGCCTAGCACTCTACATACCCCACCATCTGGCTGCCTATAGCTATAACCCAAGGAAGAATGCAACAAATTCAATAAGAGAGATATAATTGCCAAATTGATATTCCTAAATCACATATCTGACAATATCTATCTCTTGCTCACTGACAAGGCTTCCGTGGTTCCCTTTTTCCTTTAGAATAAACTCCTGTTTTTGGCATTTAATGCATTCACATTCTAGCTCCAACCAAAGTGATGACATAGTACAGGCTGTCCTCTTACCTAGAATCCTTCCCCTCCTCACCTCTGCCTCTTGGAACCCCTAGATTCCATTGGAGCTCAGATCAAGTGTTGCTTCCTTATAAGAGGCCTTTCCTGATCCCCCTGGAGACTATGCCACCCCTCAAATACTTTATATTTCTTTTCTCTACACATTTTAAAAGTTTATTTATTTTTAGTTTTCAACATTTACTTCCATTAAGTTTTAAAATTTTCTTCCCTCCTTCCCCCTCCCACTTCGAGACAGTGCGCAATCCAACACAGGCTCTACACATACATTCCCATTAAACATATTTGCGCATTAGTCGTGTTGTATGGAAGAATTATAAAGAATGGGAGAAACCACGAGAAATGAAACACAAAACAAACAAAAAGAAAGAAAATAGTCTGCTTTGATCTGCTTTCAGACTCCGTAGTCCCTTCTCTGGATGTGGATGGCATTTTCCATCATGAGTCTTTTGTCCTTGAATTGCTGAGAAGAGCTAAGTCTATCAAAATCAGTCATCACAGACTGTGGCTGTTATTGTGTATAGTGTTCTCCTGGTTCTGCTCACTTCACTCAGCATTAGTTCATATAAATCTTTCCAGGTTTTCCTGAAGTCTGCCTGCTCATCATTTCTTATAGCATAATAATATTCCGTTACATTCACATACCACAATTTGTTCAGCCATTCCCCAATTGATGGGCATCCCCTCAATTTCCAGTTCTTGGCCATCACAAAAAGAGCTGCTATAACTATTTTTGTACATGTGGCTCCTTTTCTCATTTTTATGATCTCTTTGGGATACAGCCCTAGAAGCAGTATTGCTGGGTCAAAGGGTATGCACATTTTTATAGCCCTTTGGGCGTACTTCCAAATTGTTCTCCGGAATGGTTGGATCAGCTCACAGCTCCACCAACAATGAATTATATACACATTTTTTAAGTCTAGTTTTTATTATTACTCTGCCTCTCAGTGACTACAAGTTATTTCACTCAACTAAATAATCAGTTAAAAATTAATCTAGTACACCAAATAGATACATAATCTTGCTTCCTTTTAAAAAACATTTTATGGATATCCTTTGTTTCTGTATCACTTTAATTTCCTTCCTCTTCCCTATCATACAAAAACTATAATGAATAATAAAAAAAAATAGAGAGAAAAAGCAGATCAGCAAAAAACCCAGCACTTAATATCATAGGCAGTGTTCCATATCCATAGTTCTCCATCTCTGTATATAAGAGGGGGAGTTCTATTCATATCTCTCTTTTTTTTTCTCAGGGCCAAATTCGGTCAATATAATTACGAACCATCCACTTTGAAATTTTAAATTCGTTTTGATTGTTCTTTCAATTTACATTGTTGTTCTCCACACATTTTGAATTTCCTCCTCTGTGTATGTTGTTTTCCCAATAGAATATAAGCTCATTGAAGGCGGGGATTGTTTTATTTTTTTCCTTTTTGTCCCTGGCACTTAGCACAGTATCTACATTAATAAATATTGAATTGGACTGAATAAAATTGAATTGACAGAACCAGAACATCCTGTAGAATATAGTTTAAGAAATGCTGCTCTATGGCACTCCCTGATGGGATATTATACTTTTTCTGTCTTAGTCATGTCTTGCTTGTCTGAGATACAAATTTTATATTTTTGAACTTAAAAAACCTAATGTGACAGTAATTTCTAATCACAGATTAGTATTTTATGATTTCATTAGAAGGGAAATAGTCTCATGTTAAAATTTAATCGGATACTAAAATGCTTGACCATACATGTAATTCAGTGTATGATTTGGATGGTTAATAGAATAGGGAAGATTAAATTCATGTGTATGACTGGGTTATCTTAGTTGCTAGCATTTTTCCCCCTGAATATGTGACATGTTTATGATGAGAAATGTTCCATTGCATATTATTTTCCAGTCTTCATACGTAATTATTTACTTATTATTTTGAAGTAATAGAAATTACTTTCTTTCACTTCTCAGTTTCAGGAATATACTGATGATTTTAATTAACCCTATGCATGCATCCATGAATATCACAAAGTAGTCTCTTGCAGAAGTAAGAGCGGTGGACATAAAGGAAGATTACAGGGATCTTATACTAGGCAAATTGCTTCCCCTCCCTACTCCTCATCTTCTTCATCTGAAAAATGAGGGGTTTGGATTAGAATCTGGGGTTCTTGAACTTTTCTTGTTATAGATCTTTTGGCACTCTAGTGAAGCTATTGATCCCTTCTTAGAATAATGTTTTTAAATGCATATATCATGGATCTTTGGCACATGGCCAGATCACCTAAGAGAAGCATCCACAAGGGAGACTCCAGGGACCTGCTTCTGATAGAACACATCATGCATTGGCCTACCCCATGGATGGAAGCAGCCTCCTTCCATTGACAGTGCAGCTGGAACTGTCTCTATCTTTAAAACTACCAGACTGTGACAACCTTTCTCTTTCCAGGGGTTTTTGGAGGTAAAGGTCTCATTCACCCACAGTTTGCGCACCAGATGGGGAAAGATACACCTTCCCTTTCCTCTTAGATCCTATGGTCCCAAGGAACAGACATGACGTTTTGGTCTTGTTTTGTTTGTCCTTTTCAGTTCTAGTTGTAGGGAGAGAATTCCCTGCACCTGGAACCCTAAGCCAGGTGGATGTAAGGGCCAGGACTCCAGGCCACATGGATCTGCCAGCCCAATAGGAAATTCTAAGAAGCCAAAGTGACAAGAAACAAGCCCAGGGGGTCTTTGGACTTGGAACTTGATGGGACCAATGCTATGCAGGAACTAAAGTGTGAACTTGATCCCTCTGCCTTCCACAGTGCCTGAGACATTATAAGACATATTATGACCCCCCAAGTTACTGGAGGGAGTGTTTATCTGTTTATTCTTGCTGTACCTTTGATGTAAATATTCCTTTGTAAAAGCTATTCTGACTGTTAAGTGCTTAAGTGGAAGTGGGGTGTTTAGACCTATAAAATGGTGGAACCCAGTTGGTAAGGGCTTTACTCACTGGCAGAGAGATTCTCCAAACACTTTAAGAGTATCAGAGAACCCTGGATGATGTATACATATATAACCTACCTTGTCTTCAGGCAGCAGAGGCCAGAGAAGTCAGTTATATGTAAAACGAAACCAATTATATTGAAATACAATTATCAAAATGTTTTTTTTTTAAATGAGGTCCTCAACCTTAAGTTAAGAATCCCTGAACTAGATGATCATTGTCCTTTTCAGTTATAAGATTCTGAACTGTGTTATAGGTTTAATTTTTGGCATCAAATTACAACTTTATATAATGGGCCAACACAAGCAAGCAAGGACCAGAGAGTATCTCTTGTGTCAATTTGTTTATGTTCTTAGACCAACATACAATATTATAAAACTGGGCCATGGAAGTTAGAAGCCCGTTGAATATTTATAGCAATTGTTGGCCTTATAACAAGCAGAGAAAACCTAGTGCATGAATGCCACTTAGGAAACTAGGTTAGCTGGAGGCTGGGAAGAAGGTAGTTTGGGGAGAGTTCTCAGCACAAACCAGTCATAGCAGCTTGGTTTGAGCAGAAATTGGTTGGAGAAAAGAGAAAGGGGTTTTCTCCCCTTAGAATTCCTGGTGGTAGAAATGTTCTTGGGGTGTGGTCAATGTGGGCCGGGCCTAGGGTGCCTGGAAGGTATGTGGTAGGGAGACCACTCCCTTAACTGGTACTAAAAATTACTGGTATGTCTACAGTCAAGCTGCTTCTCAAATGGCAAGGGTAGGGGTAGAGCCAAGATGGCAGCTTGAAATGGCAAGGGTAATAGTCCACTAGCTCAGATTCCAGCAACCATTTCCCTCTCCCCTTTCTACATACTAGTCTGCACTAAGAAATGAATGGGCAAGATTTTCAACCACTAGAACTGTGCAAAAGAACAAAAATTAAAAATGATTGCTTATTTATCTGGCACTTTCAGATTTTCAAAGTGCTGTATTCACAACAACTGTGAGTGATAGGGGCTATTATTACCCCCATTTTACAGATGAGAAAATTGAGGCTGAAAGAGGTTAAGTAACTTACCCAGGGTCTTACAACTAATAAGTGCCTGAGGTAGAATTTAAGTAAGTCTTCCTAACTCCATCAGTGGTCAGCTAGGTGGTATAGTTACTAGAGTGCTGGGCCTGGAAGATTAATCTTCCTGAGTTCAAATCTGGCTTCAGATGCCCACTAGTGTGTGACCCTGGACAAATCTCAACCCTGTTTGCTTCAGTTTCCACATCTGAAAAATGAGCTAGGGAAGAAAATGGCAAAGCACGCCAGTAGATTTGCCAAGAAAGCTCCAAATAGGGTCACAAAGGGTCAGACATAATTGAAAACAACTAAACAACTACAACAACTAAACCTTGTTGAAGGTCTTCAAGGGAAATCTGGAGTAGGTTACAGAGGTGACTCTTATTCAGGTATGGCATGGGACATGCTGGCCTCTGAGAATCTATGATTATATTCTGGGATATGCACCCCAAAGGTTCCACAGAATCCTATAACCACAGACTACCAGAACTGGAAGGGACTTTAGAATACAGAATGCAAGAATAAAAAGTACAAGCAAGTGATGGTTCTGCTATGCTCTTCCCTAGACAGACTTCATTTGGAGGATTATGTTCTGAGATCACATAGGCTCATAATGATCATACATTTAGAGCAGGTAGGAGGACCTTTGAGATCATTGAGTCTAGCCTCCTCATTTTACAGATGAAAAAACTGAGGCACAGAAAAGTTAAATGACCTGCCCAGAGTCATACAGGTTAGCGTCTCAGGCAGGATTTGAATCTAAGGCTTGATTTCAAGACCATGTTTAGAAGGATATTGATAAACTGGACAGTGACCAGAAAAGGGTAACCAGGATGGTCTATGTCCTCGATGTTATGCCGTATTGGTTGAAAGAACTAGAAATATTCATCCAGGAGAAGATGTCAAAAGAAAATCATGGTTTTCTTGAAGTATTTGTAGGGTGGCTATGTGGAAGAGGGATTAGATTTGTTCTGTTTGACCCCAGACAGCAAAATTAGGAGCAATGGGTGTGGTGGGGTACAGGCTCTGGAAGCCCCCCTGAACTCTCCTTGAACTTTCCCAAATGCTCAAGTCTCTGGCATTATCCTTTGGCTATAATCCTCTCAAGTGGCCTTTCACTGCCGAATCTCCCATTTCTCTGTTACCCCCTAACCTAGCCCAGCCCTTCACTGTCTGTCACCCCAAGATCACCTCTGGCTATTTCCCACCCTTGATCCTATCTAGACCTCATTCTTGGCCACATGGTCCAGGCCCCTGGGGCTCCTGTCCCTCCTCTGTTACCTCCCAGTCACCAGATTACTTGGCCACTCCTAGATCCCTCCCACAGTCCTTCTGTATAGTTCTTCTTGTAAGGGAAGTTTCCCCACAATTAGGATAGTTCAAATGAGCAATGGGACTCAGGAAAGTGTTTTTCCTCTTTGTCACTGGAGATCACCAAGCAAAGGATGTCATATGATTTGGATACTCATTCAGGGATGAGTATGTCTTGGCTCCTGGTTCTCTTCCAGCGCTGGGAATTTGTATTCATACTCAGTGATACTCACCCCAAATATTCCACACAATTCTATAACCATAGAATGTCCAGTCTGGAAGGGCCCCTAAAATGGAGGATGTCAGAACTAGAAGGGACCTTAGGGATTAACTGGACCAACACTCTCATTTTATAAATGAGAAAACTAAAGCTTAGAAAAGGTCAGTGACTTGCCTAAGGTCATAGAGATGATGCTAAAGCTTCCTTTAGAACTAGATCTCTTGACTCTGATGATTTTTACTATAGCATTGGGAAATGCCAGTGGCTTTCCAGAACCTTCCCCCTTACCCTAGAGTTACCTGTCTCCTATTATAATCTCACTGTAGTAGTTTGGCTATGGCAGCGTATCATCAGCCAAGACTTTTTAGGAGTAATGAGGAAACCATATATTTATATAAACTGTGCCTCAGGACTTCCCAAGTTTTTCATTCAAGTAGAGCAAAGTTCAGAAGCTCCATCCTGTCCTTCTAAGTACGTGAAACTCCAAAGTATGACATTGGAGCTAGGGAGTAAGGACATGACAGGAGTTGAAAGGAATTTACTTACTCCCACTCAAATACCAAGTGGGTCTGGTTTAGGGTTCCTTCTGAGGAGGTAGAAGAACAGTCCAAAAGACATATTTAACCTAAGATCCTCTTACTGTGATATTTGCAGGCAACCTTGGAACTGATTTGGAAAAAAGAACTGAAACCGTCCTGAGGCTACATGGGCTGACTCACAAAAAAGCTCAAAATCTACCATAGGAGTTACCTAACAGCTGAAATTATGTGGCAAAACAACAGACCGTAGTAGCAACTTATTGAAAGGGCAGCCTAGAAACAATTAAATGGTGGATGATTCACTAAGAGATTGGAGAAGTAGCTGAGAGCAGCAATCCAGATAAACAGCTGATGATGGCTCATTTGATGAAGTGGTCCAGCTTATGATGTCAGCAACTTGTTGTTTGTGAGTGAATTGGATTTAAGTGAGGCAGGGCCTCACTCTCTCCTCCAGAATTGTTGAAGTCCAGGGGCAAGCTAGAGATGGGGAACCTGCAGCTTCAAGGCTGCAAGTGGCCCTCTAGATTCTCAAGTACGGCCCTTTGACTGAATCCAAACTTCACAGAACAATTCCCCTTAATAAAACATTCTTTTCTATGAAACTTGGACTCAGTCGAAAGGCTTCACTCAAGGACCTAGAAAGCCACATGTGGCCTCAAGGCTGTGTGTTCCCCACCTCTGCTCAAGACATCTGGTGTTGGGCTGGGACTTAAATAGGTCAGCAGAGAAAGCCACTCAGCAAACAGATTCAACAGTTCTGTGGGGAAGCAACCGGTGACGACCTCTGAAATTCAAAGACAGAGCTAGGATGCATTCCTATCAGCATGAAATGTCTGACTTGTGTGTTCCTTCTTCCATTGGTAGGAATCTCTGTGTGTATAATGGGATGGGGGAGGGGGAGATTTTTCATTATAATTTATTTTGAAAGTACAGGTATAGCTGTGCATATAAAGTGTGCTGGGTGCTGGGTATACTAGCACTAGCTGCAGGCATTTCCTAGCACAGTGCTCTGGGGAGAAAGGGAAGGCCCAAAAAATGATGCATGCTACAGAGTGCATGATACACTCTTCTTAGGTATGCTTGCTAGTCTGTTCAAATGAATGCCTTCCCTTGGCATTAATGTGTCCTTTGGTTTGGTCTGGTGAGAGAATATCATAGGAAGAATGCATGTGAGCCATGTTAATGAATCTCTTTTAAATATTCTATTAGAAAAGCACAAGTGGATAGAACATGTTCTCTGAACCAAGAAGACCTAAGTTCAAGTCATGCCTTTGACACATGCTTGCTGTGACTCTTAACAAGTCACTTAGCCATTTAGTGCCCTCGGCAACAATCTAAAATTGTAAGTTGTAGAGGAGACACCACCCTGTGTTGGCAAAGGGAGTTTCCTCACCTAAGTGTTCCCTACATGCATGAAATCACAAGCCCAATCTCTATTAGAATATAATAGAAAAAGGTAGAAAATGTTATCTGGTAAATGAGGCAAAGAATAAAGAAGTCTGGATTATTGAGTTGTATCATGAGCTTGACTGTCTCGTTTGATTTTCCTGGTCCTTATTTTCTGCATCTGGCAAATGAATTCTATGTATTTCATGCAATTGTCATGAAGACAAATTCTCGAGATTCTCTCAATGAGAGTAAGGAAGGCAATGTGAATAAGGTTTGTTAATTCTTTCCAGGATGTTAGAAATCATGTGAAAGGTATGATTGAAAAAAGATGGGCTAGTCATGTGGCAAAAATGAAGAATAACTGATGGGCGGTCCCTGTGCTTCTTCAGTATCCTTGTGATGACTGCCAATGCCAAGGCCCAGCATGAGAGGTGGACTTCTTTTTGGAGGACATCAATAAAGTTTGTGCAGAAAGGGCAGGTATGGAGGAGTTGCTATCTCCACCACTAGGCAGAATATCCACATGGATGAGATCCCAGATCCATTGGAATACTGGAAAGAGGTCCTTTAATAAATTCCTAATTCAATCCACGAAAGAATACTCCTACTGGTCTCAAAAGAGTAACGTAACTTTCCAAAGGGTCTGGTAGTCATTGACAATTAGCAGGCTACACAAGGGAGAAACCAGATTTGCTCTAGAACCATAGAACCTTAGAGGAAGAATTAATCTTAGAAAACTGGATGTCAGAGCTGGGAGGGAACTTAAAGATCATTCAATCCAACCCTCTTGTTTCAGAAAGTGACAAAAGGAGAAAATGCCTTGCCCAAGATCTCCTAGCCAGCTAATGGTAGAGCAGGAAGTCTCTTGGATCCTAGCCTTATCCTCTTTCCACTATAGTATATATAATATGTTAGAGTACTTTCAGTTCCAAAGACGCAGAGGGTGTGAACGGGTGTGTACACACACCCACATTGTTAGTAGTATTATCATTGTCATAAAATCAATATCCATGAAATTGGTGTGATTAATCCCTTCCCCAGGTGTGGTACAGCATGGTTCACTGCTTTTTTTAAAACTCTGATCCTGCAGCCTCACTGATGGAGAATTCTAGTTGTACACCAAGCTTATTGTGCAAGCATCCTTCCCTATGGGATTCAAAAACATCCAAGAGAGTTACAGGCTGTATGTATTTAGCACTGATGCCCACTACTTTCCCTTCCATGAAAATGGAAAATTTCACTCAAAATTCCAGACTTTCTTATATATGTTAGCCAAACATCTAAAATTTTGAATAAATGTATTAGTTTCCATTAAGGGGCAGCTAGGTGGCACAATGGATAGAGTGCTGGCCCTGGATTCATAGGAAGAGTTCAAATCTGGTCTCAGATACTACCAGCTGTGTGACCCTGGGCAAGTCACTTAATCTGGTTTGCCTCAGTTTCCTCATCTGCAAAATGAGCTGGAGAAGGAAATGGCAAACCAGTCCAGTATTTATACCAAGAAAACCAATTAGGGTCATGAAGAGTCAGACATGACTGAAAGATGCCTGAACCACAACAATCAATTCTGCTTAGATTTTTGGCACTACATAGACCCACTGAAAGAAAGTTGAAACCAAAAAGCTGGAAGGATCCTTAGAATTATAGAATATTAGAACTGGAAGGGACCCATGGGTCATCTAGTTTAACCTTTTCATTTGGCATGGAAAGATCCTAGCAAAAGGGGAAGCAGGAACATATATCAAGGGCTACAGAGAATGACATTTATGAGTGAGGAAACTGTGTCCTGTCTCTATCTGTGTGACCATGGTCAAATTATTTAACCTCTCTAGGTTTCAGTTACCTCATCCATAACATTGATCTCAGTTTTATAAAGTGTCCCCTCAAAGTTTCTGTGAAGATCAAATAAGATAACTCATTTTTATTAAAAGTACTTTGAAGATGGTGAAACATTAAATAAATGTGTAGTGATTGTAATGTATTGAAAAGAGCCTTTGTTTGCACTTCAGAATTTCTATGTAGCTCTGGTCTTTTCATCAGGAAATGTTTGAGAGTCCTCTATTTCGTTAAAGGTCCATTCATTCCCGGGCCCCCCCCAATTGGATTATATTCAGTTTTGTTGGGTAAGTTATTCTTGGCTGTAAGCCTAAATCCTTTGCCTTCTGGAATACCACATTCCTAGCTCTCCATTCCTTTAAAAGGGTAGCTGAGTCATGTGCGATCCTGATTATGGTTTCTGGATACTTGAATTCTTTCTTTCTGGTTACTTTCAGCATTTTTTCTTTCTTTAGCACAATGCTTGGCACATAGTAGGCATTTAATAAATGTTGATTGATTGATTGACTGATCTGGAAGCTCCAGATTTTGCCAATGGTGCTCCTGGGAGTTTTTATTTTAGGGTTTCTTTCAAGAGGTTATTGGTAAAATCTTCATATTTCTACTTTGGCCACTGGTTCTAAGAGATCTGGGCACTTTTCTTTTTTGATTTCTTTCTTTCTTTTTTTTTTTTTTTGCAGGGCAATTGGGGTTAAGTGACTTGCCCAAGGTCTGGTCTAGCGTGTCAAGTGTCTGCGGTCAGATTTGAACTCAGGTTCTCCTGAATCCAGGGCCGGTGTTCTGCTCACTGCGCCACCTACCTGCCCCACTTTTTTGATCTCTTGAAATATGTCTAGACTCTTCTCATTCTTGGCTTTTAGATAGTCCGATGACTTAATTTTTTCTCTTTGATCTATTTTCTAGGTCAATTGCTTTTGCAGTGAGATACTTTACATTTTCTTCTTTTTTTGTCTTTTGATTTTACTTTGAGAGAAATTAATATTATGCTATTATATTAATAACTAAATTGCCTACCCTTTTCTTCCTATTTCTGTTAAGATCCAACTCCTGAAAAAGTCTATCTCTAAAGACCATGGAGGAATGATGAGATTTGTTCCTAGCCCCCAAGGTACATGCTCCTTAACTAGGCCGGTGAGACTCCACAGGACTGTGAGACCTAATTTCTGTTTAGAGTATAAACAGAATCCAGTCAGGTCGAGCCTTTGTCTGGGGAAAGAACTGCCCCCCCCCCTTCTTGATCCCCTCCTTTAGAGAGCAGGGCAACCTAGTTCATGAAAAAGAAAACTAGCTAGAGAGGTCTGGATGGAAAGTTTCCCCTGCACGGATGCCTTGAGGCAGCTGAGTTTCGTGATCAAGTCACATTTTCAGCAGGAGCAGCAGAAGACTTTTAGCCCACCTCCTCATTAAATGTTCACCAATCAGGGATGAGTTTCACTTGTCAGGGGAGTTCCCTTTCAGAAGGAACTTAAAACATTTCAGGGTCTCCCTTGGTGTTGTTGGTTACCAAAAGAAACTACTGACCGTCAATTTATTGGTTTCTAGCTAGCCCAATTAACAAATTGATTATTAATTACTCAAAGACTCTGTCTTTTGGGTTTTCATTCATCTCAGCTTTAATTTTTCTTGCTGTCTCATGGAATCATTGGCTTTTATTTGATCTATTATAATTTTCAGGGAATTTGTTACTTGAGCATGGTTTTGTACATCTTGTGCAAACTGTTAATTTCTTTTCCAATTTGTGCTTCTATAGATTTCATTTCTTTTTTAATTTTCTTCCTCTAGTGTTCTCATTTTATGCATAAAAATAGTTTTAAATTTTTAGTTTTTTAACTCTTGCTTTATGTCTTTCAGATTTTTAGTTGAATTTATTCCCAAGCTGTTATTCTTTGAGGCTTTATTTGTGGATATTTTGGAGTCATTCTCTTCTTCCAAGGTTGTGTCTTGAGCATCTCTGTCAGCAAAATATCACTCCATGGTATGATTATTTTTTGGCTTGCTTATTCTTATAATCTGCTTCCTGATTTCACACTCTATATTAGGGCTGGAATCTCACTCAGTACTTCCAGAGGGAATGTCTGAATTTTTTTGCTGCTACTCTCTTGGGTTTTTGATTGTTCTTAGGATCTCAGGGACAGCTCAGGCTGGGGACTTGAGAGCTTTCAGTACTCCTAAAGTGATCTGATTCCTATGGGGAAAAGTCTGATCACTGCCCCCCTAATCTGAATTGTGCAAATTCTTAATCTAGATTTGGGTCTAAGCAACAGATCTATGGGCTTGCCCCTGACTGGAGTTCCAGTAGACTGCTGCTCAACTCAGCCAGCTGGAAAGTTCTGTTGGTTAAGAGTGACAGAACTGTAGGCTCCCCTTTGGTCTGGGATTCTTATCCTAATTGTTCTACTATAGACTTCATTCTAGGCTAGCAGCTGGAACTGAGACCCTGCTCCATTTCTGTGTAGTCAGAATATCTGCCTTGGTGTATGGTCTTTCCCAGCACTGGAATCTCTGTGGTTATTCCTGGCTATATTTTGTCCCAGTTTCCATAGTGCTTTATCGATCTCCCTATGCTATCCTGGGCTTGAAAAATTACTCCCTATGTTTTTTGTTTTTTTGTTTTTTTCCCTTGGATTTCCCAATCATGACTCGGCTTGGTGAATTTTCTGGATTTATTTGGAGTAGTGGAGGGATACTTCTTCCTTCTACTCCACTATCTTAGCTCTGCCTGCAGCAATTGTTATAAACTTAAGCCTACTCTCTCTGTGGACCAGAGTGGTGAAAGGGAAAATATGTCTTCCTGGTGGTGGTGGGGAATGCTTTTTTACTTCTATTTCTGCTGTATATTCTCAGTAAATATTCCTTTGTAAGTGCTATTTAATGTTAATAGCTCATCAGTGATATAAAAGAGAATAGAAATAGTTAAAATGATCATGGGACACAAATCGCTATCAGTGACATGAGGGAAATACTAACTATATATAATTGGTATCAAAATTGAGGAGATATTAACTGGTACTTAGAGATTAGAGAGGATTATACTGGAACAGGGACTCAAGATGATAGCACTATAAAGGAGTTTGCCTAGGATCCCCAAGGGAAGAATTAGCTGCCATTACTCTGAGGATATAACTTGTCAGTGCAAGTGGAAGTTGGGACAAGGAACCCCCAGAGTCTATAACGGTTACATGTTTTTCTTCTTACGATGGATGGTTCTACAGGATGGAGGTGTCTGTGATGTAAGAACAAAAGATAGAAATTTTTTTTTCTAATATAAATTGCTTCAGGGGAAACAACAAAGAAAATAAAATGCCTGAGAAGATATAAGTTGCCGATTTGTTTCACTTAGCTATACTTATTTGTTATAGGGAAGAGTTCTATGGTGGGAGACCCATTTGGAAGTAACAATAAATTATTAAAAAAAAATATATAGATGAAAAGACTTTATTAAAAGGAAACTAGGCAAAATGAGGCTACATCTACTCACTTGCAGTCATTACTACCCAATCAGACTGGAGCTGTCTGCATGGGGTTTTCCTGATATGAATTGAAGCTTTCAGCTGACTTAATTTGGATGTGGTTGGCCCAAACCATCCCAGACATCATACAAAAATTCCTGCAAAAGCTTCATTTAAGCTTCTAATTTAATACTTCCTGTTTTCCTCTACAGACTTGGCTACCTCAGTGTTCCTTTTACACTTCTTTCTTCAGCAGACCAATGGATCTTATTCATGAAGTTTGCTCAACCTTCAGCTTTCAGTCTAAACAAAAATACCGACACCTCAGTTGTCTCATCTTCATTGATTTTCATCCTCCCTGAGATTCTTCGTAGGATTTGAAAGAAGCACAGTACAGTGGAAAGAGCCCTGGATTGGGTGTGAATGACACTGCTATTACTTATAACCTGCATGCCCTTGAGCAAGTCATTTAATCTCTTTGGGCCTCAGTTTCCTTGTCTGTAAAATGAGGGGGCTAGGCAAGATAATCTCTGAGGTCTCTTCCAGATCCAAATCTATGATCTTATGATTTTATATGCAACTGGTTTTAATTCTTCTTTTGCTTCTTCTTCACAATTTAATCCTGTGAAAGAAATCCTCCTTCCAAAGACAATCTGTCCATTCAAGTTCGCCAATAAACACATGATTGTATTAACATGGCATTTAGGCCTCACACTTACTAGAAATAAATCATTGCAGTGTGTGTGTGTGTGTGTGTGTTTAGGGAGAGAGAGAGAGAGACAGAGAGAGAGCAATAAAGGGATCCTAGACTTGATCAGGAAATTAGAGGGTGGAAATGTGACCCAGAAGGAAATGAAACAGGAGGATTACTGAATACTTGTAGCTATGTGACACATTTTACACCCCCACCCTCCACCCCAGTAACCAGGAAATCTAAGTCTCAAGGATAATGGAAGAGGCTGCTGTACCTGTACATCAGCCTATATATTTATTATCCCTACCGTGGGCTTCGTGCTCTTTAAGGGTCTGTATCCACATTTACCACACTCTTACTTGAACTATCCTCACCTCCAGGGCCAGAGGTAAACAGTAGTTCAAAAATAAGATGGCACAGTTCAAAAATAACATGGACACAGACTATAGCTATACAATAAGTAAGAGGCCGTTCCTCTAGAGGAGAAAGCTGGACCTACTCAGAAGCCATCCTTGGAAGCACCATGTGGAATGGTCAGAGGAAGAAGAGAGCTGTTTATTCTGTTCAGAAAGTAATGAGATGGCAATTGGTTAATCTGACATAAAAAATACAAAGGTCTGTTATCTTCCCAGGATATGTATCCAAGATATGACCATCTCATTTGGATTGTCAAACATCCTCACTACTACACACTTTCGGTAATCCATGTGGACATAAATATTATTTTTAGAAGGAGCCTTGAATATGTTGCTAGAGATTTTAAAGTCCTGAGCAACAAATTGGAGACCTTAGGAAAACAGATGATTATTTCATCACTGATGCTAATTGAAGATAGGAATTTCAGATGATAATGACAGATTTGAGAAGTGAACAGTTGGTTCAGAAGATGGTGCCTTAGATCAGCATTTATATTTCTGAGTCACAGCTTTAAGATGATATTGATTTCTTCATTAGGGATGGAGTGTACCTAATGAGGGCTGGTAAAAAGTAACTTTGCCTGGAATGTTAAGAATTTAGTTAAGAGGGTTTTCAATTTATAAAAGGGAGATATATATATTTTTTTTACAAAAATAGACTAATGCAGATCATGACAGTGCTAATTAGACAATAAGTATGATAGAGAATAAAGAAATAAGCATGTATACAGTGATTACTACATGCCAGGTGCTTTGTAAATTGTAAAGCTAAGTGCTTTACAATCATTATCTCATTTAATCCTCACAACAACCCTGTGAGGTAGGTGCTGAAACTGAGGAAAACAGAGGTTAACAAACTTCCCCAGGTTCACTTAGCTAGCAAATGTGAACTCGTCTTCTTGGCTGCAGGCCAGCCTCTACCTACTGGACCACCAGACTGGAATAGCAGAAAAAAGGACCAAGAATTCACCGGAACCAGTATCTAAGAAAAGAGAAAACAATTAAACCCTTGGCTTCAAAGTCTATATACAAATGTACAATGCAATAAACAAAGTCACTCAAAGGTTCTAAAGCAAGTATACAAATTTGAAGTCATAGGATTTAAGGTAGAAATTCATATTTGGTGGAGTAGGATCCAAGACTGAATATAGCTAAGGAAGAATATACCTTATTTAAAAGGGACAGAATAAATAGAAATGGAAGTAGAATAGCATTATGTATTAAGAACATATAATCATATGAAAACAGCCAGTAACCAGAAGGGAAAAGCATGGGGAAAGAACATTTAGGTAAAAACCAATATAGGAAAAGAACACAAGCAAGATCGTTATGAGAAAATACCCCACTATGTGGGTGAAAGATGGACATTGAGAAGGAGTTTAGGAAATAGCACAAGCCCGGGACAAAGGCATGATTTAGAGGTGATGAGGGACCTCAATTATGCAGCACCTGCTAGAGCTCTCTCCTGTCAAAAACGGAACAGCTGAAAAACTCCTTGATTTTTCTTAATGGTAATTTCACTCTTCAAAAGATGGAGGAAATCATGAGGGGAATTGCTATTTTGTAGCTGATTCTGACCAATAGAGAGCACATGGCGAAGTAGAAAGTATGAGAATCTTGAGAAGTGACTACTCTAGCTTAGAATTTGTGATAGAGAAGGGGAGGAAAGTTAGAAGTAGTCTCACACCTTCTCCCTCAAAGACTTTAATTGAACAACTCTGAAAAGGTTCAGGGGAAAAAGAAGTAGGATCCCATGGTCCAAAATACTAGAGAGGAGGTAAAGTCAAGAGGAATGAGAAACTCTCCAGAATGAAATTCTAATGACAAAGTCAATTAGATTCCAATTAGAAAGCAGGAACATTGTCTTAAAAGATCAAAGTGAATTCACAGAGAACTCATTAATTAAATTAGATTTTCAAAAATTAATTTTGTTTATTTGTTACATTTTAAGTTCTAAACTATCTCCCTCTCCCCTCCCCACCTGCACTAGCGAAGGCCACCATTTGATGCAGATTTATAAATATATGTAAAACCATTCCAAACATACTTCTGTTTATCAGTTCTTTCTCTGGAGATGGATAACATCTTCCTTTATAGTCTTTTATAGTTAATTTGAGTATTTATAATACTCAAAATAATTCAGTCATTCATAGTTGGTCTTCAAACAATATCGCTGTTGCTGTATACAAGGTTCCCTTGGTTCTGCTCATTTCACTTTTCATCAGTTCATGTAAGTCTTTCCATGCTTTTCCATAATCAACTAGCTCAATCATTTTTTACAGCACAGTAGTATTTCATCACAGTCACATACCACAACTTGTTCAGCCATTCCCCAATTGATGGACATTCCCCTCAATTTCCATTTCTTTGCCACCACAAAGAGAGCTGCTATCAATATTTTAAAAGAAATATATAGGAGATGGAAGCAAGAGTAGTTAATTTGTAGATAAATACAAAAATGAGATGCAGTGTTATGATACCAGGATCAGGAGCAATAAAGCTCAGAGTGAATTAAGCTCGTGATGGATGTTAAAGATAACAAAAAAAGGAATTTTAAACTATGTGAGGGGAGATCAAAGGAAGGATAGAATCAGGGATGTGCTGGCAATTGTTTAACAATGGACTCTCTGAAAAATGCTGCACATACATTTAAGTTTCCTCTGCATTAACATTTTCTCACTTTCTTAGGTCTAGACCAGAGGTTCCCAAACTTATTTGGCCCACTGCCCCCTTTTCCAAAATAAATAAAAAATTACTCTGTGCTCCCCCCCCGAAAATCTACTTTCTTTAACCCTTTAATGGTTTAAAAAAATTGCATAATTTCCAAAAAATAAAAATACTTTTTAAAAAATGATACATTTTAAATTTAATCATTTATTGTAAATTCGTATTTTTTCCTCCGTTGGAATTTTGATGATGCAATATTGTGTCATGTAACCATATAAAATCATATTGTAAATAAGTCATAACACGCACATATTCCTGCTGATGCATGCTCAACTTCACGAAGATGCCCTACGCACTGGCCTGCCAACACTTGCTTGTTAAGACCTGTTGGAGGACTTGACCACTGATGGGTTATAATTTGCATTTAGTGTGTTTACTTGGAAAATAATGTAATCATTATGACTTTATTACACAACAGATGAAATATATACGAATGGTTTTTCAAAATTGTCTTCTCTTCTCTTCTTTCTTTATGCTTCCACCACCCCTTATTTTTATTCAGTGTCCCCCAAAAGCACCCAAGGCTACTACCACCTCCCTCCCCAGATGTTCCAGCACCCCCCAGGGGGCGTTATCACCCACTTTGGAACCTCTGACAGACAATTAACAAAACAAAAATCAAGCTTTGATTTGAATTGTTTGCTGATTGCTAAGATGTACATGCCCACATTAAAAATTTAATAACTAGCTCTTAGGAGCTGGTAGGAGCTGGCTCCAACACACCTCTGGATAATGTCCTAGATTAGGGTGAATGGATTGGTGATAACAGATGACAGAATGAAAGCAGCACTACTCAATTCCTAATTTGCTTTTTGTTTTCTCTGCTGTGGAGAATGATTTTTGGAATGAAGATAGAACAAAAATGATTAACAGGGAGTTGAGCTCCAAGAAAAGTGAAGACATGGTTAAGATGATAAATATCTAGCAACCCATGATATATTCATCAAGCCTGGATGAATTAAATTACAAGATACTTAAGGAATTAGCAGGAGCAATTGCTAAGTCCTTATCAGTGTTCTTTGAAATATCTTCTAGAACAGAGGAGGTGTTCAGGACCTACGAAGGGCAAATGTTGCCTCAATTTTCCAAAAATGGAAGACAATGGAATCTGCAAACTATAAGCCAGTGATTTTTTTATTATTTGTTTTTTATTTTTATTTTCTAACTAATTAAATGATTTTTAGTTTTCACCATCCATTTCCATAAGATTTTGAGTTCCAAATTTTCTCTCCCTCCCCTCTCCCCATTTCAAGACAGTGTGTGATCTGATACAGTAAGCCAGTGATCTTGACTTCAGTTCTTGTCAAAATTCTAAACTGCATTTTTTTTTTGAGGCAATCAGGGTTAAGTGACTTGCCCGGGGTCACACAGCTAGCATGCGTCTGAGGCCAGATTTGAACTCAGGTCTTTCTGACTCCAGGGCCAGTGTTCTATCTACTGTACCACCTAACTGCCTCTCTAAACTGTATTATTGGAAGGATGAATTGTGTACATTTAGAAAGGGAATAGGTGAGTCAGGAAGAGCCATCATGGCTTCATCAAGAATAGGTCTCAACAGACAAACTTTATTTCCTTTTCTTTTTTTACAGGTTTACTCTCCTGGCAGATTAGAGAAATATGGTAGCCATGATATACCAAGAGACCTCAAAGCAAAACATTGGACAAAGTCTTTCATTCTAGCTTTGTGGACATGATGGAGGAATATGGTCTGGGTGGTAGTCTAAGTAAACGAATTCGAACAAATTGATCGAATGACTGGGTATAAAAAGTAGTCAATAAATTGATGCCAACTTGAAAGGAAGTCTCTACTGGAGTGCTTTAGAGATCTGTCCTTGGCCTTAGACTGTTTTAGAAGAAAGTTTGGCCATCACACTTCTCAAAAGATAGGTAACATTGGATGACAGAACCAAGATTCAGAAAGACTTGGACAGACTGTATCAATGGGCCAGATCAATTAAGATTAAAATTACTAGACATAAATATAAAGTCTTATATTCGGATAAAAGAAATAACCTTTCCAAGTACAAGATCGGGGAGGCATGACTAGACAGCAGTTGCTGTAAAAAATTTTGAGGGTTTAAGTGGCTTGCCTGCTCAAAATGATGTGACATGGTAGCCAAAAAATTTAGTATGACATTGCTCTATATCAACAGAAGACAGCATCCAGACTGAATGGTCTCACTGTAGGATGCTCTGGACGGACAACAATTGGAGTACCACACTCAGTTCTGGCTGTCATGTTTTTGGAAGAATATTGACAAGCTGGAGTGTATCCAAAGGTATGTGTCAGGAAGAGAGTGGAGACCCTATCATACAGTACAAGGGTCAGTCAAAAGAACTAGGGATGTTTAGGTTGAAGAGAATGCTTGGGAGGTATGGACACAATCACTACCTCTACGTATTTGAAGAGCTGTCAATTGGGAGAAGCTTGGCTTCAGAGGGAAGAACTTGCAGCAAAGGGTAGGAGTTACAGAAAGGCAAAGGGAAAACTTCTTAACAAAAAAGAGTGGTCTGAGAGTGGAATGATTTGTCTTGGAAGATAGTGAGTTCCCCAACACTGTATATCTTCGAGAGGAGCAGGATGGCCACTTGCTGGGAGCTGCTATTGGAGAGATTCTTGTTCAGGTATTGTTTGGACTCAATGATATCCAAGCTCCCCTTCAACACCGAAATGGGATGGAATTTTCTATAAGGGCTCTCCAATTCTAGATTTCTTTAACTCCCTTCTGGAGCCCTGTCCATCTAGCAGCTGAGCCAACACCCCAGGAAGGGGCACATATACCATCCTTTGTGATGCTACATTATCAGCTGTAAGTATTTAAATAGGTTCCTGTCATCTCCCAAGAAGCAAATTTGATTTTTAATTCTTGTCCCACCCTTTCTCACAAAAAAGATGGCTCTGGTTGACAGAGAATCAGGAGTCTGGGGGATTATGGTAGTAGGGGCTGGGGGGCTGAATGACTTCACATGGCACCCTGGCAAGGCCAGTGTGTTTGGACAGGGATTTTGTGGCTGGGAGGATTTTCATCACTTTTCAAATCATATAATGGAAGAGAAAAGATCCAATGTCAGGGACACTCCTAAGATTTTTATTATGTTTTCTCTACTGATCGCTGTAAAACAAAGAGATTGTTGGATTATCTCTAGGGTGTCTTCCAGTTCTGACATTCTATTTTGGACACTCCCAGCTCTGATATTCTGTGTCCTACGGGCCCTTTTGGCTCCAATATTCTATTTTCTGAGGTCCCTTACAGTTCTGGGGTTCTATATTCTATGTTCTTAAGTCCGTTTCAACTCTGATATTCTGTAATCTAAGCAGAACCATAACCATGGCAAAGTGACTGGTGCTTTGTCAGAGGCTCCTGACAGTCCTTCTTTCAGCTCAATACCTGGTTAACAAAAGAAAATTATTTAAAATAGAAATGTCCCAGACATCAGGCTGGTGTGATTCTTCACCTTCCCAGTTCCCCACCCTATCCTGGAGTAGCAGTCCCTCCAGCCTCTCACCAGGCCTGGAGTCTCTGTTTCTCTTCCTATGGGGCAGAGTGTCCTCTCCTTATTCTCACACCCCCAGATGAGAATGTGTTACATGTTATTAGTTAGAACTCTGATTGCTACTATGTTCTAATGTCCCTTCCAGCTCAAACATTCTCTTCTATGTGCTCGAAGCTGCCTTCCAATTCCGTATTCTGGGATCTGGTGACCTCTCCCTCACCACCTGTCACTTAGGGGAGGCCTCGGCTCTGCCTTTGGATCTAGAGCACCCTTACCTCCTATGGCTGTCATAAATGCCTCCTGAGCATTAGAGACTTTAGTTAGAATTCAAGCTTTAGAACAGTCAACTTGCCTGAGACCTTGCAGATAAGAAGTATTAGAACTCGGACCCAGGTCTCCTGATTCCCAGGCCAGTGTTCATTCCACTACACCATGCTGACTCTAGTACCCAAATTCTCCAAGCAATTCCCGGTCTACTATGTGCTGTATCCCAAAAGTTCCCTTGTTTAAGTCAAGTGTTTGGAACTAAGGATACATTTTCTTACTTTCCCATTGAAACAGTGTTTGTTATAGCTTGTGGTCAGGTTCCTGGGATATCCAAAAGCCTATTTAACTCATAACTGTAGCTGCAATCATGTGTGGTAAATTTGTTGGGGCTGGGGGGAGCAGCAAAGAGAGAATACCAGTAATCAAATCAAAAGCAAACAATGAAATTAAATTTTGAAAAATTAAAAATTGATTCTAAATATTGGTTTGAGAAAATAAGGCTTAATTAGAGGCAGATGAGGAAGTGGTGGAATGCTTCAGTGCAAACTCTCAAAGGGACTTGGGGGACCTTCTAGAGTTCTTAGAGGCTGAGGCCACTGCTTCTTTATTGTGTCTAATTTATCACTTCCAAACCTTGGTTCAGAGCATTGACCTACTTATCTTGGTCCTTTAAACCTTTGGCTTAAAATGGAACCACAAAAAAAGGCCAAGAAGAAGAGAGGCTGATTGCCAAGACTGTACCTTCTCCTCCACTAGGAGGGGTCAGGTAGACTGATAAAGCTTGAAGGAATGATTGAAAAATAAGTATACCACCCCCACCCCCATTCGGTGACATCAAAAAAGCTTTACTTAAAACTGGTAGGAGTCCTTATCTGGCTTACTTGAGATTGGGATATTCAAAAGGTTCCTGGGGTCTGTGGATGCATTTGAAAAAGGCTCCTGCTATTATGTGAAAAAAGCCGTTTAACTATTCATACTCTTTAACCCAGTAATCCCATTACTGGGTACTGTAGGACCTTAGGGAGATCAAAGTCAGAAAGGAAGGTACTGGACAGACCAGAATATTCATTGAAGCTTTTTTTTTTTTTTGTGCTAGCAAAAATTTGGAAATGGACTGGGTCCTCACTGATTGGGGAATGGCTCACTATCTTTCTTGTTTTTCCCCTTTTCTTTAGTTAAGGCAACAAGTATTTATTATACACCTGCTATGTGCCAGGGTCTATGCTTTGTTCTGCAGAATTCAAAGAAAAGCCAGTTCCTGACCTCAAGGAACTCACAGTCTAATGGCGGAGAGGACATTCAAACAACTGGTATAAACAAAATATAGGCTGGATAAATTAGAGATAATCACAGAAGGAAAGCTCTAGCTCTAAAGGGGGCTGGGGAAAGCTTCTGGTTGAAGGGGACTTTAACTGAGTTTTGAAGGAAACCAGGAGGCAGCTATGGGGAGGGAAACATTCTGGGCACTGGGAATTGCTGAGAAAACGCTTGGAGTTGGAAGGCGGAGTGTCTTGTTCCAGGAGCGAGCAAAGAGGCCAGTGTCACTAGATTGCAAAGTATTTGGAGGAGAGAAAGGTGTAAGAAGATTGGAAAGGTGGTGGGGGAGGGAGAGATTATGAAAGGCTTTAACTGCTGGACAGAAGATTCTATATTTGATCCTGTGGGTGATGAGCATGGGCTGGAATTAATTGAATGGAGGAGAGGGAGGAAGGGGGTGACATGGTCAGACCTTTGCTTTAAGAAGATCTTTTTGGCAGCTGAATGGTGGACACACAAGTAGGGAGAGACTTGAGCAAGGCAGGGAGACCAACCAGCAGGCTATTGCTAGAATTCAGCCATGAGGTGATAAGGGCCTGCAACAAGGTGGTAGCTGTGACAGAGGAAAGAGGGAGGCGTATAAGAGAGATGTTACCAAGGTCAAATGGACAGGCCTTGGCAAAAATATGGTGATAGTATTATTATGATAGCTGATAACCAACATTTATAAAGCATTTTATGGTTTACATAGTGCATTTCATGTCTTTTATTCCTCTCCCCTTTTTTTTTTATCATAGTAGTTTTTACAATGGCTGAGCAATTTTTGAAAGCTAAAATAACAATAGCTCAGTTTTATATTACTTCACAGTTTACCAGCTGCTTTCCTTACAAACCCCTAAAATGTAGCACAAATGCCAGTATTTTTAATCCCCATTTCATAGACTGAGGAAGGGACTAAGAGAAAGTAAGCGTCTTGTTAACATCACACAGCTAAGAAATGCCAAAGCTGAGAGAACTTTTCTCACTCCCCATCTGGGGTCA
Source organism: Phalanger gymnotis (assembly GCA_028646595.1). NCBI lineage: Eukaryota > Metazoa > Chordata > Mammalia > Diprotodontia > Phalangeridae > Phalanger > Phalanger gymnotis. Next base: position 154,302,989 of record CM053625.1, read on the forward strand.
TCTTGCCTCTCAGAAAGAAAGAATCCTCCATTTTCAGAGGGGAAAAATGAAAAGGTGGGAAATACCAAATGATGTCTGGCATCAAGTTCAAAATCAAACATTTCTAATATGTTAGTGATCATAGAATACTAGGCTGAAAGGAATCTTAAAGATCACGTGGTTCAATCTCCTGGTTTTACAAAAAAAACAGAATCAAAACCAAACAAAACAGAAGCACAGAGAGAGGGGTGGGGTAGGGGACTTACTCAAATAAACTGGTGATGAAGCTAATACCAGAATCTCGGTCTCCTGGGTTTCAGGCCAGGGTTCTTGCTAATATGCTATCCCATGATCACTAAGTGAGCAACTCCATTTATTTTTATTTTTTAACTTTCTAATGATCTCATTCTACTGTGTAAATACAGCTTCAATATATGTGAGGTTGGTAAAAGACCATTGCAAAGCTGACAACCTTCTTGAAAGCTACATTAAAATCTTAACTTACAAAAGCTGAGAATGTATTCCTCAAAACAGTCTTCTATCAATCAGCATGGTACAGATATGGTACTATATTAGTTTCACTTAAATGAACTGTAATTAGTCTGATTTTCCTGTCTGCGTGACTCTTCTTAATTTTCAGAGACTCTGATTCCAATGGAAGTCATGTACATAAAGCTGAATGCATTTAGCTGTTTGGATGCTTAAAAGGCAGTAAAAGTGATCACTAGCATGGAATAAGATAACATTTTAAGGATCATTTTGAAACAGATGAAGTCATTTTGAGACCATATATTGTCAGAGCTGGAAGGGACCTTAGGACATAGAACGTTAATACTGTGAAGAGACCTGAGAACACAGAATGTTAGAGTTGACTGAGATGGATCTTAGAGCACAAGACGTTAAATCTGGGAAGGGCCTTAGAACACAGAATTGAGCTGGGAGTTAACTGGATCCTTCCTAGTTAGAGTTAGTGCAACTGCAGGACATAGCATGTTAGAACAAGAAGGACCTTTAGCACATTAAATGTTAAGGCTGGGAAAGACTTTAGAGATCTTCTAGTCTTTGAATATTATCGTTTTGTTAGCTGATATTTTTATAGAATTTAAAAATTTACAACATGCCTAAGAGGCGGATGGAATGACTCTTATGATTTCTAGTTTACAGGTGAGGGAAGCTAAAAAGTAAGAAAGGGAAATGACTTGCTTAGCTTTTTAGTAGCATATCCAAAGGACAAGAATCGAGGTCTTGTGACTCCTAGCAGAGTGAGCTTTCTTAGGGGTATCTTTGTCCCTGAGGTGAGGGTGTCTACCTCACCTTGAATGTTTTCAGTTATTTAAATTCAAATTCTTTTGCAAGGTCCTTCCAATGCCAAATGTCTTTCACCTCAAGTAAGCTTTGTTGCAGGTCTAAAGCCCTAATACCCATCAAAATCCAATGTAGGGAAGAATATTTAGCAAACTGGTGAAATGAGGTTCTGTTTAAATATTTGTTGTCAAAGCTAAATCTTTGGTTTTTAAAAAAATTTTTTTCAAAGCTTTTTTATTTTTTATTTTTTGGTCATAGATAATGAATTTACACTAGGGAATAAACAAGAATGAAGATGTTGGCTTTACCAATATTATCTCAAGCTGTGGAAATAGAAGAGTAGCATGACCACATCCTGTCACCTTTCAGTGAGGTTTCTGAAAAATAGACTTAACTCAAAAATTTAATGGAGAGGAAAGAGGAACCTGCTCCCTATTCTCTTCCCGCTCTATTCTCTCCCTCCACCCCCCACTCTACCCGCTACAGCTGGCAGCCCAGGTGTCACATTAAGTATTCTGGGTGGGGGAGGGAAGGAAGGCATTCTGGGGGGCCCCACTGTGCTCCTCAGAGATCACAGCAGGATTGCTTTGGAGAGTGGGAGGAGACCTTGGGGATTATCTTATCTAGCCCTTTCATTTTATTGTTGTAGGCCAGAGAGGGGAAGTCACTTTCTAGAAAGTCACATAAGTAATCAATGAAAGACTGGCATTTGAATCGAGATTATTTGGGAGATTTAACGGCCGGCTTTGCATGCAGGGGAACGAACATGCGTCGATCATCATTTACAGAGTCCTTGAACATTTACAAAGCGCTCTTCTCGTAATAGCCCAGTCAGGGAGGTAGCATAAGTATTATTATCACCAATTTACAGATGAGGAAACAGAGACTTAGAATAGGGAAGTCAGGGTCAAAGTTCAAACTCTCCATTATGCTATTCTACTTCTCATTGTGCAGGAAGGAACAGATACCCCTTTTTCTCTCATGCACTTACCATATTCTGTTGTGTTTTGTTCTCACTTGTGTCCACGTTTTCAGTTCACCCTTCCTACTAGACTGTGGACTCCATCAGGAAAGTGACTGATCTCTTTCATTCTGTGTTCACCAAAGACATATATATATAATCAGGCCTTTTAAGCATGACGATGACTGGATGACTGATGAATAATAACAGCTGTCTTTTAAAAATATGAACTCATTAGAGCCTCACTGCAACCTAATGAGTGAGGTAGGATAGGGCAAGTATTATTGCCTCCATTTTACAAATGAGGAAACTGAGGCTTGCAGTGGTTCACTGATCTAAGGTTGATGTCAGTGGTAATACTAGCTCACATTTCTAAAATGCTTTAGAGCTTAATAAAGTGCTTGATTCATACAATCTTGCAAAGCTGGAAGACCAAATATTCTGTTCTTTCTCTTTCTGTTTCTGTCTCTCTCTCTCTCTCCCCCTCTCTCTGTTTGTTTTTCTCTATCTAAGCAACTTGGTGACAGTAGATAGAGTGCTAGGTCTGGAATCAGGAAAACTTGCTAGCTGTGAGACCCTTGGTAAATTACTTAACATCTGCTTGCATATATTTCCTCATCTATAAAATGGGGATGATAACAGCGTCTATCTCCCAGGATTTCTGTGAACATAAAATGATAAAATGAAATTATATTTGTAAAGCGCTTTGCAAACCTTAAAGTGTTAGATATTTATTTATTTATTTATTAGTTAGTTATTGTGATGATGATGATGACGATGATGATGTTGGAAACTGTGATTTCATTGTTATAGGGAGCTCCTGGTGAGGAACTACTCTTAGCAGCACAGACAGGAAGTTGTTTCTCCGTTTATAATCTTAGAGGCCTAGCCCCAGGTAAGTAACTGTTCATTGGCCGTACAGCTGATATAGAGTCAGAGGAAGGATTTAGAAACAAGTCTTTCTGATTCTGAGGCTATATCCTCTATGCTAGGCTGAAAGTATTATTCTTCTTGCTTTAAAGAGAAGGAAACAGACTTGAGACAGGAAATGGTTTGATCAAAATTACAGAGAGCTGGTCAGAGCTAGAAGAGGAACCCACATCTCTTGGTTCCCCTGAGATTACATAAGATCCCAGGTTTAGAGTGGGAAAGGCCCTAGAAGCCAGATGAGAGAAGTGACAATTAGAGAGTTTTAAGTGATTTGTCCCATGTCACCTAGGTGACAAGATGACAGATTAGATATAATGTTAGAGCTAAAATGAATCTTATACTACAGACCGTTAGGAATGGAAGAGATCTTAGAATATTGAACATGGAAATTTGGGAGTTGGAAGAGACTTTTGGACAAGATTATTAGAGCCAGAGAAGGTCTTTGAGCACAGAAAATCAGGGATGGAAGGGAACTAAAAACATAAGACACAGAATGTCAGAACTGAAAGGGACCTTAGAACTCAGAATGTTAGAGGTAGAAAAGATCTTAGAACACCGAATACGAATAGTGGAACTGAAAGAGACCTTAAAATCTAGAATATCAGACCTGGAGAGGCCATAGAACATATAAATTCAAGAGCTGCAAGACCCATTGAAAATTGTCTAATACAACCCTCTCATCTTATTTTATTTTATTTTGTTGGAAGCAATCAGGGTTAAGTTACTTGCCCATGGTCACGCAGGTAGTAAATGTCTGAAGCCAGATTTAAACTCAGGTCCTCCTGATTCCAAAGCTGGTACTCTATCCACTGAGCAACCTAGCTGCTCTCCTCTCAGTTTACAAATGAGGTAAGTGAGGCCCAGAGAGAATGATTTCCTCCAGTCACATAGAGAGATAATGACAAAACAGAACAGAAGTGTCTCCCTTTTTTTCAAACAATGTGTCATGTGACCAGAACTCCATATTGTTCTAAGCCCATATAATTTTTTTTAATAATTACTAACTAATCCAGTCAATCAAAAAACATTTATTAAGTGCCAGCTGTGTACCAACTACTGTGCTAAGCCCTAGGGATCCAAACACAAAAACAGTCTCTGACCTCAGCTTACCTTCTGTGGAGAAAACAACATGTACTCACCTAGATAAATATAAAAGATTTGGGAAAGTTAGTAAAAGGTAATTCTTTTGTGGAGTGAGGAAAAGCACCAGCAATTGGGGGGATCAGGAAAGACTTAAGTAGGAGGTGGCGCTCAAATTGAGCTTTAAAGGAAACAAGAAATTCGAAGAGGCAGGGAGGGAGTACGTTCCAGTAATGGATATCAACTTGAACAAATGCACAGAGGGCAAATGGAATATCTTGTATGAAGAACAGGAAATAGGCCTGTTTGGTGGACACATAGAATGGATAGAATGCTGGTCGTAGAGTCAAGAAGACTTATCTTCCTGAGTTCAAGTTTGGCCTCAGATCCTTACTAGCTGCGTGATCCTGGGCAAGTCACTTAGCCCTGTTGCCCTCAGTTTCCTCATCTGTAAAATAAGATAGAGAAAGAAATGACAAACCACTTCAATGTCTCTGCCAAGAAAACCCTATCTGGACTGACTTTGATAGACTTAGCTCTTCTCAGCAATGCAATGATCTAAAATAATGCCAAAAGACTCATGATGGAAAATGCCATCCACATCCAGAAAAAGAAATACGGATTCTGAATGCAAATTGAAGCAGACTAATTTCTTCTTTTGTTATATTTTGTTTTACGTTTTTCTTTCTTATGGTCACTCTCATTTGTTCTAATTCTTCCATACAACATGACTAATGTGAAAATATGTTTAATAGGAATGTATATCAGATTACATGCCATCTTGGAGAGGTGGAGGGGAAGGGGAGAAAATTTAAAACTTATGGAAGTGAATGTCGAAAACTAAAAATAAATAAATTAACAAAAAAATTGGAAAAAAAACCCCATCTGGGATTTAAACACAACTGAACAAGAAGAACAACAAATATATATTAAATCTGCAGAGGTAGGCTGGAGTTAGATTGGGAAGGACTTCAAATGCTAAACAGTAGAGTTTGCATTTTTTCCTAGAGCAGGGGTTCTTAATTGTTTTTGTGTCATGGACCTCTCTAGCAGTCTGGTGAAACCTATGGATCCTTTCTCTGAATAATGTTTTTAAATGCACTAAACAAAAACACACAGAATTACAAAGAAATAACAATTACATTGAAAAAGTTATCAAATTATAAAAAGTTCCAAAAAACCAAGGTCACAACCCCCAGGTTAAGAATCCCTGGCCTAGAAGTAATAAGGAGATAGGGGAGCTTTGTGAGCAAGAGAATGACATAGTCAGAACTGTGTTTTGGAAATATCACTTGGACAACTGTGTAAAGGCTAGATTGAAGAACAGAGAGATTCCAGGCAGGAAGACTAATTAGTATGACCCTCAGCAGGAGTTGGTTACACAAAAGGAGCAGCAGGTAGGTGGTAAGTCCTTACTAACCTACCATCCTACCTTCAGACTAGCTAATTAAGTACAACAATTTTTCCCGCTAGAAATCTCAGAATGATCATAACCATGGTCAGGTAAGCCATATCTGGTCTGCAGGCCAAATATTTAATTCCAGGGACTGGAACAACTAGTGCAAAAAGCAGGTGTGGAGGATGTGGACTTGAGTTTTTCTTTGTAGGATGAGTAAGATTTGAATGGGGGAGAGTAATAGGGAGGCTGTTCTGAGATGGACAGACAGCACATCAAAGACAAACTCAGGAGTGACTACTGGATGTTTTCTTGGGATAATTGAGGAACCAGTTGAGGGGAGGGAAGGGGAGAAGTCTTGTGTGGGAGGCCAAAAGTATCTGTCCAGCCCAAGTCATAGTGAGAAGACGAAGGTAGGCTGAACTACTGGGAAAGTGTATGGAAAAGAGTAAAAGGGCATCTGGACAAGTGTCCCTGTTGAGATCCTTACCCCAGTATTCAGGGGCAACAGACAACCAGGGAAATAACCTCAGGAAGGCACTGAAATCACACACTAAAACACCAACATTCCAAATTCTCTTCAAAACTCAGAAGTAGATGAATCCTAAATCCTACATTATAGGAATATGGCACACTGATCTACCACCCTTTGTGCTTGTTTCCCATTCCTGGTCATAGAGTCTTCCCTCTTGTCCCATTTCCCCTCCCTTTAACAGATATAATCATAAATCTGGCTCCATCAATCTATCAAGAAGCATTTGGGGGGGGGCGGAGCGAAGATGGCGGCTGGAAAGCAGGGACTGGCGTGAGCTCCCCACCAAGTCCCTCCAAAAACCTATAGAAAATGACTCTGAACCAATTCTAGAACTGCAGAACCCACAAAGTGGCAGAGGGAAGTAGGGCTCCAGCCCAGGACAGCATGGACGGTCTCTGGGTAAGGTCTATCCTGCACGGAGCTGGGAGCTGAGGGGAGCGGAGCTGAGCCAAGCAGAGCCCAGCGTGGGCGGCGCAGACCAAGGAGACCAGGAGCTGGGTGGAGCGTGCCTCAGCTCCCTGAATCAGTGAGCTGCAGCAGTTTCCAGACCTCTCAACCCACAAACAGCAAAGACAACAGAGAAGGTTAGTGGGAAAAGCTGCGAGGACTGAGTTTGCGGTTCAGCCACCACCCCTGGGGCAGCAGAGGTGGGGCAGCTTTAG
>CM053625.1:154310336-154349679 GCA_028646595.1 Phalanger gymnotis
AAGGAAGGAAGGAAGGAAGGAAGGAAGGAAGGAAGGAAGGAAGGAAGAAAGAAAGAAAGAAAGAAAGAAAGAAAGAAAGAAAGAAAGAAAGAAAGAAAGAAAGAAAGAAAGAAAGAAAGAAAGATCTAACAGGGCATGTCCAGAGATACTTCATCTGCTTCCTAATGACCACTGTGCTAGCTCCGTGTTTGGATATTTTGGGGATGACAGAGTCCTTGGCTACTTCCCATGACCATGTATGACTCAGTGCTGAATGACTCTTGGCATTTTGGAAATGATGAAGCAGTCCCCTTATACTTTTCAGCCTCTCGCATGAGGGATAGGATTGGGGGGAGAACATTTCCCCTCCGACAGAAGCCTGGGGACCTCTCCCATATGGCAACTTTCTCAGTTTGAGAAACCCGAAGATCTTGGGTTCACTGGTTGCCAAAAATCAGCAGGAGAGAGGATGAGCCCAATCCCTGACCAGGCTTGCCAGAAGCCACGTCTCTTGAGGGGGACAGTACTATAAGGTGAAATGTAAAATGCCCGTTCACCAGTCCCAGAAACAACTTCACATTTTGATGTGTAAGTCTCAACCTCCTGGGAGATTATAACAGTAGTTCTTTCATACAGCCGCTTGCTCAAGTGTACTTGGGAGGTTTTCTCTGTTAAGCATTTCTTTTATATTTAGAAAATAAGTGCCTGCTCCATATCTGATTTACAATGGACACTAATCCCTTCTTTACTCCTGTCCCACTCACTTTGGGGATTCACTAGACATGAGCCCCAAACTGAGCTTTAAGTAAATCTTCCTTGGAGGCTCCAGGGTGAGGAAATGAAAAGCTAAATGCTGTGAGCAAAGGAGCCTCACCCCTTTCATTAGAGCCCAGGCTCTCCCAGGACTGACCCTGGTCTGACCACATGCTTAGGTACAGAGCAGATTGGCCCCTTAGTGGAGAAGGAGAAGGTACAGAGCTCCAACCCCTCCTGGGTACAGCAGGGGTTCTAACTCTTTGCTATATACAAAATAAACTCCAAGTAATTTGGAAGGGCCCTAGCAGATATGAAGAATTAGGAAAGGCCTAATGCAGAAGTTAGCATTTGAGCAGAGCTTTAGGGAACTTGGAATTCTATAGTAAGAATAAGAGGTTAGCAGAGAGGGCATTACAGGCATGAGAGACACCCTGTACAAAGGTACGTAAACAGGAGGTAGAATGCTGTGGGTGAGGAATGGCAAAATTGCTACTTTGGATTATAGAGGGCATAAAAAGCAATGTATAATGAAACTGGAAAGGTAGGTAGAGGCCAGGTGGTAAAGGGCTTTAAATGTCAAATGCAAGAATTTGTGCCTGATCTGAGAGGTAATAGGGAACCTCTAGAGCAAGGATTATCTGTTTTTGTGTCACAGACCTCTTTGGCAGTCTAGTAAAACCTACAGACTCCTCCAGAACTAAGCACAGTGCCTGAAACATAGTATATGCTTAATAAATGTTTATTCATTAATTGATTGAATTTCAGAATACTTGTCTTTTAAATAGATAAAACTAAAATACCTAAAAAATTTAAAAACATAAAAATATATAGGATTACAGAGGAAATCAATTCTATTAAGCTATAGATTTCTGTATCTATCTATCTAAACAAATTTAGAGGCCCCAGGTTTAGAACCCCATGCTCTAAAGCTTTCTGAGCAGGGAAGTGACTTGGAAAGACATGTTCTTTAGGAATATTTCTTTGGCCCCTGAGTGGAGGATGGATTTAAAAGGGGTAACAGTCAGGGAGACCAATCAGGAGGCTATTATAATAGTCCAAGTGAGAAGAGATGAGGGCCTGAACCAAGATGGTAGCCTTGTGAGTGGACAGAAGGGGACGGAAATGAGAGATGTCATAGAAGGAGAATTGACAAGCTTGGCAGCTGTTTGTCTTTATGGAGTGAGAAAGAGTCTATCCTTGACCTGTTTCTCTCTCAACAGTTTCATTCACTTCTATGGCATCGATTACCATTGTGAGAAAGATCATTCCCAAGCCTACATCTCCATTACAGGCTGATTATCTCCCACGTCCTTCAGGTTATCTCCACCTGGATCCATCACTGGGCCTTCAAACTGAATATGTCCCACATAGAGTTTATTCTTCACCCAACCCAAATCTGTTAGCCTTTTCACTTCCCCACTTTTAAAAGCATCACCAGTCACCTGCATCCCACATTCACAACCTGGAATTTTCTTTGACTGATTCCTCCCCCTCATCTCACATGTATCATCAGTTTTATTAAGCCCTGCCAATTCTGACTGTGGGCTATTCTTGCATCTGTCTGCTCTTTATGACTACGCCCACCACCCTAGTACAGGCAGGTCCTCATAACCACCCATGCAGTGGCTATTATTGTAATAGCCTCTTGTCAAGCTTTCCATTTCCTCTCTTCACTCCCATCAGTCCATCTTTCATCCCACTGCCAGAATTATCTTTTTTTGTGCATGTGTCATGGTCCCAATCAGAAATCTTCGGTGCCTATAGAAACTCTTCAGCTGGGCATTCAAGCCCCTCCCCATCTGTCATCATCCTACCTTTTCAATTTTCTCTTTCATATCACTCATTCACTGTCCTCTCCATACTCCAGCCAAAGATGTATTGAGCTCTCGTGATTCCTTGCCTTAGCTCACCACTACTGTATTCCTGCAATACCTTCTCTGTCTCTCTGAATTCCTACCAATAGCCATGTGAAAAAAAAATACTCCAAATCACTAATAATTAGCAAAATGCAAATTAAAGATATTCTAAGGCTTTTCCTGACACCCATCAGACTGGCAAAGTCAAGAAAAATGAAAAATGATAAATGTTGGAGGGCCTGTGAGAAAACTGGCATATTGGTTGATGGGTTTATGAACTGGTCCACATAGTTCCAAAGTATAGCTGCTCCTTTCCACATCCTCTTCCTTGTTTGTTTAGAAGTTTCCTAGGCCAGAAAAATGTCTCACTCTCACTCTTTGTTGGTTCTGCTGCTCCAAAATTGATTTGAGGCATTATTTTAAAATTATTATGTGATTATGTGATTTATGTTATGTGAGATAAATATCCCTAATTTTTCTTCCTCCCCCCCCCCCGCCAGCATACTGCTCTTTCCTTCTCTTTCCATTCTCTTTCCAAAATCACTGAGATATAACACAACCTCCCTGCCAGACTTTCTCTAATTGGCCTCCCTCTATGAACCCCAACGATGACTGAGTTCAGAGGGGACGTGTTTATCATCTCCCTCTATTTGAATTTAGGCAGTGTATTTTTCTTTAGTCATTTATCATTACTCATTAATGTTTGCCTCTTTATGTTTCTTCTCACTCCTCTATTTGAACTTCAAAGTTTCTCCACAGTTCCAGCCTTTTCATCATGAATGCTTTGAATGGAGGTGGAGCCAGGATTAGGGATAGCCATCCGGTTGAACTCTTCCAACATTCCCCTCCAAAGAATTTTAAAATAATGCCTCAGATCAATTTTGGAGCAGCAGAGCCAACAAAGGGTGAGAGTGAGACATTTTTCTGGCCTAGGAAAACTCAAGAGGTCTGCAGGAGAAGTCCGAGGGGTAGAAGCCTGTCTGGAGCCTACACGCGGTAACAACAAGAGTAGCCACAGCAGCAGAGGCAGCTTCCTGAGCTTTCAGCCTAGAGAGGTTAAGGGGATCAGACAAGTGGTCAGAAAGCAATTGGGGGGCAAGGTGGCACAGTGGATAGAGCATCAGCCCTGGAGTCAGGAGGACCTGAATTCAAATCCCTATGAGGAGTATGCTGATGGGAGGAGAAGCAAGAAAAGTTAGGGAAATTTATCTCACGTAATCAGGCTGTACGAGCAAATAAGAAGGAGGTGGAAGGCTTACTAGCTGTGTGACCTTGGGCAAGTAGCTAAATCTCTAATGCCTCTCAGAAAGAAAGGAAAATAGCTTTTGAGGAGAGACAAGATAAAAAGAGAGAGAGAAAGAAAAGAAGATTATAGGACAGCAGGATGATTACACAGTAATCATAACAGTGAATGTGAATGGGAGGAACTCACCCATAAAATAGAAGTAGAGAGCAGAATGAATTAGAAACCAGAATCCAACAATGTGTTGTTTGCAAGAGACAAACTTGAAACAGAAAAACAAACACAGAATTAAAATAAAGGGCTGGAGCAGAATTCAATAGGCTTCAGCTGAAGTAAAAAAGAGAGGTAATAATCATGGCTTCAGACAAAAGCAAAAGCAAAAGTAGACCTAATTAAAAGAGACGAGAAGAGAAACCACATATTGCTAAAAGGCACCATAGACAATGAAGTAAAACCACAAATTTTGTAGCAAGTTTCTCCAATAAAGACCTCATTCCTCGAATATATAGGGAACGGAGTCAAATTTATGAAAATAAGAGCCATTCCTCAGCTGGAGTTATTATTCAGTCATTTTTCAATTGTGTCCAACTCTTGGTGACCTCATTTGGGCTTTTTTGGGAAGAGATAGGGGAGTGGTTTGCCATTTCCTTCTCCAGCTCATTTTACAGATGAGAGAACAGAGGCAAATGGGGTTAAGTGACTAGTGCAGGATCACACAGGTAGTAAGTGTCAGAGGCTAGATTTGAACTGTCAGGAAGGTTCCTGACTCCAGGACTGGCACTCTATCAACTGAGCTACCTAGCTGCTCATTTTCCAACTGACAAACGGTCAAAGGATATGAAGAGAATTTTCAAAAGAATATCAAAGCTATCTATAGTCATATAAAAATGCTCTAAATCACTATTGATTACAGAAATGCAAATTAAAATAACTCTGAGGTACCACCTCACATCTATCACAAATGAAAAATGCTGGAGGGGTTGAGGGAGAAGTAAGTATGCTAATGAATGGCTGGTGGCAGAGTGCACAGGTTCAACCATTTTGGAGAACAATTTGGAACTATGTCCAAAAGGATATAAAACTAGACACCCTTTGACCCAGCAATACTGCTAGTAAGTTGTATCCCAAAAAGATCAAAGAAAAAGGAAAAGTAGCTATATGTACAAAAAGATTTGTAGCAGCTCTTTTTGTGGTGGCAAAGAATTAGAAATCAAGGGGATGCTTATCATTTGGGAATGACTAAATGAGTTATGGCATAGGATTGTGATGGAGTATTATCCTGCTATAAGAAATAACAAGGGGGGGGGGCAGCTGGGCAGCACAATGAGTAGAGCACCAGCCCTGGAGTCAGGAGGACCTGAGTTCAAATCCGGCCTCAGACATTTGACATACTTACTAGCTGTGTGACCTTGGGCAAGTCACTTAACCCCGATTGCCCTGCCTTACCCCCTGCAAAAAAAAAAAAAAAGAAATAACAAGGGGAGTGGTTTCAGAAAAACCTGGCAAGATCTATCTGAACTGATGCAAAGTGAAGTGAGAAGAACTGGGAGATCACTGTCCTCAGGAGCAGCAATGTTGGAATGATGATCAACTGTGACACACTTGGCTACTCTGATCAATACTGATCTAAGATACTTCTAAAAGACTCATGATGAAAAAATTCCATCCATCTCCAGAGAAGGAACTGATGAACTCTGAATGCAAGTTGAAGTATAATTTTGTCACTTTTTTTCTGAAATATGACTAATATGGAAATATATTTTAGACAGGGGAGAGTGGGAGGGAGGAAGAGAAATTGAAACTCAAAATTCAAAAATAAAAGAATGCTAAAAAATAAAAAATAATAATAAATTGAAAAAAAAATTAAGTAATGCTTTGAAGGCCCCTATTTCATTAAAGATCCGTTTCCCCCTGGTAGCATTATACTCAGTTTTTCTAGGTAAGTTTTTCTTGGCTGTGAGCCCACATCCTTTAACTTCTAGATATCACATTCAAGTTTTCCACTTCTTTATGTCAGCAGTTGCTAAACCATGTGTTATCCTGATCGTGGCTCCTTAGTACTTGAATTGTTTCTGGTTGCTTTCAGTATTTTTCTTTAGCCTCAGAGATCAGGATTTTGGTTATAATGTTCCTGGGAGTTTTCATTTTGGGGTTTCGTTTAGAAGGTAACTGGTGGATTCTTTCTATTTCCACCATGCCCTCTGGTTCTAAGAGATCCGGACAGTTTTCTTTAAGATTTCTTGAAATGTAATGCTTAGGCTCTTTTTTTTCTTTTGGGAGTAGAGGGGTCATGGCCTTCAGATAGTCCAGTGATTCTTAAAGTTCTCCTCAATCTGTTTTCTAGATCAGTTGTTTTTGCTATGAGATTCTTTACAATTTCCTCTATTTTTTCAGCCTCTTGACTTTGTTTTAATATTTCTTGTTCTTGGGGCAGCTAGGTGACACAGTGAGTCAAGCACCGGCCCTGGCGTCAGGAGCACCTCAGTTCAAATCCTGCCTCAGACATTTGACATACTTACTAGCTGTGTGACCTACCTGCTTTCTGCACCACCCCCCCAAGAAAAAAAAGATTAAAAAAAATATTTCTTGTTGTCTTATGAATTCATTGATTTCTACTTGGTCCATTCTGATTTTCAGGGAGTTTGCCTGAGCAAGGTTTTGTACCTTTTGTGCCAAGCTGTTAATTCCCTTTCCAATTATTTCTTCCATACTTCTCTCCTTTCTTTTTCAACTTTTCCCTCAAGTCTTCTCATTCCATTAATAAAAACATTTTAAAACTCTGGTTTATTTATTCTCTTCCAGGAATTCAATTTGAGTCTGTGCCCAGCTGTGAGGCATTGCTCTCTGACTCATTGCTTATAAGATGATTTGGAGTTATTCTCTTCTGCATTTGTGTCTTGAGCATCCCTGCCTCCATGATAGCGCATTATGGTAAGGTTCTTTTTTTCTTTGCCCATTCTTCCAACCTTCTTCCTGACATTGGACTGGATATCAGGGCTGGGCTCAGCCACACTTCTGGCGGGAAGATCTCTGGTAGTCCTCTTGCTGCTTTCTTGGGATATTGATTGTTGTTTTATTCCAGGATCTCAGACACAGGCTAAGGACCTTCAAACTTTCAGTTCTCCCATCTGAACCATGGAAAAGGAATCTGATTGCTGCACTTCCCCGCCAGTGCTGCAAATTCCTTACATGGGCTTGGATCTATGTAAGAGTAGATTGGTATTGACTCCGCCTCTATCAGTCAGCTATAAAGTTCAAGCAGAATTGTAGGCTTCCCTTTGGTCTGGGATTCCTGACTTGGTTATTCCTCAGCAGGCTATGCTAGAGGCTAGAAGTCAAACCCCACTCTGAGATTGGTTGCTGATTGCTTCTCAACTTCTTCCTTTCTCCATAAGCAGCCCAAGGACTCCCTAACTTGGTGTACTATAACTTCCTCTCCCTACCCCTCAACCCCTTCCCAGATCTCCTTCTCAGCACACCATGGATCCATGACTTGAAACTGAGGAATAGGCAACAAAGCTGCTAGTTTGCACCTGTCCTCATTACAGTGTGTCCTGGTCTGGGTCTGAGATGTCTTCTTGCCCTGGTGCACAGACTCATCCTGGGCACTGGTGCCAGACCCCATCCTAGTGTCTGCAGACCTCTCTATCGTCTCCCTATGTGAACTGTACTGGACAAATGACTCACCATGACTTTTTCTGGATTTTCACATGAGGACCTATCTGGTATATTTCCTAGATCTGTTTGGAAGTTTGTGGAAGGCAGGCCACTGCACTACTTTCTATCACTCTACCATCTTGGCTCCCTTTCCTTTCATCATTTCTTATAGCATAATACTTTTCCATTACATTCATTTGCCATAATTGTTCAGCTATTCCCAAAGTGATGAATATCCCCTTAGTTTCTAGTTCTTTATCATTACCAAACGAGTCAGTATAAATATTTTCATACATATGGATCCTTTTTCTCTTTCTTTCATCTCTTTGGGTTATAGGCTTAGTAGTGGTATCACTGGGTCAAAGGATATGCACAGTTTAATAACTTTTGGTGGCATAGTTCCAAATTGTTCACTCTCATCTAATCAAAAGAAGCAAGAATACACAATAACACACAATTGGATACAGAAATACATTTTACTTAACAGGGAAATTGGAGGAAAAAGGGAAAAGAGGGAGAGGGGAAATTAGAGGGAGAGTAAATTAAGAGAGAGATTACTCCTAAGTAAAACAAACTTTTAGGATGTGAAAAAATATTCATAGTTCTTTTTGAAGTGGCAAAGAATGGGAATCTGAGGGGGTACCTATAAATTGGGGAATGAACAAACAAGTTACGGTATAAATGTGACAAAATATTGTGCTGAACTCTCAGGAGCATAATGACTAACCAGGATTCAAAAGAACTAATAATGAAACATGCTGCCCACCTCCTGATAGAGAGGTGAAGTATTCAGAATGCAGAATTAGAAAAAAATATTTTTTTATACATAGAGCTAATCTAGAAGTTTGTTTTGATTGACTACTTTCTGTAATAGGTTATGTTTTTCTTATGCTCTCACTTGGGGGCAGGAATTGGTATGGAAGTATGAAAATGCATATCTTGGCTGATTAAAACAAATAAAATATTTTTTTAGAAAACAAAATGATGGAGAAAAAAAGAAATGATGAAGGAGACAGCTTCAGAGAAATCTGGAAAGATTTATATGAATAGATGCAGAAGAAAGTATGCATACCTAGAACAATTTATACAATAACAACATTACAGATACAAATAACTTGGAAAGACTTAAAAAACCCAAACTCTAATTAATGAAACATCCAGCTAAGATTCCAGAAGCCCAATACTGAAGCATGTGACCCATCTCCTAAAAGAAAGGCAATGGACTCAGAGTGCAGACCGAAACTTTTTTTAAATTTTAAATTAAATTTAATTCAATGAATAAAAATAGATTTTTCTCTCCCTCTTACCCCTCCTTCCACTGGGGAAAAAAAAGGAAAGATGAAATAATTACAACAAATATTCATAGTCAAGCAAAACAAATTCCTTTATTGGCTACATCCAGAAAATACTGAGACATTATTTTTTTTTTTTGGCATGAGCAATTTGTGATTTTTTTTGCTTGACTAAGCATATTTGCTTCAAGGGCTTTGTTTTTCTTTTCTTCCCCTCCCTCTTCCCAACCCAACCCCCACACAGTGTGGGGAGGTGGCAGAGAAAAAAAGATTTTTATTAATTAGAAAAATAACAGTTTTTAAAAATTCCTATTTATACTGTACAAAACAACTCAAAAGTGCATTCCTATCTATATTACACACCTCCTCCACTGTTAATGACCTCCTTCAGACCTCACGTAGAACTTTTTGTTGTAACTCAAAAATGAATGCATTTAAGTAATAGAGGGTTTATACTGATCTGTGCTGCTGCCTAATCCCTTTACTAGACTATAAGCTCCATGACTGCAGGAACTGAGTCTTACCTAAATTTTATAGCATCTTGCAGAGCTTAAGAACTTTGTTCTGTGCCTAGAAGGTGCTTAATAAGTGCTTATTGTTAGGAAAATACAAAATATTATTTAAAACACACGAGGTCAGTGAATGGGGACTGGCTAATATCCTTGGCTAATACATTTGAATGAGAAAGTTATTCCCAGGCCAGATAGCTTAGCTTGCTCAAAATGCTTTTAGAAAGCTGTTCAGAAAGGTTGCTAGCCATTTTTTTTTAATTATAAAGGAAAGTTGGAGAAGGGATGAAACTCACCCTCCTCCTCATCATAATAGCTATTTGCTCCCACTGTTCTAATATTTCAGAGGTTACAAAACCATTTCCTTACAACAATCCTGTGAAGTAAGTAATGCCTGTATTATTATTCCAATTTTTCAGAAGAAAACACTGAGGCTCAGAAAGGCAAAGGGCCTGCTCAAGATAATATATAGTATAGTATAATATATATATATAATATAGTAAGTGCTGGAGCTGAGAACTGAACCCTGGTTCCGTGTCTGCAGGCCCAGGGTCCTTTCCATTACATGGCTCTGCTGCTAGGTACACATCTGTGTGCTCAGAAAACCTCGTGATGCTGGGGATTTTTTTTTCAACAAGTGATTAAGCTATATCCTATCAGTCAGAATTTCCTGTAGATTAATTCTCAGAACAGTAATTTATGGTTTCTTCATCTTCCTGGGTTGGGGTGAAGTGAAGTAACAATGAAGGGCAAAGGAAGGGTGTTGAGGAAGTCGAGCATGGACACAAGGCAAGCTAATATCCCTGGCTAATGATTGTCTTTAAATAAGAATGTATTTTAATCTCCCCAGGCCAGGTAGTTTAGCTTACTCAAAATAGGATATTCTAATATCTAGCAGCAAGAGGAAACTTCTTTCTCTTTGGCCGGAAGCTAAAAGTTTCCTGTGTCTCCTTCAGGTGTGGCTGCCAAAAGTTAATTCTCACATCTATTTCTTCCAATGAGGGAAAACTTTTTTTCTGTTATTTAAATTCAATTTTTAAAAATTTATTTGGCACTTTCCATGTTGCTTGACCTTTGCTAAGCACTGTACTTATATTTCAATGACAATGTGGGGAATATTAGATAGATATATAAATGAAAGATAGATTATTGATTAAACGCCTACTATGTGGCAGACACTGTGCTAAGTGTTAGGGACAGAAATGAAAACAACCAAAACAGTCAACAAATATTTATTTTTAAGTTCTTACTAAGTGCCAGGCACTGTGGTAAGTGCTGGGGATGTAAAGAAAGGAAAAACAGTCTCTGCTCTCAAAGACCTCAAATTTTAACGGAAAAAGATAACACACAAAGGGGTGACATGAGATGGAAATGGCTAGAAAGTAGCTTGATGCCTGGTTCCAGACAAAATAAGGTGAAAGCTCACCTCTCAGATATCGGGGACCCAAAGGGGGTGTCCAAGGTTCAAGTTGACTCCTACATATTCGATTCAATTCGATAAATATTTATGAAGCACCTACTATGTGCCAGGCACTGTGTTAAACACTGAGGATGCTAGAAAAGAGGAAAAAGATAGTTCCTGCCCTCAAGAGGTTTACACCCTAAAGGGGAGACAACATGCAAACAAATATATAACACTCTGGAGAGAAGATTTCCTGTAAAAGGTAGGATTTTATCAGTTGCCAAATCTTGTCCTTCCTGTTTCTATCTCCTACAGCTTTTTTCACATTCATATCCTTCTCTCTTCTCACTTTCACCCTAGATCAGTTGTTCATTTCCTCTTACCTAGGCTATTGCAACAGCTTCCTAATAGGTCTCCCTAACTCAAGTCTATCCCCACTCAGATGTGTTCTCTATACAGTTGCCAAAGTGGTTTTCCTAAAGTAGCATACTACACTGGCCTAGGATCAATTATAAACTCCTCTATTGTTATTTAAAGCTCTTCCCAACCTGGCCCCATCTTCTCTTTCCAACTTTATTACACATTACTCCCCTCTATATACTCTATGGTCTAGGAAAACTGGGTCTTCCTCCATATAACACTCTATCTCCTAGTCTCCACATCCACACACGGATATCCCTCAACTGTAATGCTGTCCCTTCTCATCCCTGCCTCTTGGAATTTCCAGCTTCCTTCAAGACCCAGCTCAAGTGCCAATTTCTACAGGAGACCTTTCCTGGTCCCTGAAGCTGCTGATACCTTCCCTTAAGCTGCTGATATCTTCCCTTCCCAGGT
The DNA here is from genome assembly GCA_028646595.1 of Phalanger gymnotis. Taxonomy (NCBI): domain Eukaryota; kingdom Metazoa; phylum Chordata; class Mammalia; order Diprotodontia; family Phalangeridae; genus Phalanger; species Phalanger gymnotis. Next base: position 154,321,865 of record CM053625.1, read on the forward strand.
CACCTTGCATCCACTTTAAGCGTATTTTACAAATATGGGTGTTACCAGAGCCCAGAAGGGGCTTTGGCTCTGGGATCAAGGAGACCCTGGATTCATCCCGGGTAGCCTGGCTCTCTGGCATCCACTCCAGAGCACTTGGAAAAATTTCTACAACAAAGCTTAGTTATGACTCATGTTTAGGGTCTCCCCTAAAAAGAGTGTAAAGACGGGCAGCTAGGTGGCACAGTGAGTATGGCACCAGCCCTGAAGCCAGGAGGACCTGAGTTCACAGCTGGCCTCAGACACTTGACACACTTACTAGCTGTGCGACCTTGGGCAAGTCGCTTAACCCCAATTGCCCTGCCTTCCCTCCTGAGAAAAAATTTTTTAAAAAAGAGTGAAAAGAGTCACTTCTAGAAAGGTGCTAAATGTTGTTGTCCAGGTGTGTCTTACTCCTCATGACCCCATTTTGGGGTTTTCTTGGAAGAGATACTGGAGTAGTTTGCCATTTTCTTCTCCAGCCCTTTTTATAGATGAGGAAACTGAGGCAAACAAGATAAAGTGACTTGTCTAGGGTCACACAGCTAATAAGTGTCTGAGGCCAGATTTATACTCAGGAAGATTAGTCTTCCTGATTCCAAGCCCTGGAGGCCTATCTACTTCATGTCTTAGCTGCCCTTTGTAGGACTGCCGAAGAAGTATTTCACATTCATCTCAAATCTGTACCACCTAAGCAATTCAAAAGTTCAGATCCTCTGTCTAGCTAGGCTAGATGTAACTTTCTTCCCTTCAGGCTCATCTGTGGTCATCTTCTGAGAGAAGTGTTGTAGCTTCAGGAAATACTTCCTAGTTAGCAACTGGCACCAACTCAGGAACACTCTATTTCTCAGACTTTTTGAGGATTCTTGTAGGGCCAGAAACATGTTTTTCAGGATTGCTCTTTGGTGACTTGGGTTCAGGGAAACAAAACCAAAGAGGCAACCAGGGACTTGATGTCCAGTCTCAGGCTCACTTAGGCAACCACATGTTCTTATTGCCCTGTACTTGAGTCATAGACTTCACTGCTTCTGAGGAGGGTGGAGGAAACAAAGGATAAAGTGCTATAGAGAGATCCCCTCCTCCCTTGCTGGGAGTTTATAGGAGAGCTGACACTAGATCTGTCCCAGAGAGAGCAGCCCCAAAAGAGGATTTAGAGGTTCCTATGGCCTAGAGATAGTGCCTCTTCTTGGCTCAGTTGGTAATCTTTAAAGTCACTGCCATCATGAGGACTAAGGGACTAATTAGGAGCAGCTGAAATCCTTCATCCCGGAGCCAGCACACATGTCACACAGAAAGGGACAGCAGCACATGCCCAATTCTGTGGGAAGTTCCCCAGTTCAGCCAAACAGGGAGAGTGCACATTACACTGAGTGCTTCCCATTAGAATGTAAACTCCTTGAGGGCAAGGACAATTTCACTTTTATCTTTGTATCCCTATGTCCTAGTGATGAGGTTAGGGAACCATATGTTTTTAGGAGTTTAGGGGTGCTTGAGACTCCAAAATACTGACGCATCAAGTCCTGCCAAATGAATTCCACTCAAGCCTTCTCAGCCAAAGATGCTAATGCCAGAGGGTCAGATTAAATCTAAACTGAGATAGATTGAATCAGCTCCTTCATGAAGGCAAGATGAGACATATACAGAAAGATAGTGGGAGGGAGGGAGGGGTGGTCAAGTAGTCTGGGGTGACTAGAGGAGGGGTTTAGGGAAGGTCTTGAGGAGGAGTCTAAGGAGGCCCTTTATAGGACTGGGGTAACTAGAGGGCAGACTCCAGGAACCTAGAGAATGGGATTTTGATGGGATCAAGGGAAGGAAGTAGCCAGAGGCAAGGCAGAGGTAACAGAGATTTGGGCCTAGTGATAATGGAAGGCTTATGGGCTTATGGCCTCAGGGGAAGGCCAGATCAAGTGGAAAGATTCAAGGAGAGTTCAAGGGGACTCCCAAGGCACTCCAGTACAGTGCCTGATCTGTAGTAGGTGCTTAATAAATACCTGATTGATTATGCTTTATGGGAGAGACAAAAATCATACTTGCATGGGGGTGCTGAATAGCGTAATGGACTGGCCCTGGAGTCAAGTAAGTTCTGTGCTCTTGTCTTGCTTTTGACACATACTAAATGTATCTAGGTGGCTCAGTGGACCTGAATTCAAATCCAGCCTCAGATACTCATTAGCTGTGTGAATCTGGGCAAGTGACTTAACCTCCGTTTACTTTGATCCGCTGGAGAAGGAAATGGAAATACCACTCCAGTATCTTTGCTAAGAAAACCCTATGCAAAGTCATGAAAAGAACCTAACTGAACAACTGACAGCAAGCTGTGTTGATGGGGTTATGGGACTTGGGGGAAAGGGACCATGTCTTTGAATACAATTTAGTCCCTGAATTTTCCCATACATTTCAGCAGCCCAGATCACGTGTGCCTCAGCCCAAGGCAAAGCGCCCACCTAGATCACCTAATTAGTTTACTTGAAGCTCCTTTCCCCATAGCTCTGGATCACCTACTTAGCCTACTTGATGTCCTTTCACTGTAGCACTTGGTCCACCCTAGACTACTCACCGCTCCTTAATCCCATCCAGATACGTTCCCTGCCCTTTTGTGTATCAGCTTCAGGCTCACCCCCATTAAGCTGCAGATTCACTAGGAACCCTGCCCATTCCTATAGACCATTACTATACTACAGATTTACTAGGAATCTGCCTGCTGTACTGGTGTTACAATAAACCTCGCTACTTTGACTGAAAGAAGGCTCCAGTGATTGAATTCATTCTAAGTGGACTCGCCCTATACTCTTACATTTCAGGGTACCCAGCACCCCAAACCACAACAGTATGACCAAGTCATTCAGACTCTCTGAGCCTCAATTGCCTCTCTGTAAAATGGTGATAATAGTATGTAAGCTGTAAATTATATCATAAAGTTGTGAGGATCAAATGTCATTAATGTAAATAAAATCTATTACAAACCTTAAAAGTGCCACGTTTCACACACACGCACACACACACACACACATTTATATCTGTATCAGGTGTTATTATGTTATTATGAATAAGTTGAAAATAATCTAAGACAGCAGTCCATGAAGTGCCACATGTAGGGGGCAGACGAAAAGTGCTATGGAGGCTCACAGATAGTCAGTGGAGACTAAAGAACTTGGCAAAGTCTTGGCAAAGGAGGAATGACTACAATTCATCACTTAGGGATGAAGGGATTTGTATATGGAGAAGGGAGGGAGCAAGCATTCCAATAACAAAGGCTTCCCATGAGAAGTGAGTCTGGATTGGCTAGGCCCTGGCTTGCACTGTCCATTTTTCTAAAGCCCAGCCCAAGTGGCATTTGTGAAAGGACATCCAGTAGTCTAATCTTCCCAGTAAACTTCAAAACCACAATACTCCACCCTGGCTTCCAATCCCTATTTGTGTTGTCTCCTCCAGTAGAATGTAAATTTCTTGGGGCACATTAATGTAATGAAATATTATTGTGCTGCAGGAAGCAATGAATATGATGAATATAGAGAACATAGAGACAGATAGATTTATTTCAATGAAGAGTCAAGAAAACAATATACGTAATAATTGCAATAATGTAAATGTAAAGAACAACCACATACAAAACAATCAAAAATGAATGTCACAAAATTACAAAGAACAAGCATGGCCCCAAAGATGAGATATGAGAACACATCTCTACCCCACTTCTTTGAAGAGGTGGGAGATCCATGGGTAGATTACATATACTTTTTGAGTTTTTTAGTGTGTTTGTTTTTACTGATTTTCCCCCCTTTTCTTCCTCTTTTTTTTTCTTTAAAAATATTATTTGTTATACGGGATGGCTTTCTAGGAAGTGAAAGGGAGAAGGATTCTGGGAGAAATTCTGGAAATGTAAAAAAAAGATACCAATAAAAATTCATTTTTTAAAAAGAATGTAAGCTCCATGAGGGCAAGGAATATTGCCTGCTTTTGTTTTTGTATCCCTAGTGCTTAGCACAGTGCTTACACAGTATATAAGCTTTTAATAAATATTTTTAAAATTACTAAATTCCTATATTTATTTCTTCATTCTCTAATTCTCTGGTTAGTAAATAACCTTTCTCCTCGGACCTCACATGATGAAGTTTTACCTCCATTCTAATTCATGTAGCATAGACTATTATGAATTATAGTTATCCGTGTTTGTTATAGCTTCCTACTAGACTATATGTTCCATGAGACTAGAGGTTAGATCTGAGAGAAATATTTTCCTTTCCCCAGTGCCAAGCATAGTGTACTGAACTTTTGGTAAAGGTTTCCTGAATGAATAATACTAGTCATTACTCACATTTCTCTAGCACTCTTATTTTTAAAATCACTTTCCTCAGAATATCCCTTTCCATGTAATTACAAATTTTGTAACCCATTTTAGAGATGAAAGAAAGTTGTTGTCTCTTAAAAAATAATTTGAGGCTTAGATAAATAACTTATGGTCTAATATACAACAGAGCTGGGATTTGAACCCATGTCTACTGATGTCAAAGCTCCTGTTCTTGTCAGTGCTCTACATATATAAATTGTGGTGACACAATAGAACTTATGCACAGTGGGCTATCAGCCCCAAATAGGGGAAATTCTAAGATTTGGAAAGAAGCTTGGGAAAATGTCATTCCCATAAATAGAATTAACATAGAATAAAAGAGTTTGACCAGCTGCAGAAGTAACCTAGTCTGAGAGATGATGTGTTTGTGAATGGGTTGTTATCCATCAATCAATGAGGCCAGGATGTCTCCTAGAAAAGCATGGCTGGAATGTAACTGATTGTAAAGAGAGCTGTGATTGTATTGTACCATATCCAGGATAATGTCTAAACAAAAGCATTCTGATCCGCACATCCCCTAGAAAAGGGAGAGCCAGAGTTGGAGTCTGTCCATAATGGTAGTCCTCCAGCCACTGTCTGGAGAAAAGAATTCTAGAAGTCTAGTGACCACCCCAGACTCCGAATAAGGATAGTAATACACACACACACACATATACATGTATGTATGTGATCTATCTATCTATTCATATACATATACATATGCATATGTATTTGCATACATATATACATCTTGTTTAGTCATTTTTCAGTCATATCTGACTCTTTGTGACTCCTTTTAGGAGTGGTTTACCATTTTCTTCTCTAGCTCATTTTACAGATGAGGAAACTGGTATAAACAGGGTTAAGTGACTTGCCTTGAGTCTCACATAGCTACTAAACGTCTGAGGACAGATTTGAACTCAGGAAGAGGCATTCTCCTGTCTCCAAGCCTTGCAATCTGTTCACTGTGCCCTAGTTGCCCATATATACACATACCTATATACTTATATAATACACCCACACTCACACACAGAACTGGAGATTATATATGTATATGTGTGTGTGTGTGTATACATAAGAAAGAGTTAGCTTCCAAAAGGGGTTGAAGTCTCTCCTCTGACATATACTTATTGGGTGACCCAGCCACTTAACTTCTCATTGCCCAAGGCAACTCACTAAGACTATAAATGTTGACCTGTTGTCAGTCTTCATTGATAGAGGGCATTTCCTCTCTGGGACATCGCTATACCAATAAAATCAGAGGTCTGGTCCAAACCAAAGGCCCACTCCACCAGATGCAACAAAACCAAGCCGATGACAAAGGCAAGGACTTCAGTTATCACTCCCATTTCATAGATGAGGAAACTTCAGAATAAGTCACTGTCTCATTGGTCACAGAGCTAGGAAGTTGAAAGCTTTGAACTCAGGCATCTCCTGACTTTGGAGTCCAGCTTACTCTCTACTCTAAATTACTCTCTACTCTAAATAACTGCCTCCGTATAGGCCGAAATCTCCCTAAAACTACCAGTAATTGATTATCTCTTCTCAATGAAAATACCCTCAACTCTCTTTTGCTCTGATTCCACGCCCACCAAGCCATTCTCTTGTCTGTAATTTGGTCCTCTGAGTGGTCTGATCCTTGAAGAGGAAGGTGCCTTTTAATTTAATGTAATAGAAATTATCCATTTTATGCCTAGCTTTGCTATCTATCTCTTGTTTATTCATAAATCGTTTGCCTATCCATAAGTCTGACAAGTAATATCTTCCATGTTCTTTTAATTTTCTTGTAATACTTCTCTTTATATTTAGGTCCATTTTGACCCTATCTTGGTAAGTGGTGTAAGATATTGGTTTTATTCCATAAATTAAAAATGAAATAAATATTTAAAAAAGAGAAAAGTGCCTGTACCAATGACTGGCATGAGTTTTGTAGCTAGGAATATTTCCCATGATAAAGGAATCAACTGACTTTATGAAGTCTCTTGTGAGTTTGAACATTAGGAATCTGTTGTCCAGAGTCTGATTACCTGGGGCCGATATAACACAATTGAAAAGAGCGCTAGATTAGGAATCAGGAGACCAAGCCCCTGTTCTAGTTCTGCTGCTAACTCCCTATGTGACATTAGTCAAGTTACTTGCTCTCTTTGAGAATCAGATTCAGGGCATTGGATTAGATGATCTCTAAGGGTCTGTATCAGTAATTAAGGTGGGACTTTTTTTTTTTTACCGGTTTCTCTTTTGGAGCACTTATTTAATCAAGTGCCCTTGATGAGTTTGGGCTTTGTGTCTTTGATCAAATCAGGCGTCTTTGATGACCTCCTTACCTCAAGAGAAAGTCTAGTTTACATGGGTTTGAGTCACACCTTTGTGACACCAGAAGCTTTTAGATCACGTGGGTTTGAGTCAAATATTGTAATGCCCTTTGAAGCTGAACAGGGTACATAAACTCAGAGGCTGGCATTTTTCCTTTGGGGCTTATTCATGGAAGGAGTGGGAGTGTTGAGACTTTGGGCAAGCCATTGTAACTGCCCCCTGCGCCCTGGCTTTGCTAACTCAGACCCATTGGTTGGCTGGTAACTGTGAATTGCGATTTGGTCTGTTTTTATTGTCTCTGTAATTTGCATTTGCTCCGAAGTTCAGGGTGCTGGCTTTTCCTTCTGAACTGAGTTATGTATATGTGTGTTTGATTAAAGTGGGATTGTTAACCCCTTAAAGTTACCTTCCTTAGTAAAGCAGATCAAAAGAACCTGTACTGGCAGCTCTTCTTGCTAGTCTTGTTGGGTCTTACATCTCACCAGTTGCTGCTAGCCAACTTGTTGTTACAGGGTCCCTTCCCAATTTGACATTATAAGATTCTGTGAGAACCAGTTCCAAGACCTAAGATGACTCCATGAGGCCTAGTCTGGGCAGTCAACTGGTCACTTTCTTGTTGACTAGATGGGCACCATGGTGACCTGTAACAAGAATTGGATTAAGTCTCAGGACAGCTAGGTTTTATTCCTAGTTCTGCCCACTGCCTTGATGTCTAACTTTGGGCAAACCACTTCACACCTCTCAGTCTCAGTTTCCTCATCTGTAAAATGACTGGGTTAAATTAAATCATGCCTCAGAGCTTTGAGATTCTTCAGGAATATAAGAAAATTCTATAGGACAATAGTTTCAGTTTTTCTTGAGGTGATTAAGTGACTAGGTATAAGTCACTTGATTCCTCAAGTCAACTGCATAGCTTCCTAATAGCTCAGTGGAGAATCCCATTAGTTTAAAAATTCTATTGTTTGTTGAATGAAAGATGTTCAAAGTGTCAAAATTAAATTATGAATTATCTAATTAATATGGCCTCCATTCTTTAGAATCATTGCCCTTTCAAGGCATCGGAGCACTGACTGGGGAGGCATTTAAGAAGCTCAGCTAGTTTATCCCCAATTCTCTCTACTCTTCTCCAGCTTTTAAGACATATTTCTGTTTTGTTTTAATTACCTACTAACATTGGGTAATTACAGTGGCAACTTCAAAAGAAAAAAGAAAAAGACCACACCAGAAGCTACTCAGGCTTACTCTCTTGCGGGTATGAAGTCAATTGAACGTATAAATATGAAAATGTCGCAACTGAACAAAAGGATGAATATCCTTGGCCCATAAATCTGTAACAAGGCCTTTTAAAGTCAAGAGAACCAATTTTTTGGTTAACTGTTGAAACAAAACACAAGCTTGTTTTGTAGTAAATTGATGTCTTCCAACTCTCAGCTTATTTAGATCCAGACGGTTTACTGTTTGTTGTTTTTCAAACTCAAGGATGACAGTATGTACAGGCTGATAGGTAGAGAGCTTATTTCTGTACAGCTTCACTTCCTGCCATTATCTCTCAATCTGAAGAAAGGTTTTTCTAAGTACACTAAAAATACACCATTGCAACTAATCAGCATGCACTCTCTCCCTTCTTAGCAGAGATAGGGGACTGTCGGCATTGAACGTTGCGAATGTCGTCAGACTTGGTGGATATGCCAAACTGCTTGTTTTCTCTCTTTTTAATTCTTGGTTATACATTTTAAAATATTTTAAGTGAAAAACATAAGTAATTAGCCCCCCTAGACTCAGGGAAAGATCAAGAACCAGGAGTTCTGAGTTCTAGCATAGATTCTAATCCTTACTGTGTGATCTTAGGCAAGTGATCTTAACTCTCTCAGCTTTGGTTTTTGTATCTTTAAAATAAGGGGTTTGTGTTATTAGGTGACCCAAAAGGTTCTTTCCAGCTCTATCCTATGTTCCAAGGTCTTTTCCAACTCTTAACATCATCTCTGTCCCTTATTTATTGTTACTCCTTTGAAGCCTCAGCAGTTTAAACAAAACTGGAGTTTGTGATGAGTAGGAAAAAGATAAAGTTCTGTTTACACGTTGTAATGGTGTACTCAAATGTTTTTTACAATCATCAAATAAAATTCTTTCACAGGATTGACTCTGCTTTCAAGTTAGCAATGTACACAGCAAAAGAATAGTCCTCAACTAAGAGGATGCAGCTCCCCATTGCATTTGTTGCCTCATTTGTACCCTTCCTCTTAAACCACCAGAAAGCTGAAAAGCATTCCATTTCTTTTTCTCAAGCACAGGGGAAGAACATTGCAGCTAATATTTATATTGTGCTTTAAAGTTTGCAAAGTGCTTTGCATGCGTTATCTCATTTGTTCCTTACAACATCTTTGAGAAATAGGTGCTGTTGTTATCCCCACTTTATAGATGGGGAAACTGAAGCTGAGAGAAATTATATGACTTACCCAAGTCACATAGCTAGTAAGTGTCCAAAAGAGGATTCAAACTTGGGCCACCCTGACTCCAAGATCAGTACTGGATTTGCGATGCAACCTAACTGCCTAATTTGTCATTTGAGTAATATTTCATCCATCGCTTCTTAAACTCACCATATATCATCAAAACAGTTTTTTTATTGTTTTTTATGGCTGTAAAATGTCTTTGATTTTTTTCATTTCAGTTTAAAAAAAGTCCAAACTTTGATAGGAGGAACACAACTCTGATTTTAAGTTTATATAAAACTTTGACTTTGCTTTGGCTGAGGAAATTTCATTCTAGTACATTGGATTGTGATACTCAAAACCATGTAATGTTAGACCTGAAAGTGATCCTAAAACATGAGAACAGGAAGGAATCTTAGAAATTCGAAATGAAAGGGAACTGAGAACCTAGAATATTCGAAGAAGAAAGGGTATTAGAAAGAGAATATTAGTGCTGAATAGGATCTTAGAACCAAAAAGAGAATATCTCAGCTGAAAAGAATCTTATAATATAGAATATCAGAGCTGGGAGGGACCTTTGGCATCTTTGAGTCCTGTTTCCTCATCTAGTAGATAAATGGAGCCCTTGAGGGTGAAGGAGAGATCATGAGATGAGTCAATAGCAGATCCCAGAGCAAACCACTATCTCCTGGCTCCACTGTTTAGTTATCCTTCCTGGGTTAGAAGGCTGCCTGGGTTTTATCCCGCTAGTTCTCAAAAACCATATGCACTTTCATGCGATTTGATTTTCTGACAATCCAACACACTTGGTGAAATCAGGAATGCATCCAGATGAGGTCTGAACAAGATTGAAAGCAATCTCATACTTTTCATGGTTGGGTAACTTTAATTCTCCACTTTCTAATTTTATGTATAGCTTTTAGATTTCTTGTTGTGCTGTTCTGTCATTCTGTGCTAACAGAAAGGGAGTTTTGTGGCAAAATACATTCTGCTAGTTTTTCAGGGAAGCATTTTTTTTTAATAGAAAATTAAAATTCAGGAAATATCTGGTCTTCACTGTATCCACTGTGTCCTGTAAACTAATGCTTAGATGCCTCCCACACACTTAATTAAAGCCTGTGACTAGCATCTTATAAAATGGAACATAGTAAATAATAGACCCTGGATTTAACTCCAGTTCTCTAGGAACTAAGGTTTTAGCCACTCATTGAAACTGCTGCTGGAAGAAAAAAGCCTAAGAGGACAAATGAAGTGGTTTGGACATGCAGGTACTCCTCATTGTATGATAACCCAATATATGGAATTTTGCAGCTATGGAAATTGCTAAACCAGGGAACAGATTAACCTATCTTGGAAAAGAAGAGGAGTGTCCACATCATTTGCAGTTGCACTGGAGGTAGAAGCAAAGGGAACAGCATAATTTGAAGGCCCCTTTGGGTAGGAATTCACAGACTAGCAGAGTGGGTAGATGGCTGAACTTGGAGTTAGAAGACCTTGGTTCATCTTCTCCCCTTGATATTCCCAAGTGGAGTAATTAATCATAGGTAAGTTGCTTGATGTCTCTGAGCTTCAGTTTCCTCCTCTGTAAAAGAGGGGATAATAATACCCAGAGTACCTACCTCACAGGGCTACTGTGAGGGCCAAATGTGATAACACACGTAGAGAGCTTTGCAAATTTTTAAAAAATGCCACATAAATGCCAGTTGTTATTATCAAATTAGTTTAATATAATAACTATGATAACATTATTATATTATGATATTGTATTAATGATGACCTTCAAGAAATGTATGGAAGAAAAAGAGGTTAGGAGATGATCATGAAAACAGCATGGGTTTTGTTTTTGTTAATTTGTTAAAGTTCTATACCTCTTAATTTTTTTTTTTTTGAAAAGTAGAATGGGGAAGTAGAAAAGGACTTGGAATCAGGAGACATTTGGTCTCAAACCTTGATTCTGACACCTAGTAGTTCAGGCAGGATGGTGCAGTGGCTAGAGTAATGGATTGGGAGTGAAGGACTTAGATTAAGACTCTAGCTATGGCACTTACCAATTGTGTCAACTTAAGGAAAGGAATTCATCTCTTTATGTTATCTGAGTCTTCTCTTCTCCAGGCTAGGCATCCCTAGATGCTCTTCGATCACTTTTTGTGTAGAATGGTCTTCTGTCCTTTCCCCATGCCAGTCGCTCTTCTCTGGATACACTCTGGCTTATCGGTGTCTTCCCTTAAACATGGTCCCCAAGTGTAGGTCTGGCCAGACTTGAGGAGAAAAGCTCCAGTAGCTCCCTAGCTCTGGATATCTCTGTAAAGGCAGCAAACTTCAGAGTTGTTTTGGCTGTCATGTTACACCACTGACTTAGACTGAGCATGAAGTCCTTGCTTGACGTTTTAAGTCAGAGGTTCATTGAAGATCTATCTCTGTGGATAGTTTTGTTAAGGAATCTTCTCTAATTTTAACATAGGCATGAGAGATTTTTGGAGGAGAGTCTTCAAAGTTGCATTCTGCCCTACCTGGTCAATAGATTTGGTTGATTTGGTTGGTAGGCAACAAATAATAAACACAGCTGGTCCTTTTTAGTCAATTGTATGACTGTAGAGATAACACTGCTGAGCAGAAAGTCTTCCTATTCCGTTCTCATATTTTTATTAAGCATATCCTCAGTACATATTTAGATTAATCCCATATTAATGTGATTAAATTTTTTTTAAAAGTATGTATATAAGTCAATGATTTCTGGTGTTTTCTTTATTGCCTTTTCCAGGTAATTTGTAATTTCTTATGGTGCAGTAGTAATATTATATTATGTAGATTTAATAAGTGCTTGTTGACTTGACTTGATATGTGCAAATATTTAAAGGATCTTTGATTTCATCTGCACTCAGAGCTCTCAGTAAGATAATTCCCTATAAATGCTGGAGACGCTAATCTGTTTATGACTTAGTACAGAGCTGTTCAAAATGCTGCGGTCCACAGGGTGATTTACGCGGCCCACCTACAAGTATAGAAATTTACAGGAATGCTTTAGTAAATGAAGCCGAGCTACCACAGAGCTCTCACTAAAATGGCAAATCCAAATATACTGTCTATTATTGTTTCAATAAAAACCTAAGGTTGGACAGCCCTGACTTAGTAGATAAGTCTTAGGAATTTGACTGAGTCTTTGAAAGGTTAAGTGACTTGCCTATGGTAATACAGCTTGAAAGTGTCAAAGGAGAATTTGAACTCAAGTTTTCTTTCCTTTGAACTCATCCAACTAGCCACAATGGCATACCATACTCCTGTTTATGTTCAAATATTTTAATTCATTCAGTCATCTCTCAGTCGTAAATATGGGTAGCATCCTTCTGTGAGGATAGGAACTAGAAGTAAGCTAAGCTAATTTACTTCAGATACTACTAGATTATATTGGTATTTTATGGCTTCCTCATCACTAATTTTCCCCTTATAGGTAAAAGCTATGTGGTTGGAGTAAAATCCTAACCCCTTTGTCTCCATGCAAGTTAGGCTAGTTTTTCCTTAAAAAGGCGTTGAAACCAACCTCTAGAGTTTGTCTGTTTAGGCCATGCTGAATAGGCAGGTGACATCATTTCCAGGGTACTTGAGTTAAAACAGGCACGAGGGCTTTAGCCTGGCTCTGAGACTTGGCTGGCAAATCACAATAGGCAACTCAGAGGTAAGAGAGTTTTCGTTTGGTGAATCAACCTGTGGTGTCCTAAATATTATGTTCTTATTGAATATCCTTCCCCTGCCATGGCTATGTACATCTTTCCATAACTGTTGAATGACCTTGGAGTTATCTCATTTGGTCCAATATTAAACCTAAATTACCTAAACTGGTGTGAATCAGCCCTATCCCAAAAGATATCGTATGATGTTACTGGGGTAACCAAACCACTAAGTGAAATTGACGCAAATACCCATGAGCACCTAGGACCAGGAACTTGGGAGACAACATAGGTGAAGGATATCCAGGCAATACATTACTACCTCCCAAACTCTGTCTCTTTCCTCATAATTATTCCTTCCTTCCTTCCTTCCTTCCTTCCTTCCTTCCTTCCTTCCTTCCTTCCTTCCTTCCTTCCTTTCTTTCTTTCTTTCTTTCTTTCTTTCTTTCTTTCTTTCTTTCTTTCTTTCTTTCTTTCTTTCTTTCTTTCCTTCTTTCCTTCTTTCTTTCCTTCTTTCTTTTTCTTTCTTTCTTTCTCTTTCTTTCTTTTTCTTTCTTTCTTTCTTTGTTTCTTTTTCTTTTTCTCTACCTCTCTCTCTCCTCTCCCTCTCCCTCTCTTTCTTTCTCATTCTCTCTCCCTCCCCCCTCTCTCTGTCTCTCTGTCTCTGTCTCTCTCTGTCTCTGTGTATCTCTCTCTCCTCCCTCTCTCTCCTTCTGTTTCTCTCTTTTTTGCTTTAAGATTTTAATTAATACCTTTTTAAAAAATCCCACAGTAACCACCCCATGAGAGGCAGCATGGAATAGTGGATAGAAAGCTGGCTTTGAAGCCAGGAAGACCTGAGGTGGTCTCACCTGATACATACTACTTATATACTACCTATGTGACCCTTGGCAAATACCCTCTCAGTGTCACAAGAAGCTTACAACAATAAGTTGCAGAGAACATGCCAACATTCATTGGCAGAGGGTGTTCTCTTCTTTAGGAATTCTCTTGAAATCACAAGTCTAGTCCTTATCCATATCTCACTAAAGCCTCTTTGCAGAGATGCTCCTTTATAACAAAGAAAAATAGTTATGCTAAACTGACCAACACAATAATTACGTCTTACAGGAAATGCAGCATCGTCCAGCAATCCAACGGCCTGTAGCTGCCCCACTGCCTACCCAGAATAAGAGAGTACCATATTTCACTGCATAATTGTCTCAGATTTTATGCCAAATTTTTTTTTTTTGCAAAAAAGTGGGGTGTGACCATTATGTGAAGCTTTTTTTTTAAAATTATGCCAGTATTACTTAAAAAAGTATTTATTACTAAACTGTCTTTGGTGCAAGATTAGGAAGCATGGAATACTTGTGAATATATGTTGAAATTGAATACTGACAATGCACGTGCACTGAGAATTCTAGGCTTGCACCTTGCGATGCTCAAGAGATAAATGTGTATCCACATGCCACTGGTGAACACATTGCTACTTTGTTCACCTTTTAAGCAACATGACGAACATAATTATACCATGTCACGATTGTGTGATGAAAGGTCACAAAGCAATTTTTACTCAAACCAGGGTGTGATGATTATATGGTGGCAACGATTATGGGGTAAAACACGGTATGTTTCCTCATCTGTCTTAGGTAACCAACATGGGTCTTTGCACTTAATCCGTTGCTTTTCTTTTGTTCACATTTGCTTTCTCCCCTCTACACGATACTCCTTCCACTCACCCATTTTTACCCCCAAGTAATCGCCAATCACCACCAAGTCACTCCTACCAGAATCATAACTGATCTCAGAACCCCACAATGTTCCTGAGGAAACACCAGGGATACAGTAACTTCTTCCTTCATCAGTTGCTTACATAGCAGAGAAGTTTTCTTTTTTTTTTCTTTTTTTTTAATTTATTTTAATTTATTTTTAATGTTTAGTTTTCAGCATTGATTTTCACAGGGGTTTGAATTACAGATTTTCTCCCCATTTCTACCCCCCCCCCCACTCCAAGATGGTGTACACTCTGGTTACCCTGTTCCCCAGTCTGCCCTCCCCTCCATCACCCCATTCCCCTCCCATCCCCCTTTCCCTTACTTTCTTGTAGGGCAAGATAAATCTCTATGCCCCATTGCCTGTGCATCTTATTTTCTAGTTGCATGAAAAAGAAAAAAAAAACTTTTTTACTTTTGAACATCTATTTTTTTAAAACCTTGAGTTCCAAATTCTCTCCCCTCTTCCCTTCCCATCCACCCTCCCTAAGAAGTCAAGCAATTCAACATGAGCCATATGCGTATCATTATGTATAACCCTTCCACAATACTCATGTTGTGAAAGACTAACTATATTTTGCTTCTTCCTAACCTATCCCCCTTTATTGAATTTTCTCCCTTGACCCTGTCCCTTTTCGACAGTGTTTGTTTTTGATTATCTTCATCCCCATCTGCCCTCCCTTCCATCGTCCCCCCCTTTTTTTATCTTCTTCCTCCTTCTTTCCCATAGCAGAGAAGTTTTCACTGTGGTAATGTAACAAGAGCAGGAGACTTGGAGTTATAGGGTATGGATACAAATTCTGATAGCTACTTCCTACCTAAGAAAAGTCATTTCAGCTCTCTGAGCTTGTTTCTTAATCTTTATAAAAAGAACACGACTAGATTTTTAAAGCCTCTTTTAGCTCCAAATTCTATGATCCAAGGACCTGCTCGGGGAATAAGATGGAGGTTTCTCACATTACCAAGAGCAGCACTCACATACCTTTTGTCTCTCATTACTTCACTACACCACATTCCTACTACTACCTCCCAATCTCTTGAAAAAGAGTAGTTCAAGTATTTTTATAGCAGTCTGTGGTTTATGAGGGCAGCTAAGTGGCACAATGGAGAGAGCTCTGGGCCTGGAGTTAGAAAGAACTGAGTTCAAATCTGCCCTCAGATACTTACTAGCTGTGTGACCTTGGGTAAGTCACTTAACCCTGTTTGCCTCAGTTTCCTCATCTGTAAAATGAGCTGAAGAAAGAAATGGCAAACTACTCCAGTATCTTTGCCAAGAAAATCCCAAATGGGGTCACGAAGAGTTTGACGCAACTGAAAAAATTGAACAACAAAAATGATTTATAAAGCAATTTCTTCACAATTGCATCTTATGTAGGAAGTACATGGATCCTTATGCCAATTTTACTGATGAAGCAACTGAAGCACCAAAAGGAGACATAACTTGACCATAGTAACACAGAGATTAAGCATCAGAGCTTATTGTATCCAGGAACATGAATGCAAGTTGACCCATTCCAAGTTTACTGCTCTTCCCACTAGGCCACCATGATTGTACCTCCCAGTTACATAGCTCTATTCTATAATTGATTCCTGGACTATCTGGTGGAGTTAATCTTTTGTTCCTAGTTAGGGGGAAAATCCATTACATTTCAGTGAACTGAACTGAGTATGAGTATGAGGCTGGACTGAGTCCTTTATGCTCAGCCTGTCCCTTGAGCTTGTGTGGGAGTGCATTACATCTATCATCAATTTCACTCAGCTTCTCATTGCCACAGTTAAGCATGGGAGAATACTAGAAAGGGAAAAGAGAAATGGCTTGCCTGGTTAAAATAAAGGAATCTTGCTGTTGGAAGAGACCATAGAAATCATATAGTTTAACCCATTCTTAAAGCAGCTATGCTATCTGTAACATCACTAACAAGTGGTTTTCAGGTCTTCTCTTAAACATCCTCAGTGACAGAGATCTCTTACTTTCTTTCAAGATAACCCACTGAACTTATGGACAGTTCTAACTGTTATAAAGTTTTTCCACATATGCAGCCAAAATTTCCCTCTTTCTAACTTCTGCCCATTTGTTTTAGTTTGTTCCAATGGGGCCCAAATGGAATAAATCTACCGGGGTGGGGAACTTGCATCCTTAAGGCCTCATGTGACCTTCTAGGTCCTTGGGTATGGTCTTTTGACTGAGTCTAAGTTTTACAGAACAAATCCTTTTATTAAGGGCATTCGTTCTGCTAAGTTTAGATTCAGTCAAAGGGGTACATGTGGCCTTGAGGAAGCAGGTTCCCCACCCCTGGTCTAATCCTATTTCCCTAGGACAGTCCTTGTGATACATGGGAGGGGAAAAAAATGTCTTCTTCCCACTCCCCCATCCCTTTGTCCTACCCAAGTTTTCCTTTTATCTTAAACATTCATAGGTCCTTTAATCAATCCGATTATGGATTGAAAGACACTTTGGAGGTTTTCCAAGAGGTTTCTAAGAAACCCTTCATATTATAGTTTAGGACTAGAGAACAGAAGCGATTTGCTTAAAACATTACATAGGCGTTTTTCATCCTTCATTTCGAGGAGATGATGTCTCTATTCACTCATGAATTGGACTTCAGTGAGGCAGAATTGCACAAAGTTGTCAGCCTCACTCTCTCTTCCAGAGTCATTGAAGCTCAACGACAAGACAGAAGTCAAGACTGGAGATGGCCTAGGATGCATTGGATGACCTTGGTATCTTCAATGTCTGACCCAGCTCCAAGTGCTCCACAGCTCCTGCTTCAGCTGCTTTCATGGCCATTAGAACAAATGGTTCTCATGTGCTCAATCTGCTGGGGGAAGTTTTCACATACTTGGGGTAGACATCCCCCTAAATCACTGATGTGTTTGAGGCCCATGAGTTGTCCTCAACCTGGTTTAGCCCATCTGCCAAGACTGTTTTACTGGGGTGTGGCTGTTGCACATGCTATAGTTCCTTGGAGCACCAAGTGAGGTTGGGTGAAGGTGAACACCAAAGAGGGATGAGCAGCCTTGAAACAGGCTCAGCAGCCCTTACGCCAGAAGTACTAGTTCTGAACATGTCATACACCCCATTACAAAGGTACCATTACTACAATATAGGTAGTGAGTGAGCCCCAGAATTGAGATTGAAACCCAGGTTCTCTGACTCCATACACCATCTTCTTTCCACTGTGCCACATCATCCTCGAATAGACTATAATATGAACAAGTTCACATTTCCTTTTCTTTTTTCTTTCTTTCTTCCTTCTTTCTCTTTCTTTCCTAGTCTTTCTTCTTTCCTTCCTTTTCTTTCTCTTTCTCTTTCTTTCCTTCTCTTTTTCATCATTTTCATTTCCTTCTCTTTTTTCTCCCTTCCTTTTTTCCTTCCTTCCTTCCTTCCTTCCTTCCTTCCTTCCTTCCTTCCTTCCTTCCTTCCTTCCTTCCTTCCTTCCTTCTGTCCTTCCTTTCTCTCTTCCTTCCTTTCTTCCTTCCTTTCTCTTTTTCTTTCCTTTTCTCTCTCTCTCTTTCTCTTTCTTTCTTTCTTTCTTTCCTTCTTTCTTTCCATAGCTGCCTTTCAAGAAATTCCATCAATGAAGCATATTTTTCTAACCTTGCTCCAGGCAAACATTGTTTCTCATCCTCAACCAGTCCTCTCCCATTTCAGAACCAGTCCTTATGCTATTCTCCAGGCAATGAATAGGAATCTTCCCCAAATCTCACCAATCTCTACCTATTGAAATAACTTCCTTCCTTCAGGGTGCAGTTCAGATACCACCTAGATGCAAAGGGAAGCCCTTTTTAGCTTTAGAATATAGGCTGATTCCTTTACGCATCAAGCCTTCCTGGTTACTGTAATCTAGACAGTGATTTCTCTTTCCTCACACTCTCCTAGTACCTCTTGGCACCTTGCAGCACATATTATATTTTAATTGAGTTACAGTTATATATTAGAGTCAGAAACACCTAGGTGCAACTCTGACCTCTGGCACATGTTAGCAATGTGACCTCAGGAAAGAAACTTAACTACTCAGTGCCCTAGGTATCTCTAGGATAAGGGTTCTAAACAGACTCCATTGTGCCCCAAGGGATTTGTAGATAGATTTTTAAGGCATCTATGAACTTAAATGGGAAAAAAATTACATCTTTGTTGTTATTAACCTTTGATTTCCTTTGTAATCCTATGTGTTTTATTTTGTGCATTTAAAAACATTAGTCTGAGAAGGGGCCATAGCACTCTAACCCACTCCCCAGACTGCTGAAGGGGTCAATGTTGCTGATCTGCATTGATAGAGGGAGTTTCCTTACTAGGAAACCAATAAAATCATATATACGGTCATTAGTCATTGATATTTATGCAATAGTTTACCTCTCACGGTAAAGTGAAAGCTCCTTGAGGGCAGGACTTGTATTTTCTTTGTTTTTCATTTCTAATATGGGCAGCCAGAGTGCTGGGCCTGCAGTCAGGAAGACTTTTTTTTTCCTGAATTCAAATCTGGACTCAGATACTTACTAGCTGTGTAACTGGGCAAGTCATCTAACCTCTATTGCCTCAAAAAAGAAAAGAAGAAAGAAACAATCCACATCCATTTATTAATAAGTGGCTAATTTATTATAAGAATTTATTAAGATACTTTACCAAGTAGAATACCAAGAAAATGAAATAGTCCCTGTTATCAAGGAATTTACACTCTAATGAAGACACATTGTCATATCTGTAGCAAGTGGTCATCTAGGCACCAAATTAGAAACCTCCAGTGAAGAGGCAAGTTGCACTCTCCCTGTAGCCCATCCCTCTTTGGGGCCCCGAGATCATTGTTAGGAGGTTCATGGGATTCTATGATTCATAGACTCTTTGAAGTGGCAAGAAGCAGAGGGTGCCAGGTGGAGCTAAGAAGAGAATTCAGGCTTTCTACATTCCTAGTTCAACTCTCTGGCTTTTATTTTCAAAGTCTTCCTCTTATTTTGAGGTGTTGACCTTGCACACATACAAATGCCTAATTGTCACCACGAACTTGTTCATTCCCTAAATCATATCTGCATTTTGAGGGAAAAGCCTGCAGAAACAACTCATGGAAATGTTGGTGCTTGCCCACCAGCAGACAGAGGGAAGGAAGGAGTATCAAATATGGCATCCAACAAAAACCAAAAACCAAGGCCTTAGAAACTCTGAGCTGGTTTGTTTACATAAACTCCCAATTGTGCTAAGCAAAAACGAAACACACTCTACTAAGCAAAAGAAAAGATGTTTTTCTCTATCCTCCCCCAAAGATCTGTCTCTGACCCTTTCCTTAGGTACTTAAGGAAATTACAAACACCTACTCCTAGTCAAGGAACAGAAAGCAAGTGTCACCTTGAAATGATCCTGAATATTTTCCTGGAATTTTATTTGGGTAGTTAGGAAAAGTCCTGCTAGAACAAAGGAACCCCAAGTGACCACTCCACTGAAACAAACACTTTTCTGGTCCCTTGTGGGTGTTCACATTTCAAAATACTAGGGAAACTGAATCTTCAGGGATGGTTTAGATCAGAGATGTGAAACACATGGTCCCAGGGCAGCATGCCTCAGAAACAATGCAGGGTAGAATCAAAATTAAAATGGAAATGGAAAATATTTAACAAAATAAATAAAAATAAAATAAAACATAGATAATGTTATTACATGGTTTTCTAAGTCAATATGTGTCTTCCAAGATCCTTAAGTATTGTTTAATGACCCTATTTCTATTTGAGTTTGATACCACTGGTCTAGAGAAAGCATATCTTTCCCTAATGAATTGAGGAGACAGTTAGGAGGCAGTTTCAGCTTTGGGTTTTAAACAAAATCCGTATTCTATTTGGTCAAGTTGGAACATAGATTTAAAAGAGGGGTTCTTAACCTTTTTTGTGTCATATCTTTCATGCTTAACATAGTATCTGGAACATAGTAGGCTGCCAGTAAATGCCCTATCTACCTATTGCTCCGTCTACCCTTTGGACATCTGGCGAAGCCCTTCTCAGAACAGTTTTTAAATGCATAAATTGAAATACATAGGATTATAAAAGAAACCAATTATATTAAAATATAGTAATCAAAACAAATTCATGGGCCCCAGATCTAAAACCACAGGATTCCTCAAGAGTTGTAGCGTCATCTAATCCAACCCTCCCTGCATTTTATAGGGAATGTAACCACAGCCTTGGGAGGTTGTGATTTGCCCAAAGATAGGAAACATCTGGGATGGGGTGTGAACCCAGGTCCTTTGGACCCAGGGCCTATTCTCTTTCCACTGTGACACTGCCTCTTCTTTTTTATTTTTTCCTTTCCTTTCCTTTCCTTTTTATTAATTGATTTATTTTTAGTTTTCAACATTCACTTCCACAAGATTTTGAGTTTCAAATTTTCTTCCCATCTCTCCCTTCACCCCACCCCAAGATGGCATGCATGACATTGCCTCTTCTTTAAGAAACACTTTGAGAGCTCTCTAGAACTTCTTTTCTTTTGTACCAAGGTAAGGGATAGGAAAGTACAGCTCTTTTCCTTGATTCTTCTATCCAAATGAAATATCTTATTTTGGGAGGCGTATCGGAGTTGTACAATTCTTTACTCAAAGATTAATGGCTTTTTTTCCCCTTTTACCTCGAAATCTGTACCAATGGAACATTGGTTGTAGTTTTTTTGGGGGGGGAGGGTATGCCTTTATTCATCCTTCACAACTCATTTTAGAGGGGGAATTCAAATTCTGCTTGTAGGTCACAATTCTAGCATAGCCTAAGAAATCCATTTCCAAGCCCTGGTAGAGCAAAAGGTGTTCCATTAGTTAACTAGAGGCAAGAAAACTGAGCTGCTCATAGCTGAGGAACCCAAGATTTTGCTGAGGGGGGTTGGATTATTTTAACTGTGGATACTGGAACTACAATCATTTCTTTTCCTACGGAAATGAAGTTCAGAGCAAAGCTAAGATTTTTTCCCTTTTATTTGTACCTAACACCTAAAGATGCATTTTCTTAAACTTTTCAGCCTTTTCCTTAGGCTCTCCTTCTACAGTTCTTGCCTCCCCACAATCAGCCTGCTATATTGTTATTATGAGGATAAAATATTGGGCTGGGAGCCAGGTCACCTGGGTTCACATCTGTAAAATTAGCTGGTAATAGTTGTTTTTGTCTATCTCACAGGGATGTTCAGATAATTAGAGTAGATTGTATCTGTAAGGGCTTTTTACTTGTTTGGAGAAGTGTACTATAGAGACTCTTGATAATCATCGTTTAAACTCTTTGTTTCCTGAGGCTCTGTCCTTAGACTGAGGACCTCTCAAAATTCGAATACATGGAAGATAATTTGGCCTTCCTAACAGGTATTTGGAGGGGCAGAGTTTGATGAGATTGAAAACAAAATGATTAGAAAACGATTTTCCTGACTCTGATCACTGTGTTAGAAACAGTATGTTTCTGCAGAGAGAAATAATTTAATGAAGTAGGTACTGAGCTCATGGTGGGTACACAGGCTGCCCAGTGGCTTGGCATCCTGGGAATGTGCTTGGCCTGGTTTATGGAGGTTATCTAGCCTGGGGTATCAATGAGGAGAGTTGTTTGCTGACTCATTTCGATCTACTCATTTCTAGGTAACTTTGAAACAACAACAGCAAAAAAAACCTTTATTCCAAACAACAAAATCTTCCTCAAAAGGGAAAAAAATTGGACCCTATATTTTTCCTATCAGAGTTTTGTTGTTGTTGTTATTGATTTCATGATTTCTCCTGGTTATTTATTATTATCAAAATATCCTCTTCTTAGAATTGATTCTCTTATTTCCTGGGATAGATAGCTATCTTCCACTTTGGAGTTGAAGGCTTTGTAAAAAAATTGTTTTTATCTTTCCATTGGGAATTACCTCATACAAAGACTGCATTATACTAGTTGCTTTCAAAGTTTCTTGTATTCATTTGTTTCTCGTTAAATAAAAGAATGTTGTTTTTTTTTTCTCTAAGTTCAAACTAGCAACACCGAAGTACAACCTAAGAGAGAGGAAGGTACTGGTAGCAAATCTTTACCACGGTTTCACACTCTGATAAGGCTTTATGCTTTAAAATATTTGCTTGTCTTCTACCTGTCTTCAGATCATTTTGAGTTTTATTTCGACTAGGCTTTATCTTTAATTTCCAAGGTTTCAATTCCTTATGTGTCATGTGTAAAATCTGGTTCCAAAATCAGATAGTAACCAAGAACCTTAACTGCTGATTCCAAATGACCATTGGGCCCATCTACATAGAGGCAAAGTGAACATAAAAGTTGCACATGGTCCAATGGGTCAGATAGCACCATAACTAAGTTAATTTTGCACTAAAGGCAAGAATATAAAAGATCATGACATTTCTTTTCCACAATACTCCCTCCCCCCATACTAATGGCATGGTATGCTTGAGATAGTAGATATATGTTTGGGATATTTTCTGAGTTCCTCAGTTTTGCCGCCTGAGGCAAATGACTTGCCTCATACTTATTCAGGCTCTGGGGACAGATCTTAAAGGCTATAACTGTCAGTAACAACTGAGGCTCATTAGCCTTGTATGGGTTAGGGCACTTGAGGATCAGTCTCTTTGAACCCACAAAGTCTTTGAACCCACAAAGCAGAACTCTCTTTCTTACACCTCCATGGAATCCAAGTCCACTTAATTTACTAGACTCCACTTGGCTAATTGATTGACATCCCTGCATTGATCTTTTCTTGGCATTTCTTACTCATGTTACCCACTTCTCTGGTAAATAACATAAGACTTGGACTTGATATATACTTCTTTTCTGCTCCTTTGTTGTTTCCCTATCTTACCAGCTCCACCATACCTTGATTTAGAATCTTACTATGCCCACCATGGGCAGTAGTAGCCCAGCTTTGATTTTACCCTTAAGAATTAAGAAGCTTTTCTCTCTGGCAATATTTCATCGTTTTCTTGTTTGAGCTCACAATTGCTGTCCCTGCTTTTTTGAGTTCTTCTGAAGTGTAATAGATTTGCTTCAGCCCCTTATTATAATTGTGTGAATATTTCTGTCTTAAGTGTGTTTCTTGTAAGCAACATATTGTTCAAATCTTCTCTCTAAGCTATTCTGCTACTTGCCTCTTTTTATGGGTGAGTTCATTCCATTCATGTCCACAGGTATGATTGTTAATTATCCTATCCTTTCCATCCTATCTTTTTTTATAATTTCCTTTCTATTTGTCTCTATACCTGATTTTTAGAAAAAGATGTTGAGAGAGGAATTTGCTCAATATTACTCATCAATTTTTACTATCTACTTCCATCCCTTTATAGTACTACTTTTCTCCTCACCCATCACATGTTTGGTTTTTTTTTTAATTTCCTTCCTTTTATTCCTCCTGTCATTCTCTGCTTTTTCAAAATAGATTTCATCTTACTTATGACTAATCTTTTCCTCAATCTATTCTCCCTATGAATCCCCATCTCCCTCCTCCTCATCCTTGTTTGATTTTCTATTGAGTTTAATGTATTTTTTCTTAATCCTAAATTTTTGTGTTTGTGTGTATGTGTTCAACCCTCCTCTGTAGGGTTCAAATGAAAGTGAGGTTCATGTGTAATCTACTTCCCCACCCATTTTTCCATGGCTGTATAGTCTTTGGCATTATATGAGAAAATTACATAAGATAATGATGTCTCATATATGATTAAGACCCCCATTATATGAGAAACCATAAAGCATTTATTAATGCTTCATGTATATCACTACGCTTAGTGCAAAGAAAGTAAAAAACATGGTCCTTGCCTTTAAATTGCTCACATTCTAACGGGGGAGGCAACAGGCAGTTGCTCATGGTTAGGCTGAGCTAATATAATAAAAACGACAATTTTACCTAAATTAATTTACTTATTTAGCGCCATACCAATCAAACTACCAAAAAATTATTTTACAGAGCTGGATGAAACAATAACAAAATTCATCTGGAAGAACAAAAGATCCAGAATATCAAGGGAAATAATGAAAAAATGCTAGGGAAAGTGGCCTAGCAATACCAGATATTAAATTGTACTACAGGATGTTCCTAAAGTCTCTCTCTTGGTCAGAATGACATAACCTCTGGATTAGGCTTTTCACCCTTCCCTAGTGACTACAAGCTTCCTTCTGGCTCTCTCTCTCTCTCTCTCTCTCTTTCTCTCTCTCTCTCTTTCTCTCTATTTAGCCTGGCAAGTTATATTTATTGTAGTTCTTCCATTCTTTCTTGGTCCACTGCTTAAAAAAAAATTCTTTTTGGAGTAATCTGTGGGAGAGCTGGGTCACTCTGCTTCCACTCATATTATCTTGAGAAGAGCTTCAAACTGGTAACAAGGAGCTCAAAATTTTGCTGACAATTTTCTTCTTACATTTCTTTCATCAGTTGGTTATCTCCTGTGATAGAATGTAAGCTCCCTGGAGACAAGGACCATTTTATTTTTGTTTTTGTATCCCTAGAACCTAGTACAGTGCCTAACACTGAGTTAAGTATGTAATAAATGATTGATTGATTGTGCTGAATCAACACAGGGCAGCTAGGTGGTGCAATGAATAGAGTCATAGGCTTGGAATTAGGAAGACTCATCTTCCTGAGTTCAGATCTGATCTAAGATACTTACTACCTATGTGACCCTGGGCAAGCAGTTCTTCATCTGTAAGATGAGCTGGAGAAGGAAATGGCAAATCTCTCCCGTAACTTTGCCAAGAAAACCCCAAACAGGGTCATGAAGAATCAGGCACACCTGAATGACTACAACTACAATAATAATAGCAACAAAACTGAATCAACAACCATAACATAATTGACAACCCTTTAAGAGATGACTGGTAGGTAATCTAGGAATTCAGTGGAGGGGAAAAGACCACTGGCAGTTGGACTGCTACAGAACACTTCATGGAGGAGATGAACTTGAAAGAGGTGTGAGATGAGAAGTCTCTGAGGTATAGATGAATATGATCTATTTAGGGGACAAGGAGTAAACCAATATAGCTGTGGTGGAATGTTCTTACGATGAGCATTAGGAGATATGGTTAGAAAGGTAGATTGGGACCAGATTGTGGAGGTTTTTAAAATTCTAGGCTAAGGAATTGGGATTTTAGCCTTTAGGGAATTTAGGGAAATTCCTTTGGTCAATTTTTGAACCTTATTTAATTAGGGGAAGTGAGAGTCTTCATTTTAACCTATACTTTAGAGGAGTTTAAGTAACTATCCCCCAAGCTTTTAAACCAATTGACTCATTCAACTTAGAAGAGATAAAGCTAAGCATTTTTTTGTTGTTGTTATGAGAGAAAAGGGGACCAACTGGAGGTGAGGTTGGGGGGGTGGGGTGGGCCAGTCTTTGTCTTTCCTTTTTTGGTCAAATGGATTATTTGCTAGATTTTGAGCTCTATGCTGGATGTGACTAGTCTTTCTGAATTGCACGGTATGATACCCACAGGAATTTTTCTTAGGGGAAAAGAAACTGGAATGTATTTTAAAGGTTGGCAGTTTGGAAGAGCCTTTCAAACCTGATCTGAGAACTTTATTGAAGTGAGTGAGACCTGTAGGTACCTAGGATTGCTATCAGAATTAAAGGCTGACTAGACCACTAAGACATCCTAACTCTGAATCCAAAAACTAGGACATTTCCTATAAAGAAAAAGTAATTGTTTTATTTTCCCAGCAGTTTTTGTGAAATAGTGAATTCTTAGCCCAGAAGCTGGATTCTTTGGGTTTATCAAAGAGTGTATTTCTATAGTCGTTGACTACTGCGTCTTGTGTACCTAACCTATTCCACTGATCTACCACTCTGTTTCTTAGCCAGCACCAAGTAGTTTTGATGATTGCTGCTTTATACAGAGTGTCTCTAAAGTCTGGATACATAGGAAATCTTATTAACATCTCATTAGCTGTTCCACTGAAGGCTCTGTGTTGTTCAGTGACTTCTTTTTCTGGGGTATGCTAAAGGAGAAGGTGTACTCAATGAAAATCACAGATGCAACACATTTGGTTGAATGTGTAAAGAGTGAATGTGCTAACATTGGTGGCAATGTGGAGTTACTGCATCGAATTCACGTGAATCTTGCAAAGTGCATCAACCTTTGCAACACGAATGATGGAAATCATATTGAAGATGTTATTTGTTAATATTCCAATCAAATAAAATGTTGAAAATTTCTTGAAAATGCATTTCTGCCTATGTGTCCAGACTTTAGGAACATCCTGTAGTACAGTTTAATATCTGGTATTGCTAGGCCACTTTCCCTAGCATTTTTTCATTATTTCCCTTGATATTCTGGATCTTTTGTTCTTCCAGATGAATTTTGTTATTGTTTCATCCAGCTCTGTAAAATAATTTTTTGGTAGTTCGATTGGTATGGCACTGAATAAGTAAATTAATTTAGGTAAAATTGTCGTTTTTATTATATTAGCTCAGCCTAACCATGAGCAACTGATGTTTTTCCATTTATTTAGATCTGACTTTATTTGTGTGAAAAGTGCTTTGTAATTATGTTCAGATAGGTCCTGGGTTTCTCTTGGCAAGTAGACTCCCAAATATTTTATAGTGTCTACAGTAACTGTTTAGCTTTCTTTTGTAGTTAATTTTTCACATGGATATGTGGTCTCCTCGTTTAGACTGTAAGCTGTCCTGAAAGGCAGGGACAACTTATAATAATAATACTTTGGGTAGAAATTGAAGTTTCCAAAACATTTTCTTCATAACCACCATATTAGTGAAATGCATTTATTACTATGACAGTTTTATAGATGAGAAAAACTAAGTATTAGAAGTATCAAATGACTGGCTCCTTACGCAATGAGTACTATTAAATCTAGTGCTAGAACTCACTTCCTTTGGTTATAAATCCAATGTTCTTTCCATTATAAGCCACTAAATAATTTTTTTTTGTTTTTTGTTTTTTGTTTTTTTTTAATTTTTTAATTTTTATTTTTAATATGTTTAGTTTTCAGCATTGATTTTCACATGTGTTTGAATTACAGATTTTCTCCCCATTTCTACCCCCCCCCACGCCAAGATGGCATACACTCTGGTTGCCCTGTTTCCCAGTCTGCCCTCCCCTCCATCACCCCATTCCCCTCCCATCCCCCTTTCCCTTACTTTCTTGTAGGGCAAGATAAATCTCTATGCCCCATTGCCTGTGCATCTTATTTTCTAGTTGCATAAAAAAAAAAAACAACTTTTTTACTTTTGAACATCTATTTTTTTTCAAACCTTGAGTTCCAAATTCTCTCTCCTCTTCCCTTCCCATCCACCCTCCCTAAGAAGTCAGGCAATTCAAAATGAGCCACATGCATATCATTATGTATAACCCTTCCACAATACTCATGTTGTGAAAG
>CM053625.1:154350179-154392493 GCA_028646595.1 Phalanger gymnotis
CCGCAAACTCCGTCCCATCCCGCAGCTTTTCCCACTAACCTTCTGTGTTGTTTTTGCTGTTTGTGGGTTGTGAGGTCTGGTACATGCCACAGGTCAGTAATTCAGCATGCTAGGGCACTCTCCGCTCCACTCCTGGTCTCCTCGGTCCGCGGTCTGCGGTCTGCCGTGCCACACGTGCTAGGCTCTGCTTGGCTCAGCTCCGCTCCCCTCAGCTGGGGGCTGGGAGTTCCGTTTGGGACAGACCTTACCCCGAGACCATCCAGGCTGTCCTGGGCTGGAGCCCTGCTTCCCTCTGCCACTTTGTGTGTTCTGCAGTTCTAGAATTGGTTCAGAGCCATTTTTTTATAGGTTTTTGGAGGGACTTGGTAGGGAGCTCACGCCAGTTACTGCTTTCCAGTCGCCATCTTGGCTCTGCCCCCCCTAAATAATTTTTAAATATATAAATACACAAAATATATAAAATAATATACTACAATATATATTATAATATACCATAGTATAAATATATAACATATCATCATATATAAATATATAAAATGTATATAGTATAAACTAATAGTACATTTCATAATATTGCAGGAATTTGATTAAGAAGGACAGAGCAGTATGGTGAATTTGGATTCAGGAGACTTGGGTTCAAATTTCAGCTTTGCTGAAACTACTACTAGAAGACTTCTGAGGTCTGCCCCATTTCTAGATTTATGGACCTAAGGGTTTTTATAAAAAATTAGAATTATAGTTTGACAACTGGGTTTTCAAGTAGAGTTTTACAGCTCAACATATATGTGATCACAGATGGAAAGTTTAAAAGATTTTAGAGATTAGTCAGTCTCATCCTTTACAGATGAGTAAACTGAGACCCTGGGAAGTTAAGTGATTTGCCTAGGGTCACACAGATAGTAAATGGCAAAACTCAAGACCTTTGGCTCCAAACCCAGAGTTCTTTCCTTTGTATCATACCGATTCTTCCAGTTTAATTTCTTCAATTTCATGATTGTCAAAGAGAGTATTTCTCTTGAATAAACTGTAAAACCAAACTCCTAAAAAGAAAATGATTGTAAATCAGGTTAGGGTTAGATAAGGGCACTATGGAAACATTTCTATCAAAGAGCCTCAAATTTGGAGTCAGTGGGTCAGGGTTTAAATCTCGACTCTTGCTTCTTTCTATCTGTGTCATATTGGGCAAATCGCTCTCAGTCTCAGTCTTTTTCAGCAGTGGAATGACTGGTTTAACAAGATCATCTCCAAGTTTCCTTCTATCAGTAAATGCTATCATCCTATCTTTAGTCATGGAAGAAAAGTAGGGCAATGCAAAGCACTGGGCCAATTCCCCCATATGATATCTGCCCAATGTGCAGCCAGAGAGAGCCTTTAGCTTCAGATAGGCAAGAAGAAGGGAAATCACAATCTGGCCCAACTCTCCCAGCGGGGCCAGCTCTTCCCAGCTGGCAGGAGGGGGTGGGGATAAAGCAGAGCCCAGCTAAAATTGGTCTCCATGCCAAGAGCCGTAGGTGGACAGCTCCTAGGCTTGGATTAGAAATGACAAGGATGTCCAAGGTCATTTCTGTCTTTAGAATACCTTATATTTGTATCATGGCTAGTTTTATTTGTGTAATGGTTCACAGAAACTTTCAAGTTTATCGCTCAGTTAGTAGCCTTCTGGGGGTTCGTTTCAATTCATTTATATGATACTTGTTTTACAAAGTACTTTTAAAGAAATTATGAAATGATTTATTAGAAAATTAACTTTAAATCTCATCACAAATTAAACTAATTTTCAAACTATTTACATTTGAATGAATGAATTTCAGCACATTAATATTCATAGTAACTTGTCAGTCACTCCCTTTCACCTTTTTTTTCCATTTATCTCTATACATTTTTCCTTTTATATAGTAAAATTAGCTTATATTAAATTAGCTTATATTCTTTTTTTCTTGGTTTTGCTTTCTTTACTTTTCTTCACGTCTTCTCAGATTTTTTAATAGTCTTTTTATTCTTAATCACACCACAGTTTTCCATTACATTTGTATGCCACAATTAAGTTAGACATTCTCCAGTTTTTGATCATAGATTTAGATCTATGATCCCTTCTCTTTTAGGAGGGGACCTAAGCAGCAATTTACTCCATCATCATCATTTTGCACACGAGAAATCTGAGGTCTATAAGAGTTAAGTGACTTGTTCAAAGTCACACTGGTAGTAAGGTCCTGCCTAGAGGCAGCTTGGCTGTATTGTAGCTAGAGCTTTTGGACGTAGAGTCAGGAAGATGTCAGTTCAAATCCAACTTTAGGCAGTTGCAACTAAATTACTCAACCTCTGCTTCAGTTTCCTCATCTGTAAAATAGAGATATTAATAGTACCTACCTTCAAGCTTCCTTATGAGGATAAAATGAGATAACGCATGTAAGTTGCTAGCTATAGTTATTGTAGCAGAGCTGAAATTCAAATCAAAGTCCTGACTTCTTTTCACTATACCATAGTGACATTTATTTCCAGGTTTTGTTTTGTTTTGTTTATATAAGAAAATTGTGACCCAGAACCCCACCTCTGGGTTTATTAGGAATAAGTTCGATCTTGGAGGGTTGCAATATCTTAATCTCTCTTATTTTGTATTCCCATCCCAGATTTTACGTATGAGCCTAAGTATTGCTCATGCCATAGAGCTTTATAGAAAAGGTAAAAAAGCCTTCAACTCCCATGCATTTCCTCAATGTAAGCATATATTGAGTGCACATATATTTGTACATACATATTCTCTCTTGAGATAGCATTTTATGAACATATTTTACTGTAATGTGCAACCCTATTAATTCAAATGATTTCCCCCTTTATTTTGGCTAAGATGATATGTATTAAAGTGAGGGGAAAAAAAACCCAGATGATTGTGTCCTCTCCTCTTATTTCCTACTGTTTAGTTGCATGTGATTAAACTAAAAAGAAGAGTCTTCAATACTATAGGATTCTGATTTTTAAAAAACTATCTTGTTGACACAGCAAGTTGAATTTATAATAAAAATGTAATTAGGAATAATCCTAAAAGAGAATGCAAGTTCACAACCCAGAAACACACAGAAATCCTGTTTATAGACCTTACTCTTCTCCTTTCAAATATGTTCATATCTTGATCTCTTTACTTTTCTTTTATAAGCTTTTCAGTTTCTGGGTCCCATTCAGTATGGGGCTTATCAGGAGACAAAATTAATTTATTTAAATATTTAGTAAAATAACATCTGCAAAAAGGGAGCTCCATAGCACAATTATTTAAATTTTTTTTTACTGACATCTGTCATTTTTATTTCACCTTCATGTCCAAATACAACCTTTTTGACTTACCTACACAGTGAGCTATCCGTTCCTTGTAATAATAAATATAAAAGAAAGAGAAAAAGACAATTCAGCAAAAACCAGTCTCCATATCAACTAGGACAGACTGTAATGACTATATACAATATTACCACCCTGCAATGATCTAGTAGGATCTCGGTTGTCTCTTTTGTGTTTATCTCTCCATTTCCATCGTCAGAGGAAGTGTATATATTGTTTTCCTGGTTCTGTTTACTTTCCCCCCCACCTTGCATCTGAATATTAGTCTTCCTGCACTTCTCTGAATTTTCCAGAGTTGTCAAGGTATTCCATTACATTCCTGTACCACAATTGGCTTAACCATTCATTCCCTAACTGCTGAACATCTGCTTTGTTTACAACTCTTTAGACTTGGATTCCTAGATTCTGGTGACTTATTCTTCCTGACCTTTCAAAACTCCCAAGGTTTCAGACTCCACTCCCTTCTTCCAAAATAGGAAAAAAAAAAGGGGGGTGGGGGTGGGGCAGAGACCAAGGCTTCTTTCTCAAGGTCATGTGGCCTTTGAGGGCAGAGACGCTAAGGTCTTCTCCTTTCACAAGATTCATTGAGTGAAGGAAGCAATGAGATAGATGGTCTGAGTGACTGAGGCAAAAGAAGATATGGTTAATGCCGACAGGCCTTTTTGATGCCTACAAAGCCAATCAGAGGGTCTGCCTGTCCTTCACCATACTGTTAGTTGAGTACAACTAGTTACAAATGTTTAATCATGCTCCACACCCTCTTCAAGGTGCTTTCTTTACACAACATCATGATTCTGCAAGAAGCAAACTCTAGCATCCTCCACGTGGAAAGGTTACATCAGCCAAGTAAGCTAGTAGGGTTTACCCTTGCACCAGACCCCTATTTATAACACCATACCAAGAAAACTAAGGCCATTTGCTGACATTTCCTTCTTCTCCTCATCTCACAACCTTTCTTTTCATATCATAACCACTATTCTCTCCTTGTGATTGAAGAGGGGTTCCTTCCTGACAAAATCAACCCTTCTACATGTGCCCATGATCTCATCCTCTTCTTTCTTCTTCAGCAAATGGCTCCCACTATTCTCCTCCCCCCCATCTATCTCTAAACTTTAGTCTCTATCTATTGGCTCCTTTCTTGCAACCTACAAACACTCCCTAGTCTTTTTCCACCATCTTTGTTTCCACCATCCCTACTAACTATAATTCTATTCTTTCTTCTCTTTCTCAGCCAAACTTCAATACATTTTCTATACTTTATGCCTTTATTTTCTTTCTCCTCACTTTCTTCTACATCGCTCAGCTAGGGGAAGGTAGATGGTGGATAGTATGCTAGACTTGGAGTTAGGAAAACCTGAGTTCAAATCCTGTTTCAAACATTTGCTAGTTATGTGGGCTCTGGTCAAGTTTCTGTTTCAGTTTGCCTCAGCTTCCTCATCTGTAGAATGCGAATAGTAATAGCACCTACCTCACAGGGTTGTTGTGAGGGTCAAATAAGATAATGGACATAAAGCACTTTGCAAACCTTAAAGTATATATAAATGTTAGCTATCATTGTAATTATTAATACTTTCCTCTCTAAAGTTACCAATGATTTCTTTATTGCCAAATGTAATGACCAACTTTATTTTCTTTGAAGAATTTTTTTTTTATTCTTTATCTGACAAACATGATCAAACAAGAGTTTTCCCACATACACAGAAGAGTTGGAGTCAGGAAGACCTCAGTTCAAATCTAACCTCTGATACTAGCTGTGTGACCCTGGGAAAGTCACTTAACCTCTGTGTGCCTTAGTTTCCATATCTGCAAAATGGGTATAATTATAGCACCTATCTCTCAGGGTTGTTGTGAAGATAAAATTAGAGATTTGCGAAGTGCTCTGCAAATCTTAAAATGCTATATAAAGGCTGTCTTGTTATTATACCTCGTGTTTTTAAAAAGAATGTAATAAATTTGATGTGTTAGTTTTAAAGCTGTCTTGCTTGTCTATCTGCTTCTGGGCCCCTTATTCTCTTCTACATGTAAAAAATGCTACAATGACCCTGTTTTCTTTGTATTTCTCTCCTCCACATCTTTATCTCTAGTCCTCCCTTCTCTAAAGATCCCTCCCCTCAGATAAATATGACAGGCAAAACAAATCCACAGTGTGGTCATGTCCAAAAATGTGTGTCTCAATCTGTCCCCTGAGTCCTCTGTCAGGTACGTGGATATGTGCTTCATCATGAGTCTTCTGGAATAGTGATTGGTCATTGCTATAATTAAAGTCCTCATGTCTTTCAAAGTTACTTTTCTTGCAATATTGTAGCTACTGTATAGATTATTCCTCTGATTCTGCATTAGTTTCTATAAATCTTCCCACATTTTTCCTGAATCTTTGTTGTCCTTGTTTTTCAGTCATGACCAGCTCTTAGTGATCCCATTTGAACCCCATTTGAGGTTTTCTTGGCAAAAATACCAGAGTCATTTGTCATTTCCTTCTTCAGTTCATTTTACAGATGAGGAACTAAGGCAAACAGGATTAAGTGACTCCCCCAGGGTCACACAGCTAGTAAGTGTCTGAGGCTGGATTTGAACTCAGGACTATAAGTCTTCCTGACTCCAAGCCCTGCACTCTATATACTGTGTCACCTAGCTGTCCCTGAATCTGATCTTCTGAGTCTAATTATCTCTTAATCCTTATCCTTTTCAACCTTTCTGCAGCATTTGACACTGATCACCACCCTCTTTTCCTGAATACTCAGTTTTTCTCTAGATTTTCATAATACCACCCTCTCCTGGTTCTCTTATTTGTCTTAAAATTCCATCTCAGCCTGTTTCGCTCATTCATCACTCATGTCATGTCCATTACCTTTGAGTATTCCACAAAACTCTGTCCTGGGCCCTCTTCTCTTTCCTCTTAACAACTTCTAATTTGGCAATCTTATGCGCTCCCATGGATCCAGTTAGCGTCTCTGTCCAGATTATTCATGTATCCAACCCTGGTGTCTATCCTGAACTCCAGTTCTGTTTCACAAACTGCCCACTGGGTATTTAAAACTGAGTAGCCTATAAGTGTCATCATGTCCAAAACAGAACTCAATATCCTTTCCCCTGAAAATCAGCCCCTAATCAGAATCTCCCTGTGATTGCTGAGAGCACTGCCTTCCTTCCATTTATATGGGTTTGCAACCTCGTTGTTATCCTCACAACTGAAACCCAATGAATTGGCAAATTTTTTCATTTCTTCCTTCACAACATTTCTCACCCATGTCTATCATCTCCATTCACACAACCACCATCCTATTTCCAGCCTGTGTCACCTCCTACCTCAACTATTGTGAGCCATTTGGGCTCCCTACCTCAAGCCCCTCCCCATACCAATCTATTCTCCATATAGACACCAAAGTGATTTTAGATATTTCCATGTCCTTTCCAAATAAAGTCCCTATTAATCCTAAGATCAAGCATTAAGTCTGTTCATTAGATTTAAATAACTTCACAATTTTCCTCTTTTCTTGCCTTTCAAGTCTTAACACATTATTCCATTCCCCTCCCGCTACTATCTAGCTGTAGTGACCTACTTCTTCTGCACACACAACACTCCATCTCTTTGCAGAATCCCTGGTTTTCTTCAAGATTCAACTGAATGTCACCTTCTACATGAAGTCTTAATGATCTCTGCTGCCTCTTTATTCCTTCCTCAAATTACATTGTATTCTTTTTGTACATATTATGTATACGCTTGAATGCTACTACTGTATTCCCTCCCCAAATTACAGTGTGTTTTTTTGTATATATTATGTATATACTTGTATACAAGTGCATATATTTATAAATCTTCACATACATATACATAGGATGTTCCAGTCTGAAATTTTTTTGACAGCAGGAACTATTTAACTTTTTTCTTTGCATCACCGCTGCTTAGCACGGTCTGGTGCATAGTAGGTTCTTAATGCAATAATAGGTAGCATTTTTTTAGCACGTACTACGTGCCAAGTACTGTGCTAAGCACTTTACAAATATTATTTCATTTGATCCTCACAACAACCCTGGGAGGTAGATGCTATTATTATCCCCATTTTATAGATGAATAAACTGAGCAAACAGGGTTAAGTGACTTGTCCAGGATCATACAGCTAGTAAGTATCTGAGGCTGGATTTGAACTCAAGTCTTCCTGACTTCAGGCCCAGTGCTCTATTCTCTGTGCCAATGTTTGTAGATTGGCTGAATTTGTATAATCAAAGTTATCTATCTTATTTTTTATTTTTTGAGATCCCTCTATCCCGGTCTTAGTTAAGTACTTTTCCCCTAGCCATAACTATGAAAGGTATCTGGAATGGATCTCGTCTAATTTTTTTCATGGTATGATCTTTTAAATTTAGGTTACAAATCCATTTTGAACTTTATATGTGGAGTTTTACACTTTTAACAATTTTTCTTGTGCTCAAAATACACATATGCCCATGATATAGAATAGTGTGGATCAAGCAATCCATAAGGCAAATACTCCTTCATTCTTTGTCCTCTTTTCCTCCAGTCTAGGCTAGTACCTGTTGTTATTGTTATCGTTCAATGGATTCAGACTTTGTGATGTCATTTGGGGTTTTCTTGGGAAGGTTACTGGAGTGGTTTGCCATTTGTTTCTCCAGCTCACCTTGTAGATGAGGAAACTGAAGCAAACAGGGTTAAAAAACTTGCCCAGGGTCATACAACTTGTAAGTGCTCAAGGCTGGATTTGAACTTGGGTTTTTCTGACTACATACCTGGTGCTCTATCTACTGTGACATCTAGCTGCCTGATATGCCTTTAATTACCTTAATCTGGGGATATTACCCAAAGGTCTTCCCTTGGACCTCTTCTCTCTCAACATTTTCTCTCTTGACTATTTCATTTATCCCTACAGCTTTAGCTATTGCCTATATGCAGATGATTACCTCAGTACTGCATCTTTAGTCCAGACCCCTCTTCTTCCCTCCACACCCACATTTGCACTATGTGGTCTACATGGATTATGGAAATAGCATCCTCTTGGGTCTTCTTGTTGCCTCTGTATTTCTCTTTCTGATCTATTCCTCATACTGGCTTAAAATGATTTTTAACCTTTTCTCATACTTCACTAAGGATATTGAGGCCACCTACTTTGAACTCTCTCTCCTCTCCAATTCCATACTTCAAATCACCTCAGTGATCACTTATTATCTCCTCCTTTATTCCATACTCATAAGATGAGGAGGTCCCTCCCCTAGCCAATACTAAGCTTTTTACAACTATTTTAAAAAATAATTTATTTTTCAGTTCTAAATTCTCTCCTTCCCTTTACCCATCCCCCACTCACTGAGTGAAGAAATCTGATAAACATTATGCTTATTAAGTCAGGCAAAACTTATTTCTGCATTAGTCATGTTCTGGGGAAAAAAGAAAGAAAAGTAAAGGAAAAAATATGCTTAAATCTGCAATCTGAACTCACCAGTTCTCTGTCTGTAGGTGGATAACATTTTTTCATCATTAGTCCTCTGGAATCATAGAAATATTAATCTTTTTACTTTCGATTTTAGTCCCATCCCCTGCCTTGTCCATTGATAGCATACCCCTTCAATTATGCTGTCCCAGTTTGGCAGAAACTAGGCATAGACCAACATCTCAGACCATATACCAAGATGAGGTCAAAATGGGTACATGATTTAGACATAAAGGGGAGAGCGTGGAATAGTTTGCCTGTCAGATCTGTGGATAAGGGAAGAATTTATGACCAAACAAGAGATAGAAAATATTATGAGATGCAAAGTGGTTGATTTTAACTATATTAAATTTGAAAGGTTTTGCACAAACAGAACCAATACAGCCAAGATTTGAAAGAAAGCAGAATGTTGGGAAATTTTTTTTTTTACAAGTGTCTCTGATCGAGGCCTAATTTCTCAAATATATAAAGAACTGAGTCAAATTTATACGAATGCAAGTCATTCCCCAATTGAACAAATGGTTAAAGGACATGGACAGGCAGTTTTGAGATGAAGAAATCAAAGCTACCTATAAGTCAAGTGAAAAAGTGCTCTAAATCACTATCAATTAGAGAAATGCAAATTAAAATAACTGAGATAACATCTCACACCTATCAGATTGGCTAATATGACAGAAAAAGAAAATAATAAATGTTGGAGGGGATATGGGGAAATTGGGACACTAATATACTGTTGGTAAAATTATGAACTTATCCAACAATTCTGGAGAGCAATTTGGAACTATGCCCAAAGGTAAACCAAAATGTGTATACCCTTTGATCCAGTAATACCACTACTAGATCTGTATCCCAAAGAGATTAAAAAAAAAAGGAAAAGGACTTATTTGCACATAAATATTTATAGCAGCTCTTTTTGTGGTGGTAAAGAATTGGAAATTGAGGGGATGCCCATCAATTGGAGAACGGCTGAGCAAGTTGTGGCATATGATTGTCCTAAAATATTATTGTGCTGTAAGAAATGACAACCAAGATGCTTTCAGAAAAACCTGGAAAGACTTACATGAAATGATGCAGAGAGAAGTGAGCAGAGCCAGGAGAACATTGTACATAGTAACAGAAATATTGTACAATGATCAACTGTGAATGACTTAGCTATTCTCAGCAATACAATAATCCAAGACAATCGCAAAGAACTCATGACGAAAAATGGTACTCACCTACGAAGAAAGAACTGATAGAATCTGAATGCAGACTTTATTGTGTGTGCGTATGCATGTGCATGTGTGTGTGTGTGCGTGTGCGTGTGCATGTTTTGGTCTGTGTTTTTCTTTCACAACATGACTAATATGAAAATGTGTTTTGCAGGATTAGACATGTATGACCTATATGAAAATGCTTGCTGTCTCAGAGAGGCAGGAAGGCAAGGGGCAAGGGAGAAAATCTAGAACTCAAAATTTTAAAAATTGTTTTTACATGTGATTGGAAAAAATTAAATATTCAAAATTTAAAAATAATAATTGAGAAAAAAGTATGCCCTCCTTAATTTTAAACTTCTCATTATCTACTGGCTCCTCTCCTGATGTCTTCCAACATGTCCAGATCATAAGGTCATAGATTTAGAATGAGAGAAACTTCAGAGGCCATCTAGTCCAAACCACCTTTTTTTCTTTTAAAAATTAATATTTTCTTCAATTAATGAGCATTTATTTTCTCTCCCTTCTTTTCTCACTTAATCAAATATGCATAGTTAAGCAAAACAAATTCCCATACTGTCCATGTCCAAAAATGTGTGTCCCATTCCATATACTGAGTCCATCACCTCTTGTTAGGAGGTGGGGAGTATTCTTTTTCATTTTCTGTCAAAAGGAATCATGGTTGGTTTTTGCATGGATCAGAGTTCTTAGTGTTTAGTGTTATTCATCTTTCATTCTGAAGAGGCCTGATGACCTTACAAGTGATGTCTTGACTTTCAGATGAATTGTATTTAAGTATGGCAAAGTCATCATCCTCACTGTGTCTTTCCAGAGTCATCAAAGTTCAGTGGTAAGACAAAAGTCAAGACAACTGGCAATGACCCGGGATGCAGCGGATGATCTTGGCATCTTTGATGTCTGACCAAGGTCTAAATGTTTTATGGTGCCTGCTTCAGCTGCTTATTCTCATCTGCCCATTCCACTGGGAAAAGTTTTCATATGCTTGGGGTAGATATGCTAACTCACTGACAGGTTTGAGGCCTGTTGGTTAGATTTAGCCTGTCTTCAGAGATAGTTTTACAGTCTTTCAAACTTGTTCCTTTTTATAATATTGTTGTTAACTGTATAAATTGTTTGTCTGGGTGTGCTCTTTTTGTTCTTGTTGAACCATAATTTTATGGTATGTAAATGCAATGGAATATGATTGTACCATATGAAAATACCAAAGGGGTGGCTTCAGATTAACCCATTTATTTTACATGTGAGGAAACTGAGGAGTAGAGAGGTTAAGTGACTTATTCACACAGGTAGTGATAGAGGTGGGATTTAAGCCCAGTTTCTTCATTCCAAATACAGTATCCTTCCATCTTTACTTCCTTCCTTCCTTCCATTTTCTTTCTTTCTACAGTCTCTAGGATCTTTAAAAAAAAACATATTCACTTGATCTTATCATCCCCACTTTTCACAACCAAACTCCTAGAAAATGTTGTCTACATTCATTACTTCCACCCTTTTGCCTTCCATTCACTTCTAAATACTTTACAATATAGGATAACACAATATGATATGTAATACATTGCTTTCTCTAAGGCCACCAATGATCTCTTTTGTTATAAAATTAACTTGTCTCAGTCAACAAACATGTATTAAGAATCTACAAAGTGCCAGGCACTGTGTTAAGTGCTGGAAATACAAAAAAGGGGCAAAAGACAGTCCCTGCCCTCAAGAAGCTCATAATCTAAGGGGGAAGATAGTAAACAAACAAATATGTACAAATAAGCTATGTATAGGATAAATAGGAAATAATTAACAGTGGGAAGCCCTAGAATTAAGAGGGGTTGGAGAAGGTTTTCTGTAAAAGATAGGATTTTAGTTGGGATTTAAAGGAAGTCAGGGATAGATAGAAATGAACAAGGGGAGCATTCCAGGCATGGAGAACAGCCAGAGAAAATTCCTGGAGCTGAGATGGAGTATCTTGTTTATGGAACAGCCAGATGGCCAGTATCATTGGATCAAAGAGTAGATAGTGGGGAGTAATTCATAAAATTGGAAAGATAGGAGGGGGCTAGGTTATGAAGGGCTTGAACACCAAACAGAACATTTTATATTTGATCCTGAAAGCAACAGGGAATCACTGAAATTTACTGAAGTGACATGATGGGACCTGTGGTTTAGGAAAATCACTTTAGTGGCCTCATGGATTGAAGAGTACCTGGCAGTGAATGAGGTAAAAGATGTCTAGAAAGGTAGGAGGGGGCTAGGTTATAAAGGTGCTTTAGGAAAATCATTTTGGTAGCTCCATGGAGGATGGATTGGAATGTGGTGAGACTTGAGGCAGGCAGATTTAACAGTAGGCTATTGCAATAGTTCAAGAATGAGGTAATGAGGGCTTGCACCAGAGTGATGAAAGTGTTAGAGGAGAGAAGCATATTTGGGAAATATTGCAAAGATGAAATTGATAGGTCATGGCAACAGTTTGGTTATGATGGGTGAGAGAGAGTGAGAAATCAAGGTTTCCATCTAGGTTGCAAGCCTGATGGACTGCAGGCCTCATTTCTTTCTGATATCTACAGTAATAGGAAAGGTAGTAGAGGGGAGGGCTTAGGGGAAAGATAATGAGTTCTGTTTTGGAAACATTTAGATTAAGATGTCTACTTGATATTCTGTTTAATATGTCTGAAAGGCATTTGGAGATGTGGGATTGGAGGTCAGGAGAGAGGTAGATTTGAGAATCACAGGGGCAGCTAGGTGGTACAGTGAGTAGAGCACTGGTCCTGGAGTCAGGAGGACCTGAGTTCAAATCTGACCTCAGACACTTGACACGTGTACTAGTTGTGTGACCTTGGGCAAGTCACTTAATCTCAATTCCACCCCCCCAGAGAGAAACATCAGCATAGAGATTTAATA
Organism: Phalanger gymnotis; assembly: GCA_028646595.1. Classification (NCBI taxonomy): domain Eukaryota; kingdom Metazoa; phylum Chordata; class Mammalia; order Diprotodontia; family Phalangeridae; genus Phalanger; species Phalanger gymnotis. Next base: position 154,363,048 of record CM053625.1, read on the forward strand.
ATCCATGGGAGCTGCAGAGATCCCCAAATGAAGTAGTATAGAGGGAGAAGAGAAGAGATGGTTAGAGGGCATGCTCTATTATCTCCAGATAAGTATCCAGCAAAGAAGACTGAGAAGGAGCAGGCAGTAGTAGGAGAATAAGGAGAAGGAGCAATCAGTAGTAGGAGAATAAGGAATGGGAGTTGCAGAGATCCCCAAATGAAGTAATATAGAGGGGGAAGAGAACTCCAGATAAGTATCCAGCAAAGAAGGCTGAGAGGGAGCAGACAGTAGTAGGAGAATAAAGAGAAGGAGCAGACAGTAGTAGGAGAATAAGGAGAGAGAGTAGGAGAATAAGGAGAGAGGTCAAGGAGAATGAGAACTGAGAAAAAGCTCTTGAATGATTAGTAACTTTGGAAAGAGGGGTTTCAGTGGAATGATAAAGTCAGAAGAAGGCACTCGGAAGAGAGCAAGAGGTGAGAAAATGGAGGTAGTATCAAAGACAGTCTTTTTGAGGAGTTTAGGTAGAAAGGGCAGAAAAGATATAGAATGATAATTCGGTAGGGAATGAATCAGCAGAAAGGGAGAAACTGAACATAAGTGATAGAGTGAAGATGACAGAGGAGGCAATCAGTTGGAGGAGATGGGTTGGAATGGGATTGCTTGAATAGAAGAGTTTAGCCTTGGTAAGGAGTAAGGCCACTTCATCATGTGAGACAGGGGTGAAGGAGGTGATAGTGGCAGAAGGCATCTGAGTGATAAAAGATGAGGCAGAGGGATGAAGAAGGAGCTCCTGATGAATGGGCTCATTTTTTTTTTCTGTGAAATACATGGCAAGCACCTCAGCTGAGAGATTGATAGTAGGGGAAGCTGTGGGTGATTTGAAGAGAGATGAAAAGGTTTAGAAAAGCTGATGTGGAGAATGACATAATTAGTTGATAAGGGAGGTATGTAGTAGGATTGCCTAGCAACAGTGAGGACCCAGTGGAGGCTGTATAACATAAATCTGTAGTGGACCCAGTAAGAACAGTTGTGTGATTTTTTTTGTCCACCATTAAGTAGCATATCTCTATGAGTGAAGACATCAAACAGTGAGCATAATCCAAAGCTGAGTCTTGGCAGGGAGTAATTGGTGACATGATAAAGGGACATTCAAGAGAGAACAGTATAGAGTTGATGGGGAAAAGAGGAGAGAGTGGCTAGCACGGGGAGGTGGCCTGGGAGAATTGAGGTGTCAAGGGATTGGAGGTCATGGTGAAAATGAAGAGTTGGGTTTTGTAAGGGAAGGCAGAAGGAAAGGTGAAAAGCCAATAGCTTACGGTCAGATAAGAGGATCAACGTTCTGAACATGGCTGTGGTACATTTATGGATGACAGCAAGATCAAGGGTATTACCATCTCTGAGTGTGGCTGAAGCTAGGCAGAGGAGTAGCAGCTCATGGAAAGTGAGTAGGTTGAGGAACTGAGTTGTTAGAAGATTTGAGGTAATCAATATGTATGTTGAAATTTCCTGGTATGAAGACAGTAGTTGAGGAGGAGAGAAAAATTGTGAGTTGTGAACTAATTGAAGAAGGAAGGGGACAGACACCTTGAAGAGATCAAAGACAAAGAGAAAGTAACCTTATGTTCAAGAATATTCATAGCACTTTTTGTTGTAGTAGAGTACTTGAAAAGAAAGAGCTGCCCATCAACTGAAGAATGGTTGAAGAAATTATGGTAAATGAATGTAATAGTAACATATTCTTCCTCTGAAAGAAATGATGAAAAGAATGACTTCAGAGAAACATGGGAAAACATATAACTGAGAGTGAAATGAGCAGAAATAGGAGAACAAGTTATACAGTGATTATAACATATTCAAGAACATTTTTGAAAGTCTGAAGGATTCTTATTAATGTAATGGGGACCAGAGCATCAATGCTAAAATATCATCGGTCTCTACAAGAAATGTTGAAAAGAATTAATTCAGAGAAACAGGAAAATAAGCAGAGGTAGGAGAAAAAGTTATACAGTGACTACATTATAAAGAAAAACAAATTTGAAAGATTTAAGGATTCTGCCCAGTGCAGGGGCCAACTGGGAGTATAGACTCTCTTTTTGAGAAAGGCATCCAGGTAAGGCACCTCTTTATTTTCCACATGGCTGATCTCCTAGTTTCATGATCTCAACCTATTCTTCCCCACTTCCCTTTTTTTAAAAAAATCTTTGTTACAAGAAATGTTCTTTGGATGGAGGATCAGTGAAGAATATGCACAGAAATGAATATGGTGGTGCATAGTTTATAATCCCAGCTGCCATGACACTGAGGATTTCTTGAATGTCAGAGTTCCGACCTACAGTGTACTAAGTCTATGGAGGGTCAACAGGGCGCCAGGTTGAGCTGGTCCAGGAACCCGTCTTGACCTGTCCTGTCCTCTACTCTGAGGGCGTTTTGCCCAAAGGAAGGTAAATTTTGATGGCCGAAAGCTACCTAGTTAACTTGGGGTTTACTGGCTAGATTTCTTTCTCAAAGATCAAGCCTGAAACTCACTTCATTCTGAATCTCATGGATTGGACAACAACAGGTCCCTGCCCAAGTACCACTGAATAGTTATTTTTTGGGGGCCCTCTTGTCTTAGAGTAACTGTTTCTTTTTTGGCCAGCGACCCTGAGGGTCTTCTCTTCCCAATTTTGTTTTGTTTTTTGGTTTAAAGGGGCCATCCTTTGACTCACTTCTTAAAGAGTTCTATTCATTGATTAGGTGTTGCCTCACTCAAAGTGAGAACCTGAAAAAACCTTAGCTTAAAAGGTCTAAGGTCTCCCTTGCAACCTGGGCCATCTCCAGTCATCCTGACTGATATCTGGCCACTGGACCCAGATGGCTCTGGAGGAGAAAGTGAGGCTGGTGACTTTGCCCAGTGTCTGAGGCTAAATTTGAACTCAGGTCTTCTTGACTCCAAGACCAGCACTCTATCCACTGATCCATCTAGCTGCTCCAAAGATTAGACCCATCTCAAAGTGGAAGGGGCTGTGTCATTGGCTATGGGTTCTCCATAACTGTTGGGCTCTACTTGGGGATATGGTGGAAGGGATTCCTGATCAAGAACAGGTTGGCCTAGATAACCTATAATCTCTCTTCCGTTCTTGAGATTCTGTGGATTTCTAATGTCTCTCCTGGTTCGAAGTCCTATGATCCCACAATCCGTCCAGCCCTGACCTCCTCGGATCTCCAAGCCCCAAGGTGGGATGCCTTGGAAAAGGAAACCTGGGGCTAAAAGGACCTCAAGGCTGCCTCCCTGGGCGCAGGGTCCTCTGGGATCTGTAGTGCGGGGCGGGGCCTTGGGACTACATCTCCCAGAGGTCCCCACGCCGCGGCCGGCTCACCAGCTTCAGCCGCCTATTCCTCGGCGGTGCTGGAGGCGCTCTGGGGGCGAGTTTCCTATTTAAATCCGACCAGCGAGGAAGATGGCGGCGGGCGGTGAGTGGAGATAAAGGAGGAGGAGGAGGAGGAGGCGGCGACGGAAAACGGGGCGGGGGCGAAGGATTGAGGGAGGAGGAGGACGAGGAGGAGGAGGGCGAGCCCGGTCGCTGGCGTCCCCGCGTCCTCGCCCCTCGGAGCGCCCCAAGCCTCGGCAGGGAGGGGGGTCGTGAGTGGTGTGTGTCTGTGTGTGGTGCTGGTGGTGGTGGTGGGGGCGCGCCCGCGCTGCCGGGGCCACTGAGGCGGGCGGACCGCGGCCGGGAGGAGGAACTGAGGCGCCGACGGGCGGACGAACTGACGGACTGACGCCCGGACGGGCGGGAGCCGAGGTACGGGGCTGTCGCGGGCCGGGGGCATCCGGGAGCGGCGCGGGGGGCGCTCCCTCCACTCGCCCCAAAGTTTATTTTGCCCTTGCCTTTCCCGGGTTTGGCCACTTGGAAAGCTGCAGTTCCCCCGAAGGGGAAGGTGAGGAAAACCCCAACAAACCTGTTGGGGCTCCTGTGCCGTAACCCCCACCCTGAAAAAAGCCCATCTTGCGCCCAAGTGGCCCATAGTACAATTTTCTGCCCATCAAGTCATCACGAGAAAGGTGGGTCCCTGGTTAACAAGCGAAGGGAAAGAAGCGGCCAGATAAGTCCGAGTTAAATTTGGGCTTTGGCCATAATTCTCCCTTTTCTCGGGCTCACAAAGGTTAAAAGTTTTGTTTTAATGATTAAGCACCCTGGTGCTTCTTTCGTTCACCAATATTCCTAAAATGTGGTCTTCAAGTCGCTATTTCTAGTCCATTATAGAAGACGTTGTAGAGTGACGAAGTTGTTCAAGATGAAGAGGGTGGGGAAAAAAAAGGAAAAGTATTGAGTTTGTGATAGAATACCCATGAAGTTACCCCAGGGATTCTTTCCTCAGTTAAACCCTCTCGCTCTCTCTCGCTCTCTTTCGCTCTCTTCTTCCCTTTCTTTGGAGAATTATTTTGCATTTTTGAGCTGCACTTCAAACCAACCTGTTTTTGTGACTAACCTCGTACTGTAAGAAAATGGGAAGGCAAAATTCCAGCTGTCTCGCTGCATTGGTTTCAAAAGGAGTTGAAGGAGGTGAGGGCAGTGGTAGTATTGAGCAAAATTGTGTCTCTTTCATTAAGAGACATAAATGCCCAGCTTAGAATATTTACACCGAATATTTACTGCAAAGATTTAAGTGTTCATTGAAGAGCTTCATTAGGTTAGAGAATAATTTTTAAAGAAATCAACCATTTTTAAGAAGCCATCCTTGCAGCATATACATAGACACAACACATTTTGGTAAAAAACCTGTAAGTTTTTGGACAGTTTGTTGGCTTTGGAAATATTTAATCTGTTATCTTGAACCGCGTATTTAAAATCTTTCAATGCACATCTTGTTCAATACGTAGGTAGAGCAGAAAAATGAAATGAAGAGGGAGAAAAACATAATTAGGAGTCTTGTATTTTGAATGATTTTTTTCTTAAATTGGCAGTTAAGGTACAAAAGAGCTTCCTAATATTCCACACGTCTTCTAATCTTGTAATCGTTTTATGAAGAAATACAATTTGTGGGCTTCAGGAGGGTGAAGACACCCTGCCAGTGCCCATTGTTTGTGTGTAAGATGAACCCTCTGTTGGTAACATGTAAAATGATATCGAACACTATACTCTCCCTGACACTGCCGGCTGCTTCAGGTCCTGCATTTAAATGAGCAGTAATCTGGGTTGTCTTGATCCTAAGTGATCAAATATTTTGTTTTATGTTGTTGAGAGAAGTGAATTAATTGACAATAATCATATTAAAAAAAATCATACAACTTCCTACTTAACTAAGCACAAGATAGGAAGGAGGTGAAGATTATAGAATACAGATGAGATTTGTGGGATAGGTATGTTAGGAAATACTTGTCTCAAGCATTCCTCAACCACAATCTTTGAAAATGCAGAATGGTTTAAGAAGAATATAATTTTGTATCTGTGGACTGCTGAGTTCAGATACAGAAGCCTCCTCCTTTTTTGTGTATTTCAAATTCTGAAACTGTTGCATTGTAAATCTGATACAGATTAGAAATTCATTTTCAACAAGTTTATCACAATGAATAGAACTTGAAAGGTTATAAAAAACGCTTATATAAGCAAAAATTATATGACATCCATTCCCAGTAGTTTGGAAATGAATATATCAAGAATGGTTTTCCTGAGTTGTTTCTGCGAAGATGACAGTACTCTTTCATGCTGCTCAGACATACATGCCTGCCTCTTCTTCCAGCCCCTCCCAAGAAAAAACCCATTCAAACTTCTCCCCCTCAAAAAACCCCCACAGATAGATTTGAGTTTTCATAAGGATCACTTTTTCTTAGGTGATGTTTTGATGCAAACCTTAACTACTGAAATGGTTGTTTACAAAGGTTCCCCTTGAATTAACAGGATGTATACTTAATCTGAGATTTGAAATAGGCTTACCTGCAGGGTGATATGTCAAGAACTTTGGTTAGTGTAAAGACAAGGGTTTAAAAATTTATCCACCTGTTAGTAGAATCTTTTTCCTTTGACTTATGACCATTACATTTTGGGTAAGTCTTTTAAGAGATTCTCACTTGTTAATTTTCAGCCTGGGCAACAGGGCAAGATAAAAACTCTATTGACTTGACCATAATTGGTTGTGAAAGTAATGCCTTTATTTAGTATTTCCAATACTTTTAGGACTGGATGATTTTAAACCTTGCCCCAGAGCATTTACAGTCTTTTTGAGAACTTTTAGTTTGTTGCAAATTTAAACTAAAATAGCTTCCACTGGCTGTTTGTCTACATAGCAGAACTACCACAATTTAATACAATTGTTAGTTTTGTTAACAAGCTGCCTAGGACTGGAAAAGCAAGAGTTGTTGAACAGGATTGAAGGTGCACTCAAGACTTAATAGGCCTTAACATTAGGTCTACTGTGACCTGCTTTTAGTTTGAACTTACTTTTGTAGTGTACTATCCAATGTTTCCCCTGTTTTCTGTGATGTTAAAAGGTCTAGTGTTTTGAGCAGAGAGGACTTAAGAGTATGAATGATTTTTTTTCCTTCCTCTGTTAGTAGTGGAGTAGATGAAGAAAAAGCTACAAGTAATAGCCCTGATTCTCAGGAGAGGGGAAAGCTGTTTTGAAGTTGGCTCATTTTTTATTCTATAAAATGGTTTTTAAAAAAATCCTTGCATTTGATCTGCAAAAGCTAATCTATATTAGTTAGAGTTGAGGAGCAATCTTGTGATCGAGTATAGTATTGCTTATTGTACATCTTTTCTATGTAGTTTTCTATAGTTGCCTTTCTGAGAGTAATTGATGACTTTTTCATGTAGCATAACTCTCCTAGAAGTTCTTAAATTTTCGATAATTGGGATTCTTAATCTAATTTTAATTTCACTCTACTAACAAATGATAGAGTTGACTTTAATTTATTCTCCCTGCTCTGCCTTCTGGTGGAGATGTTAAATGAGCAGTGAGAGGGCCAAAAGATTCCCAGCAGGAGTGGCGAGAACAGGCAGTGGCTAAGAGGCTGGCTTATCCACAAAAACTAGATAATCTGATTCCAGATAATTGAGAGTGGTGACCCCATTTGATCTTTCTCAGCACTAACTCTTCCATGTCTATCTTCCTGCCTAGGCCAGTTTATGATGGGTCAATAATAAAGGTTTGTTTTATTCTCAGTAGTGCCAGCTTTGTAGCCTAGAGGCAATAGAAGTGGTGTGGTGAGCTGACTGGTAAGCAGGTTTTACCTAAAAAAAACAGCAACCCCAAAATCAAAACCATATGCAAAACTTCTAATTGCTTCTACCAGTATCTATGTAACTTTTTCCCCTACCTTGCACCTTGATGTGCCATATCACTCCTTAAAAAAGCTTTCTCCTCCTCCTTAAAATTAGAGAGGACTCTTAATAGCTATGTGATTTTGGGCTGGTTACAATTTTTCCAAGTCTTAGTGTTCTTTTCTGCAAAATGGTTCATGATATTTGCTTTATTTACCTCACTGAGGTTTGAACCAGGTCTTATAGAAAGGATGTGAAGGGATTAAGCTCATATTATCTATGATCTCTGAAGGTATTCACTAGTGTTTACATTTTCAAATACTTAGTTTTCATTGTTTAGAGTATTTAGATGAGTATTTTGAAGCCTTAGTCTTTGGAAACACTTAAGAATATATTCTTACAACTCCAAAAGTTAACTTTTGATTATCTGTATTAATGGCGAGGCAACATTTATGTATACTCCACTCTTCCCCTGGGTTTTACTACTGCTAGTATTGAGTAGCAGTGCCTGGTTGGTGGATGGGTAGATGAAAATTCTCAGATTTGAGGGTAGTCCTCAATTAGTTTAAATCTCAAATGGGTAATTGAAAACTGAGAATACAGGTTAAATCCTCATTATAACGAAGTTCAAGGGACTATCCAAATAATTTTGTTGCTCGACTTTACTTTAATGTTCCTTGACATAAGTAGGTTAATGGTTGAAATCTTTTTGTTACAAAATACTGAGATTTTTAAAATTGTATTTTAAATAGGTTTGAAATAGTTGAGTTGGTGGTGAGATTTTACCTCTTCTGTGTTTAAAAAAAAAAAAAAAGAAAAAAATTGCTTTGGCCTTTTAAATGGCCTGGAGTTCTACCATGCTGGGCCAACAGTTCTTTTTTCTTAGTGCCTATTTCTATTAGTGCCCTGTTTAACCTCTTGCTTTAACTTTGTTGCCAGTAAGTTCATTAGCAAGTGTGATTTAACCTACCACTTTACAGCTATGGGTAACCATCATGAGGGCTTTGTATTTGCTGCTTGTTTCTTATTTTTGACCCATTTAGAGATCTTTTACCCCCCTCTTTTGGCCTAGTTGTTTGTGAAGAGGCTTGTCCTAAAGCTGACATTTGTTTAAAAAATAATAATATGTAGTTTTACATTTCCTATTGCAGCTCTGTATAGTTTGAGACTTTATCCCCTTAGATCCTAGTATGGTCATACATAAAAATAGAAGTACTGGTAATTTGCATAGCTTGACTATAAAGGCATTTCACAAATTTCCTTCATTTAAGTTAAGCAGATGAGGAAAAAATACTATTCCCCTGCTTGGATAGCTATAGTTACACTTTCTTCTGGACTCCCTACTTTAGGATGAAGGCCTCCATCTTTAAGGTTGGCATTTTTAGTTTGCCTTGGCAATTGTGATTGGACGCAGCATTTTGACAGGCTATTTTAGAAGTCATTCTTTTAAATAGATGTTCCATGAAGGAGGGAAAATCTGAAAGAGAGAATTTCAAAGCAGCCCAAGACTGTTTTGAAAGTTCTCTAGTCTTGAAGAATAATGGCTAAGCAGTAGGCAGGAAGCCTGCAGTTGTATTGTGGTATTGTTCCTCCATCTCATGCATTTGAGAACATTAGAACAAAGAGGGAGAGAAGTGAGGATGAAAAAAGAAATTTTAGCAAAAAAAGAAAACACTGAGCCAATATTTAAAAAACTCTTAACTGAAATAAGATTTAATTTTTGCTTTAAGCGTAGTGGAAAAGCTTGTTTAATAAGCAATAGTTTGTTTCATATAGTTGACATTTTTGAATAATTAAAATTACCATTTGTGGGAAGAGCATAATCTTTATACCCCTCCCATTTCAAAACAAATGGTCATATATATGAATGAATGTGATAAACTGGCTTCTTTTTCTTATCTTTTAGTACTATCAAAACTTCACCTATATCCAGGCAAATCTTTTAGTAAAAAGTGCGGAAAAACTTGTCAGCTTTGGACAAATCGTTTTGCTCTGGTCTCTACTGGTTGAGTGAAGATTATATCTTCCAACTTAGGGGCTTGTGATACAGGTAACTGAAGGTGTAGTGAAAACAGAATTAGCTTGGGTCCTCCTTCTGGCTCTATTCTTGGTTTGGTGTGTGGCTTTGGACAGATCACCTCTCAGGATCTCATGTTTCCCATTTGCAAAATATGAGGCCTCTCAGGCTCTTCTAACTCTAAAATAGTTTGTACCTAAGAGGACCTGTGGGTCTGGTGCCTTTTGTTGTACTCCTACTAGCCAAATAGTGAGTGAGCTAAGCTGTTTACACTAGACAATGGGGAGATGCTCTGTGCTAGTTCCCATGCTGATTCAGCATAAAAAAGTTTGGGGACAAGATAGCCTGTGAATTAACTCTTCAAAGTACTGTTTGTAATTGACTTTTACATACCTAGTATATTTATGTTCTCTTGTTTTTGGTCCAAGAAAAATCAGAGCAATATGTCATTTAAAAACTAATAGTAAATTTGTTGTCATTGTTAGAATTATTCATTAAAGTGAATTACTCCCATTTATTGTATGAAAGAACAGTTTATTTTATAGATTGCGTTTTATGAACTTTATTTGAAAATGATTCAGAAACTTTTTTCATACAAAACCGTGTTAAATTCCTTTACTTTTTTTTTTGTCTCTGATTAGGTTTGCTAAACCCTGAAGGGGAGAGAAGAAGCAGGACATCTTCATTTTGTTTTAGGGCCAGACCTTCACCTTAATCTAACCCCAAGCAGTCCCAGGCTTGACTGTTTGAGCAAGTGTGTCTGGGTGGGTTTGGGGAAATGGATAGTCATAAATGAGGAAAACAACTCAAGACACATGTCCTTTCCACTGGGGGTGTGGGTTAGCTCAGGTGTGTCTCATATGATATGGAATGCTAGGATGTTAGTTATATCAATAATTTTGCCAGGAATAAAATTTACCAGGAGAAACAGGCCTTAGCTTATTGGATAACAATGGAATATAAGGAGAATTCAGTTAGGTAAATGGCTGTTCCCTATGTACTTTGTCACATAGACTTGGTCCATGACAGTTTCATTTGGGTCAAGATATAGGTTCAAAATGAGGTCTGAATTCATCGTTCTTCCTCTGCCTCTTCAAAAGCAACCCCCTTGTCTGAGTATCTTATTCTTGTTCTTGGGATCATATTTGGCTTTTTCTTCTTCTACTAAATTCATTTAGTTGCTATTCAGTGAGTTTATAAAACACTTCTTTTGGGTGAGCTGTTATGGGAAAAGTACACAGACATGGCCTCTGTATTTCTCTTACAGGTCTAAAAGGAAGACAATTACTTCATTTTATTTCAGTTAACAGTAAGGGCTCCTGCAAGGCACTATGCTGGACACTGGAATATATAAGACAAAAAATGGCTTGTGCCTGCCTACAAGGTGCATACATTTTACTGGGAAAATATATTTAAATAACTACAGTGTAATTTGAGGAAAGAGAACACTTTTAACTTGTAGATCAGAAAGTGATGTATTAGGTGAATTAACATTATAAAGGTGTATATTAGTGCTACGTGAGTAATGTAAATTATTTTTTGCTGAATGAACCTGTAGGTAAGTGCTGTAGGTAGCTAGAAGGAAAAGTTGGGTTCTCAGTTAATAAGCATTTATTAAACACTAGCTATGAGCCACATACTATGCTAAATGATGGGGAGGCAAAGAAAGGCACAATAAAAAGTCCACGTTCTGAAGGAACTCATGGTCTAATGAGAGAAACAAGATGAAAACATCTATGTACAAACAGGCTATGTACAGGATAAATTGAAATTAATCAATCTAGGGAAGGAAGTAGCATTAAGGGGGATCCAGAAAGACTTTTTGTAGAATGTGGGACGTTAGGTAGGACTTAGAGGAAGCTAGGGAAGCCAAGAGGTAGAGAGGAGGGAGAGTATGCCAGGCATGGAGGATAGGTAGGGGAAAATAGGGAAAAATGTCTGCAAATGGAATATCTAGTTCAAACAAGGCTGGGAGGGCAGTGTCATTGGATCACAGAGTAGGTGGGGTAGGGAGGGAGATATAAAGAGTAAGACTAGAAAGGTGGAAAGGGACCAGGTTATGGAGGGCTTTAAAAGCCAGACAGAGGATTTTATGTGTGGCTAGAAGTGAGAGGGAGGCATTGGAGTTTGGATAGCAAGGGTAACATGGTCAGACCTGCATTTTAGCAAGATTAATTAAATAGCTGACTGAAGGGTGGGATATAGGGAGGAGAGATGAGGCAGGAAGACCAGCCAGCAGGCTCTTGCAGTAGTCTAAAACTGAGGTAGGTGGTGAGGACCTGCACTGTGGTGGTGGTGGTGGCAGCAAAAGAGGATAGAAGGAGATATATGCAAGAGATGTTATGATGGTAGAATGGACAGATATTGACAGCAGATTGAATATGTGAGGGGTGGAGTGGACGTGGTGGGGGAGGAATGTGAGGTAGGAGTTCAGGATAACACCTTGGTTGTCACTCTGTGTGACTGGGGAGGATGATAGTGGCCTCAACTCAATAGGGAAGTTTAGAATTGGGGATTGTTTTTTGGCAAAAGATAATGAATTGTTTTGAACATGTCACATTTAAGGTGGCTATGTTTGGGAAGTCCATTTTGAGGGTCCAAAAGGCAGTCGAAGATGTGAGTCTGGAGCTTAGGAGAGTGGTTGAGGCCAATTGAGTCTTGAAGAAAGCCTGAGAAACTAAGAGTTGGAGGTGGGAATGGAGGCATTCTAGGCATGGGGATCTGTACAAAAACATGGACAGACAAAGATGAAGTGTCCTGTGTGAGGAATATGAAGTAGGCCAGTGTATCTGGATCATAAAATTCATGGAATTGAGTAAAGGGTAAGAAGATTGGAAATGTAGGATGGATCCAGGTAATGAAGAGTTTTAAATATCAAACATACAAACAAACATATTTGATCCTGGAGGTAATGGAACCACTGGAGTTTGGGGTCAGAGGTTGACCCTGCTGTGCTTTAGGAAAATCACTAAAAGTTGAGTGGTGGGTGAATTGATGTGGGGAGAGACCTGAGGCAGGAAGACGGAGGCTATTGTAATAGTCAAGAGATGTGATGAGTACCTGAACTAGTGTTGTGGTTGGTGGTTAAATGAGTGGAGAGAAAGGGATCTGATGGAAGGTACTATAAAGGTATAAATGCTGAGCTTGGCAGCTTATTTGATATGAGATGAGGGGAACTAAGGATTCTTATGTTCTGAGATTACCAGCCTAGGGCATTGGAAAGATGCCTGTGGTGCCTTGAGAGAGAAGTTTGGAAGAGGGGAGGGTTTTTAGAGGGAAAGATAATGAATTCAAATTTCGGACATGTGTTTGAGACATATCAGGGTTATACAGCTTGAAATGTACGATAGGCAATTGGTGATGTGGAAGTGGAGCTCAAGGGAGAGACTGGGACAGAATATATAGAGGTGGGAATCATCTGCATAAAGATGATAGTTAAACCCATGGAACCTGATGAGCTCAGTTACTGAGAGAACATAAGGGGAGAAGACTGGGGACGGAACCTTGGAAGCACCCACAGTAATGGAATATGATATGGATGATGAACTAGGAGGTTGAGTAGTAATCATAGAAGAGGCACACACCAGGAGAGCGGGCAGCTAGGTGGCACAGTGGATAGAACGCAGGACCTGGAGTCAGGAAGACTCATCTTCCTGAGTTCAAATCTGGCCTCTGACACTAGCTATGTGACCCTGAGCAAGTCAGTTTAACCCTGTTTGCCTCAGTTTAAGAGGCAGCTAGGTAGTGCAGTGGATAGAATACCAGCCCTGCAGTTAGGGGTATCTGAGTTCAAATTTGGCCTCAGACACTTACTAGGTGTGTGACCCTGGGCAAGTCACTTAACCCCAGTTGCTTCCCCCCACCAAAAAAAAAGATGATAGCAGGTGAATGACCAAGGTTAGTCTTAGAGTTGTGTAGGAGGCATGATGTGCCTCTCCCTTACTCATTTCCTTCCCTTATCCCCTTCTTTAGGATGCCAAATATCTTCAAGGGCCCCACTGCCTGTCAGATCCCTTTGTGCCCTATTTACTTCTTCCCTTTTCCAGTAGCACTTCTTTCCCCCTCCTGCCCCAGGGTTAGACAGAGCCCATGTTCATGACCTCTTACCTCCAAATTAAAATTTAGGTTTCTAGAACTAAGACTTGTAGGAGGAACCTTAGAGATCAAGTCTAGCTTCCTGTTATATGCAAGAATCCTTACAATAGCATTCAGTAGCTCTATCACATGGTCATTTGTTTCATCTTGAAGACCTCCTGTAACAGGGAACTGACAGTCTCCCAAGGGATGAGACCAGTGGATAGAAGCTGAAGATTTGAGAGGCTAAGGGAATGATTAAGGATGCAATCTGCTGGACAAGACAGGAGGGGATAGGATCACGTGCATGTCTAGAGGGGTTGGCTTTGGCAGGGAGAGAGGCCACTTGTCAGTTAGACTAGAGGAAAACAGAAGAGAGTGGGAAATAATGTCAAGGAGTTCAGAGACGAAGAGAATGGAAGAGGGAGTTCATGTTAGATGGCCTCAAATATTTTAATAAAGAGACAGGGTTGTCTGCTGAGAGAAGCTGAGGAGATGGTTTTTGGAGCTACAGGAGGGAAGAGAGGGGTATCAAACATTTTCTAGGGAGTGTGTGAGATGGGGGAATCAATTAGGGAGGAATAAAAAGACTGCTGCAGCAAGGACCTAGTTGAGATTGAATAATATGCATGTGTAATGTACCCAGTCAGCAAGCTTGTGAGATTTCATGCAGCTTTGTTCAGGAAAGAGGTATATTTTGGTTTTTTTTTCTCTAGTACTTTAACTGGTTTTCGGCATTACTTAGAGTTCAGCTTTTTAAATATTTTTTGTTTACATTGCTCCAATTATTATGCAGATTCTACTGGTTCTGCTTATTTTACTCTGTATCAGTTTGTTTTCTATGCTTCTTTGAATTTCCCATTTTTCACTTCTTGCTGCATTAATAGCATTCATTATATTAATATACCCTGTTTTTTTTTTCAGTCATTTCACAACCAGTGGCTGTTTACTTTGAGTTCTTTGCTTCCACAAAGAATGCTATGAATATTTTGTTATATATTAGACCTTTGTTTCTGTTTTTGGCTTCTTTGGCGGTACATGTTTAGAGGTGGAATTGCTGGGGCACAGTATAGGCAGTTACTTTTCTTATGTAATTCCAAATTAAAATCCACAACAGCCAGTTACTTTATAGCTCTACTAGCTGAGAGGCATTTTATGTTTTGAGACTTTATATAAGTAAATTCTTTTTGCTGTCAACTGAATTTGGAATGTAATTTTAAAGGAACTATTAAGACAACCAAAAAAATAATAAAAAAATTCTCTTAAACATTTTTAGAATCTGGAAATGGTTTGTATTTTGGCTTTGATATTCCACTCTTTCCCTGCCCCCAACTCTCTATGTGTACATCATTGATATTCCACTGTTTAGGCTGGCTTAAAGTCTTTGTTTTTAAATTAAAATTCATGGTCTGGAACTTCCCTTCTTTTTACCCCTTTAATAAAAAGGGATCAATAAGTCCTTATCTAGTTTCTCATGTATTCGTATACATGAAGAACAAAAATTAACTAATATCATTTGTTTGGTCTAATCTTAATGAAAAGCATATAGAACTTGACCATCTAGCATATTAAATATTATGTATTAAGCATTCATAAGTATCTTCTCTTGACTTCAGATTGAATAACCATAGCATTATAATTCACTTTCATTATTATAGAATTTACTCTTTCATCACAATATTATATTGGACAATCTTCCTTTTTTATGTTTTTTCCGTTGTAGCTGTTATATTGTGTATGTTTTGAATGGCTACACTGTACCCTAAAGAGAAACTAAGATCCATTGTGCAATATATTCTTCATATCTGGAACCTAAATTAAATGATTAATTCTCAAATAGTCTAAATACCTCTCTGGCAACTTTTTTTTACTTACTTAAAACCAAATATCTCTAAATAAACCAAGATAGAACTTGACTTGACTCTGACTCCTCATATTCTCGATTATAGGTATTTGTTGCTTTAATGCTTGATTTTTTTTATGCCAGAATCATAAAACTTGTTGCAGCTTACATTTTTTAAGAC
The DNA here is from genome assembly GCA_028646595.1 of Phalanger gymnotis. NCBI lineage: Eukaryota > Metazoa > Chordata > Mammalia > Diprotodontia > Phalangeridae > Phalanger > Phalanger gymnotis. The sequence goes on from CM053625.1 coordinate 154,378,386, forward strand.
TTGGTTAAACACACACACACACACACATACACACACACACTCTCTCTCTCACTCTCTCTCTCTTTCCCTCTTTCCCCTTCTCTCTCTCTCTCTCTCTCACACACACACACACACACACACACACACACCAAACACAGTGGAAATTTCCAAGCTTAAAAAGAAAAAATTGGTCCTGTTTTAATAACGGCTTTGCAGGAAGAAAGAAATATGGAAAAGAACCGCAGACATTCTGGATGTCAGCCTGTGAAATTTTCCACTATTTCCTTTAATAACATGCAGGCATGCTTATGCTGCTGTTATTTTGGTCAAGCAGTTGCACTCTTGAGTGGAATTTGAGGCTATTCTGTTCTATCAGTGGTAAAAATGACATTTGGCTAGCTTTTTAGCAACTGTATATAAATTTATGTTTCCTAATGCATAATATGATCTCCAGACTGTGTGACCACATATATGATAGTGAAATTGTAAAATTATTAAAAATATTTTAAACATCTTAGTTGAAATATCAATATTTTAGTGGCTATTTCTGCAACAATCCTATTATGTAGTGGAGACCAAAAATTTTACTTAGTCTAGTATTATAATTGACTATAATTGGGAAAAATCACTGGACTTAGATTTAGGAGACATCAACTCTTAGCTTTGTCATGTCATGTGTTGGAACTGTATCCTGTAGCACTTTGTTTCTCAAATATAGAATCAAGATGATGCTGGCATTATCCCCCTCAAAGGGGGTAATGTTGGGAAGATGAAATTTGTTAATATATGTGTAAAATACAGCAGTCAGTATTTTTTGGGAGTGGAGTCTTTGCACTTACGTTATTGTAATCATGTATATAAGGGCAGTTAGATGGGTAGAATGCCAGGCTTGAAGTCAGGAAGACTTAACTTCCTGAGTTCAGATTTGACCTCAGACATTAGCTGTGCAATGCTGGGCAAGTCACACGACTCTGTCTCAGTTTTCTCATCTGAAAATGATTGAGAGAAGAAAATGGCAAGCCACTTCAGTATCTTTGCCAAGAAAATCCCAAAATGAGGTTGTGAAGACAGAAAAATGACTGAATGAGAATTGTGTATGTTGTTTTCTTGGTTCTCTTTATTCACCTTGATTCAGTTCCTGAGTTTTTTTTTTAAATAAATTTGTTATAGATATATTTTCATTTATTTATTTAAAAATTATATTTTATCATCTTCAGTCAACAAAGAGCCATCTTTCCACTCTTCCTCTCCCCTCCAACTGAAAACTTAAACAGATTATATCACAAGTACGTATGATCATTGATATCTTTTCACACATCTGAATTCCAGTGTATCTCCTCCCAGAGAGCCATCCTATATAACAAATAATATTTCTAAAGAAAAGAAACCAGCAAAATGATCAGTACATTGAAAAAGTCTGAAAACTTGTGCATGACATTTCTGCAAAAGAGTTAGATAGTGGTGTCTTATATGTTTTTATTTTTTTGAGCAATGCTTGTTCTTTGTAACTTTGCAACGTTCTTTTTAAAATGGTTTATAGTTGTTCTTACTGGCTTTACTGTAGTCAGTTTCCTCCCCTTGTCTCTGCTTACTTCAGTTTGCATCATAGTGTCTTTCCATACTTCTCTATGTTCACATTTGTCATTTCTTATTCCATTCCATTCACATACCACAGTTTGTTTAGTTATTGTCCAATCAATGAGCATTTATAGTGCTTTGTTTTCAATTCTGTTCTGTCACAAAAGTTATGGCTATAAATATTTTGGTGTATGTGGGAACTTTCATCTTATCAGGGACTTCTTTCGGGTTAGCACTGGAATTGATGGATTTAAATATGGGCATTTTAGTCCTTTTCTTCCTATCATTTTAAATTGCTCTTTAGAATGGTTGGACTATTTCTACAGGCTACAGATGTAGTGAGCCTACATCTTCCAACATCTACTCTTTACTTCTTTTGTCATTCTTTCCATTTTGGGGGTGAGGTAAAACCTTAGTGTTGGTTTGATGTGCATTTTCTCTTATTAGGATTTGGAGGATTCTTTAATATGATTGTTAGTAGTTCGCAATTTTTTTTTTAACTGTTCATATCTTTTGGCCACTTGAGTCTTTTGTATATCTGTTAGTTGTGTATTTATCTTGGATATTTAATTCTCTTATTTTCCTTTATCTGGGAAATTTGATAAAGTATTTTTTCCTAACCTGCTTTCCTTTTTATCCTAGATGCATTTCATGTAATCAAAGTTATCTGTTTTTTCTTTTGTAATCTATTTATATCCTTTGTTTTGTTAAGAAAACACCTACCTATTGCTGTTATGAAGAGCATATTATTGCTTCTGTGCTAATTTTTTAAATGACATGATCCTTACTAGTAAGGTCACATATTCATTTTGAATTTATTGTGGTATTTGTTGTTAGATGTTGGTCTAAGCCTAAATTTTGTTAGACTGTTTTCTGTTTGTTTTTTTTTTCTGGCAGTTTATTTGAAATGAGTTCTTTACTTAGTAATTTATATTTTCTGGTTTATTGAACACTAGGTTATTGAGTTACATTGTTCCTGGTTTTTCCTATGTAGTCTGTTTTACTGATCTACTTCTCTATTTTTCAACCAATAAATAGTTTTGATGACTGCTGCTTTAATAATCTGAGATCTGGAAATATTATTCCCTCTCCATTTCTGCCTTTTTTCATAATTTTCCTTGATGTTCTAGATTTTTTATTTCTCCTAATAAATTGTTATTATTTGATCATGTTTTATAAGATACTCTTGATAGTTTGATTGGCATGTCATTAAAATTGTAAAAATAACTTTGATAACATAATTTTTGTTATTATTGACTCGCTTCAGCTATGAACATTGACTATTCCTGCAGGTATTTATGTTATCCTTTATTTCTTTAAGGAGCACTTTGTAATTGAATTTACACAAGAATTTTGTGTGTTTTGGTAGATTGATCCTTATGTATTTCATGCATTTTGTAGTTATTTTGAATGAGATTTCTCTTTCTATTACTGCTTCTTGGATTTTCTTATGTAGAGATGCTTTTGATTTTTGTGGGTTGCCACGGTGAAGTTATTGTCTCAGTATCTTTGCTTATTCCCCAAGATTTTCTAACTAAACTACATGCCATGAGCAAGTAGCAATAGTTTTGTCCCCTTTGCCTGTCTCTGATTCTCATGGTTTCAACTATCATCTCTATGCAGACGCTGCTTAGATTTATTTGTCCAGCCCTAACCTCTCTGCTGATTTCTAGTCTCTTATTTCCAAATGCCTGTTGTACATTGTCATAATGGACATTCCATAGACATATTAAACTCAACATTTCTAAAATTGAACACATCTTTTCCCTAACTCCCCTCCTTTTAACTTCCCTATTCCTGTGGAGAGTACCATCATCCGTCCAGTCACTCAGTTGTCATCTTCAACTCCTTATTCTTACTGTCCATTCCCAATCAGTTGCCAAGTCTTGTCATTACTACCTTCCGTCTCTTGTATATGACTTCTGCCTTTCTCTGCTCTGACACTGACATTATCCTGGCCTGGGCTCTTATCACCTCACTCCTGGTCTGTTACACAATCGCTTGTTGGTCTCCCTGCTTCAAGTCTCTTCTCACTCCAGTCTGTCCTCTACTCTGCTATCAAATTGATCCTTCCGAAGCATGAATTTGGTCATGTGACCCTCCTATTCAATCAAATCCAGTTGCTCCCTATTATTCCTGAATCAAATATGAAATCTTCTACTTGGCTTTTAAAGCCCTCTGTAACCTGGCCCCTTCCTACCTTTCTAGTTTTCTTTCTCCTCATAACCTCACTCATCTGCTCTTGCGGGCATTTTCTTTTTTTCTTTTTATAAATTAAATTGTTAGAAAATTAGCAAAAAAAAAAAAATAGCCCTGCCCTCTTCCTCTCCCATCTTTTTTCAATTGAGAATGAAAGAAAAGCCAATCCTTGATACAAACACAAATATTAAGTCAATAAGCATTTTTAAAGTGTCTTTTCTATGTGGTAGGCACTATGCTAAATAAAACAAATTTCTTCATTGGCCATTTCTGATAGGAAAAAAAAGGATACACAAGCATAAAGACAGATCTACACACATATGTCTCATTCTGTACTTAAAGTTTCTCACTTTTCTATGAGGAGATTGGATGCATGTTTAATTATTAGTCCTCTGAAATTATGATTCGTCATTTACATTGATCATCGTTCCTGAGTCTTTCAGTGGTTTGTCTCTACAAAATTGTCACTGTACAAATTGTTCTTCTAGTTCTGTTCACCTCACTGTGTATTAGTTCATTCACGCAAGTCTCCCTAGGTATCTCTGAAGCCATCACTTTTATCATTTCTTACAGCACAGTGGTGTTTCATGATTTCCATATAGTGTAGAAATTTCCTCAATTGATGGGCATACCAACAGATTGTACTTCTTTGCAAAAAGAGATATAGATATTTTTGTATGTCCTTGATTCATCCCTCCCTTAATTTATCCTCTTCTCCCTTCTTCCTTTTCCCTCTTATTTCTCTGTTGAATGAAATGTATTTCTGTACCCAGCTTGTGTGTGTGTCTATATTGTTCCCTCTTTTGACCCATTCTGAAGAATGTGAGGATTGAATATCAGATTCTTCTCCCCCACGTCTTCCCTCAAACCCTTTCCTCTTTGTTTGGGTAGACTTCTACTTTGGACCTTGATTATGTGAGATAATTTCCTCTAACCTTGCTTTTCTCTTCCCCTCCCCCTTCCTACCTCAGTGTATTTCCTTCAGTTTCTCCTTTCTTTCTGTTCTTCCCTTCTGTTCTTACACATATCATTTCTTCATGGTAGAATGTAAAGTATTTTATCCTTGTTTAGACTTTTATCATTGCTCATTCCTATTTAGCTTTTTATATTTCTTTTCCTTTGTACTTAAAAGTTTCTACTCAGTAATAGTCTTTGCATCAGGAATGCTTAGAAGTCCTCTACATTTCATTAAAGGTCCATTGTTTTCCTCTGTAGGAATATGTTCAGTTTTGGTAGGTGAATCATTCTTGGCTAAAATCCTGTATGTAACCTTTCCTTCTGGAATATTGTATAATCCAACATGGGTTCTGATTTTGACTGTGGCTTCTGGGTAGTTGAATTATTTCTAATTGGCTGCACTATTTTTTTTTTTTTGACCTGAAAGTTCTGGTTTTTGGCTTTACGTTCCTGGGGGTTTTCATTTTGGAGTTTGTTTCGGGAGATCATTCCTGACCAGAACTTGTCTCTAATGTCCACAGACTTCTCTGCCTGTTTTTCTATGCTGCCCTGGGTTAGAAAAATGAGTCGTTTAGTTATTTTTGTTGTGTCCGACTCTCTGTGACCCCATTTGGGGTTTTCTTGGCATATATACTGGAGTGGTTTTCCATTTCGTTCTCCAGCTCATTTTCCAGATGAGGAAACTGAGGCAAACAGAGTTAAGTGATTTGCCCAGGGTTACACAGCTAGTGTCTGAAGACATATTTGAACTCAGGAAGATGAGTTTTCTTGGCTTTAGGCTTGGCACTCTACCACCTAGCTACCCTAGAAAAATGGCTCGCTGTGATTTATATCTTGAATTTCCCCATCAGGATTGGTCTGGTCAATTTTCTAGATCTGTTTGGAGAAAGATTTTTTTTGGTTGGGGAGGGGAGAGGAGAGCAGAGGAGCTCGCTGTATAGTTCTTACTGATAGCCATACTGGCTCCTGATTTAGGGCTTTATTTGCCTCCTGTTTTTTTGCGTTTGGAACTTTCTCTCCTTCCTGCCATCTCTGCCATTTCTGGCTTCTTTTAAGTATGGGCTATAATTCTTCTTCAAAGAAGCCTTTACTTAACCTTTTCAGGGCTGGTGCCTTTTCTTTGAAAGTTATATCTAATTTGTTTTGGATGTATCTTATATGTATCTTGCTTGTATATAGTTTGCATATTGTCTCCAGCATTTCTCTTGTCTTGTTACTATTGCTAGCATTTTCCCAGAACTGTATAAAATGATTTTTAGGACACTGGACATCTTTGTTTTACTCTTCTATTTATTGGAAAAGCTTCTAGTGTATCCTCAGAAAGCAAGCACTATGGCATAATTTTTCTTTTTCATTTATTTATTTATTCATTCATTCATTTATTTATTTATTCATTCATTCATTCATTTGTAATTTGCAACAAACAGTTCTACATAATTTTGAGTTCCAGATTTTCTTCCTTCCCTCCCACCCCCTCCCCAAGAAGACATGGAATCCCATATAACTTCCATGTATAACTTGGCATTGAATTAATTTACACACTAGTCAAGTTGTGGAGAAGAACCATGACCAATGGAATGACTCATGAGAAAGAAGAAACGGAACCAAAAAAAAACCCAAAAAACACAACCCAACAACAAATACAAAAGAGAGAAAAAAAAAGTCGGGGGAAAAAGGTGAGTATGAAGTGTGCCTCGATTTGCATTCATACTTCAAAGATCTTTCTCTGGATGTAGATAGCCCTCTCCATCATGAGCCCTTTGGAGCTTTCTCTGCATATTGTGTTGCTGAGAAGAGCAGAGTCTGTCAGGGTTAGTCATCACAGAATCAATTTATCTGTGGTTGTGTATAATGTTCTCCTGGTTCTGCTCTGCTCACTCAGCATTATGTCGTGAAGGTTCTTCCAGGTTGTTATGAAGTCTGTATCATCCCCATTTCTTATAGCACAGTAGTATTCCATTAACTTCATATATATGGCATTATTTTTCTAACAATTGAAATCTAACAGTTGAAAGTATAATAGTAAGAGGTGATAGGGTGTTAGCAATGTTTTGCAGAAACTCTAATCTTACCTTCATTTCATCCATTTCAGGGCAGAGCCATAACAATGTTGAAGCAGTACAGAATTACTGAGTTATGACTGTTTTAACCAGCTTTTAAGGAGTTAATTTTCTAGTTGACAGTTCTTCTCTGCCTGAGGGGGATTACCCTTTCAAAAGGGACTGTTCAGTTTTATGTCTTTGTGAACATTCTCAAGTCACCTTTTCACTCATTTCCTAGAATTTTGGAAGTTGGAAGAGACTTAAAGCTCTCATTTTAACTTTCATTATTTTTATTATTTTATTCCCCCCCCAATTACATATAAAAACAATTTAAACTTTTTTTCAAATTTCGATTCATTTTTATATAGAAAGTGTAAATTTAAGAATGCTTTATCAGAATTTTTCCCCCCAGGGCTAGGAGAAAGTTCTTGGATTTTAGTTAATTTTCCTATCACTATTTTGGAGGTTAAAACTAGAAATCTAATTTTAACATATAGTGGGATGACAATGACCTTTTAACCTCTGTTTCTTATAATCCTTGACTATATTATCCCTCTTATCTAGGAACCTTCAGCCTTCAGGCTGCATGTGGACCTTTGACTGAATCTGAACTTCACAGAACTGATCCTCTTAATAAAAGGATTTATTCTGTAAAACTTAGACTCAGTCAAAAGGCCTCACTTGAGGACCTAGAAGGCCACATGTGGCCTGGAGGCTGCAGGTTTCCCACCACTGCTTATCCCATATCTTTTACCTTGATCCTAGTCACTCCTGTTTTTTCTATTACTTTTCTTTTCCCTTTTGTCTTAAAAGCTTGACATTTAAGGAGCAGAATACTATGCAGCCTACTTTTTCAGACTTATATCACTTTATTTCCATTCATGGACTCTATATTCTATCCACATTGCTGTTCTTTTAATGTTGCCAATATTTTGTATCTCCATACGCTCCCCCTCTTTCCCAGCTCTTTTTCTCTGACTTTCTTACTTGTATCCTTAGAATATATTCTCTCCCTCTCTTTGAATCCTTAACTTCAAGTTGTGGTTCAAGAACCATTTCCTAGGGGAAACCTTTCCTGGTACTCTACTTGATACGCTTCTCGTCTTATTTTTTGTTAGTGGTTTTGCTTGAAGCGTTACTCCTTCAGCCATAGGCGTTGCTGCAGTCAGGCTGTTTTTGTAATGCTCTGTAAACAAGGTTGTATTCATTCACTCCTACCTTTTGCCTATATTTCATTTGTCTGCAATCTTCTTCAGCTATCCAAATCCTATCCATCCATGAAGCATAAATTTTACTTTCTTGGAACTCCAGATGTGCTTTTCTATGCAATAATACAGTCTTTGTCTTTACCAATCAATTTTACACTCAATACACTATTGTATTGGTTTTTTCTCTAGTTTTTCAGTGTGTTTGTCATGTCTCCTCTACTGTCTCATAATCTCAATGAAGAGTCTATATTCCTTTATAACCTCATAATGCTCAGCATAATGCTTAACTAAAATAAAATGTTTTTTCAATAAATACCTGTTTATTGACTGTCAGTAATTCAAAATTGAAAATGAGGTGGCAGTATTTTAGCCTTCACAAACTCAGCTTGGTGCCCACATATAAAAGAGAAAACAAATGGATTGGCCACTTGTTGAACTGAATTCCCTTTAACTTTTTTTTTTTTTTGATATGCACACAGTATGGAGACTGTGAGAAGTCTCAAGCACTTTCCATGAATTCCTGGGAGGCCATGGACACATACTGCACAGAATACGCAAGCATTGGATGGGTTGCAGTCTTAGGACCAAGCATTGTGCTGAACTCCGGTGATACAAAAAAAGATGAAAAGAGCCTCTGTCCTCAAAGAGCTCACAGTCTAAAGGGGGAGGTGATGTATGAACAAGATTTATATAGGATTATTTGGAGGTAATCTCTGAGGCAAGGCACAAGTATTAAGGGAGACAGAAAAGTTTGGAGGAAATACCTTGAATGAAGTTTGCAAAATGATGACACTAGAGAATGAATTCTAGGTAGCTGAATTTTCTGGGTGGGTAGATGCCTCCTTTAAGCACAAAACATTTACATAACGGATTTGGATAGGTTTTTTTTTTTTGGTGGAGGGAGGAGAATTCGAAAATGTAACTTAGTACAACCCTGCTTTCTTAAACAGTATTGTATTGGGCAAGATCCCCTTGAACAGAGAAAAAAATACATTACGTCTGTATTGTACTGAAAAAAAAGTACTGATAGGCCGAGTTCAAAATTTCCAGCAGCTACATTTTGAGAAAAAGACATGTGGCCTGTGTTGAGACCAATAGGGTTAAAATGGTGTCACTTTTTCTTCGCTTGTACTTTATTGTAATGTTTTTGCTTTTCCTTTAGGGCTACTGAGAAGATTCTGTGTTTGTTCCTAAGACAAAATGAACCTTTGAAAGTGAAACCTTGAAAATGAAAAATGAAACACAAAATGCTTTTGTGTTTGTGTCTTTGTAGGGTTTTTTTTTTTGGTTGCTTTTTTAAGTCAGCTATGATTTCTTGTTCCTTTCAGTGTATTTGTCTATAGTATCCTCTTTGCCCTCTATTTGCTCTCTAATCTGCTTTATGTTGGTAAATGGGTACCTAAATTTGTTAAAGGCATGGGGTCAAAGGAAAGTTTTTTCAAGATAATGGAAATAGTGGAAATATGCCCAGAGCTAGAACTTAGCCAGCTTTTTTTTTTGGTTAAGGAATCCCTTGGAAGTCTACAATTTCATTGATAGAAGTAGATATAAAAAACTAAAAGACTATTTCTTCTTATGCCATACAGTCTTATTTTCTGAAAATACCTGCTTCCTTTGCTTTTTGGTTCTCTTCAGTCCTTGCTTTTCTCTTAGAAGAAGCTCTTTGGTTCTTTCCTAGGGTAAAATAAATTTTTTTCCTCCACATTTTTTGACATCTGGAATCTCATATTATCTGTCATACAAAAAGCAGACTTGTGAGCTATAGTTTGGGACTGGGCTTCTGGGCCACTTTGAATCAGATTGCTCTGATATTTACTGATGGATGGTGAGCATCATAGAGTTAGAGCTGAAAGGGACTTAAGAGTTCACTTAGTCATCCCTATTTCACAGAAGAGCAAACAGGCCCAGAGAGAAATGACTTGCCCCACGTTACACAGAAGTGGCCAAGATGAGATTCTCACTGGGGTCCTTTAGCTCTAAATTCAGCATTATTGTGACTAAGGGAAGAGAAAGTGTGCTGCTTTTTACCTAGTTGTTTTTCTTTAGTTATGACAACTAGGTTTTTGTCCATGGCTCTCATCACAATGTTATTATGCCTCTCCCTAGTAACAGAAAATTGCAGAAAGCAGTGGATTTTCTCAGCTTTGGCCTTAACATGCAATTGATAGCGTCTTTTCAGAAGCATTCACAATTATTTTAATAAACAGTTACTTTGGTAAACCAAGATTAGAATGACCATCATGTGTAAGTTGTCCCATAATAAATTTTACAGTAAATTTTGATGAGATTTTGAAACAGTTACTAAAAAATAGAGAAAACATGTAGCTTTAATAATTTATTTGTATTGGAGAAGATTATGAACTTCAACTTTTATAGTATATATTTCACTTTTAGTGTATATTCAGGTTTTATCTAGAATTGTAAAAGCCATTGGGAAAATGGCCTGCCTTTTCAACCATTTTAGAAAAAATGATTTGGTAACTAAACAACCAATTTTCACATAGTCTCCATTTTAGAAATGGATTGAATGCTATCATGTTAAAAATCTGTAGATGGTTTGAAAAACTCATTGCTTCCACTCCTGAACTTTTGAATGGTATATACTGTGCCCTCTGTATTTTCTTCCTCTTTTAAACATTGGCTTAGAATCCCAGAGAGTGCTGTTGGCTCTTTGGTTAGCCCAGTTTTACAGTGGTCAGCTAGTGTGTTATGTGGTTGTTTAGTGATTATGGTTAAAACAATTTTTTTCCTGTTAAATAGGAAGTCTTCCTCTGGTTATTCATTATGATTTGATTTTTTTGTTTTTGAACCAAGGAAATGTATGTGGTAGAAATTAAAACTTGATTTTTATCCATAAATTAGCTATTTTGTTAAAATGTATATTTTCCCCTGTGGTTCTGTACTTGATGCTTTTACCTAGAAGAATGATCTCCAGTAACTATATTAATAGATATTAATAGATGGCCTTCAAAGTGAGGAAGACCACAGTCTTTATCTCACTTCTATTTCCCTAGAATAAGTTTTATTGATGCCTTTCTTCATGTCCGTCATTTCTGGAAATACTTTTATTTGCCCCTTCCTTTCCTAACTGGAGGGGAACCCTTCTTTATAAGAAAGAAGAATAATTAAGCAAAAGTACCCAATACATTGACCACATCTGATAATGTATACAATAGTCTGCCCTAGTATTCCCCATCCTCTTTTCATTATCTCTTCTCTTAATCATTATTGTTTTTTCTGTTGATTGGAGTTTGGATTGAAGTTTGTTATCATTAGTCCTCTGGAATTGTAGTTTGTCATTACTCTGATTAGAGCCCCTAATTCTTGTAGTGTTGTTGTTTATCTTTGTTGTTTTGATGGTATAGATCGTTCTCTTTGTTCAGATACTTAAATTTGCATTAGTTCATAAGTCTTTCTAGGTTTCTCTAAAAACATCCTCTTCATCATTTCTTACTGCACAATAGTATTTCATCACGTTTATGTGTCATAATTTGTTTATTCCCCAATTTATGGACATCCATCAGATTCCCATTTGCCATCTCAAAAGGAGCTGCAAATATTTTTATACAGATTTAGTTAGTTTTGCTCAGGCCTAATCTCTCTTAATTTTCCTTCTAATTCCCTTCTCTCTCCCCTCTCCTTATTTTCCTGTTGGTTAAGATGTATTTTTTTATCCATCTCTCTCTCTTTCTCTGGGTGTGTGTGTGTGTGTGTCTGTCTGTGTGTGTGTGTCTGTGTGTGTCTGTGACTGTGTTCTTCCCTCCTTTGCCTGATTTAGGTGAGAGTGAGGTTCAGATGTCAGCTTTTCCTCCCCCAACTCTTTTCCTCTTTTTTTGTGTAGACTTCTACTTTTGCACCCTGATTATGTGATATAACTTTCCTTAATCTTGCTTTCCTTCTCTACTGTCACTCCTTCCCTCCTCCTTCCGCATGTATTATCTTCCCTTCTCTTTTCATTCTTCTCTTGAGATCAACATAATAGAACCATCTCCAAAGTTTGTTTAATTAAACCTCCTTTTAAGAAACCCAATGATGAGAGAGATTAAAAAGGGGTACATTTATCATCTCCCCATATTATAATGTAAGGAGTTTATCCTTTTTTAGTCAATTATCAGTTTGTTCATATTTACCTTTTTATGTTTTTCTTAACTCCTGTGTTTGTTTTCTACTCAGCTATGGGCTTTTTACTTGAAAGTCCTCTTTTTCATTAAAAGTGCATCTCCTGCCCCCTTGCACGCCGTGCCCCCCCTGCCCCCCCCCCCCCCCCCCCCCCCCCCCCCCCCCCAAATTAAGCTTAGTTTTGTTGGGTGAGTTATTCTTGACCGTAATCCTATATCCATTGCCTTTTGGAATACTGTATTCCAAACTTTCTTCTCCTATATAGGGGTAGCTTCTAAATTATATGCGTTCCTGACAGTGGCTTCTCAATACTTGACGTCTTTCTTTCTGGCTGCTTACGGTATTTTTTCTTTGATTATATTATGTAATGTTCCTGGCCATTTTCATTTTGAGGTTTGTTTCAGGAAGTTACCTATGGATTCTTTCTACCTTGGTCTCTGCTTCTAAGAGATCTGGTCAGTTTTCTCTTATGATCTGTCATTTTGTTGGGAATCATATTTTATTTTCCCAATTACATGTAAAAGCAATTTTCAACATTAGTGTTTAAAAATTTTATTTTTAAATTCTTTCCGTCTCTCTTTCCCTTTTCCTCTTATTGAGACAGTAAGCAATTTGATAGTGGTTATACATATGCAGTCATGCAAAACATAGTTCTATATCAGTCATGTTGTAAAAGAAAACAGACCCCCCCCCCCCAAAAAAAAAGAAGTCCTGAAAAAATAAAGTGAAAAATAGTATGCTTCAATCTGCACTCCATCAGTTCTTTTTCTGGAGGTAGATAGCATTTTTCATTATGAGTCCTTTGGAATTGTCTTGGATCATTGTATTGCTGAGACTAGCTAAGTCATTCACAGTTGATCATTGTACAATATTGCTGTTACTGTGTACAGTGTTATTGTGTAAAATGTGTACAGCTTGTTCAGCCATTCCCCGATTGATTGACATTCCCTCAATTTACAATTCTTTGTCACCACAAAAAGAGCTGCTATAAATATTTTTGTACAAAGAGGTTCTTTTCTTCTTTTTTGGATTTCTTTGGGATACATACCTAGGAGTGGTATTGCTAGATCAAAGGGTATGCAGTTTTAGAGCCTTTTTGGCATAGTTTCAAATTTCTCTCCAGAATCATTGGATCGTTTCAAAACTCCACCAACAATTCATTAGTGTCCCAATTTTCCTATATCCCCTCCAACATTTATCATTTTCCTTTTCTGTCATATTAGCCAATTTGATAGGTGTGAGGTGGTATCTCAGAGTTGTTGTAGTTTATACTTCTCTAATTGATAGTGATTTAGAGCATTTTTTCACATACTTGTTTATAGCTTTGATGTCTTTGTCTGAAAATTGCCTATTCATGTCTTTTGACCATTTATCAATTGGGGAATGACTTGTATTCTTACACATTTGACTCAGTTCTCTATATATTTGAGAAATGAGGCCTTGATCAGAGACACTTTCTGTAAAAATTGTTCCCCAGCTTTTTGTTTTCCTTTTTTTTAAAAATTTATTTAATATATTTAGTTTTCAGCATTGATTTTCACAGAAATTTGAATTACAAATTTTCTCCCCATTTCTACCCCCCCCCACTCCAAGATGGCGTATATTCTGGTTGTCCCATTCCCCAGTCTGCCCTCCCATCTGTCACCCCACTTGCCTCCCATCCCCTTTTCCCTTCCTTTCTTGTAGGGCAAGATAAATTTCTATGCCCCATTGCCTGTGTATCTTGTTTTCTTGTTGCCTGCAAAAACTGTTTCGTTTTTGTTTTTGAACATCTGTTTTTTAAAACTTTAAGTTCCAAATTCTCTCCCCTCTTCCCTTCCCACCCATCTCCCTAAGAAGTCCAGCAATTCAACATGGGCCACATGCGTATCATTATGTATTACCCTTCCACAACACTCATGTTGTGAAAGACTAACTATGTTTTGCTTCTTCCTAACCTATCCCCCTTTATTGAATTTTCTCCCTTGACCCTGTCCCTTTTTGAAAATGTTTGATTACCTCCACCCCCATCTGCCCTCCCTTCTAT
>CM053625.1:154392993-154443383 GCA_028646595.1 Phalanger gymnotis
AACTGTTTTTCTTGCCACTTATATGCGAGATAATTTACCCCATTCTATCTCTTCCTATCTCCCTCTCTCAATGTATTCCTCTCTCATCCCTTATATACATACACACTCACATATACATATATATACATAAACACACACACACACATATATAAAAATACATGCATATTCCCTTCAGCTACCCTAATATTGAGGTCTCACGAATCATATACATCATCTTTCCATGTAGGAATATAAACAAAACAGTTCAACTTTAGTAAAAGTCCCTTGTGTTTTCTCTTTCTTGTTTACCTTTTCATGCTTCTCTTGATTCTTGTGTTTGAAAGTCAAATTTTCTATTCAGCTCTGGTCTTTTCACTGAGAAAGCTTGAAAGTCCTCTATTCCGATCACTCTCCTAGCCCACAGATTCGTTCCTTTGGCCTTTCAGACTCTCATGGCTGGGAAATTTGCCCCACTCAGACTTCTCACGGTTTCTAACTCTCTCAAATCTGCTCAAATTAACTTTTTATAGGAATCTGACAGAACTTATAAGAGAGCTCTGGTAAGATGGTGTTTTCATGTGGCCATCTTGGCTCCGCCTCTTAATCCTAGTGGTAGTGAGGCTGTTTTCTTGAGGATTTAGAACTGTAGTGATTCAGAGGTTAACATGGCAAAGAGGGACTTCTAGGCTTCTTAGGTGGGTATTAGTGCTTTATTCCTTCCTTTCATTTATAAAGCAGTTTTCTTTCATTACCCACTTCCAATCTCTCTTGTATCTCAACCCTGTGGTCTCTGCTTCTTCTCCTGGTTATTGCTTTGCTTGGACTTCTCAGCCTCCTTCTATATTGAGAAAAAGAGATACAGCTATTGAACTAGGCTGTAATGTAATCTTTGTAGAATTTTTGCTTAGTCTCCAGAGAAGGGGAATCAGTCTTACCTGTGTGGGGAGTCCTTCAACTTTCCTTGTTCTCTATCCTTTTCTAGTTCCTGTTTCTTGTTTGCCCCAGGGTTGGGAGAACCCTTTCCTTTGCAGTTTAACAATGGCATCAATCTTAGTGAAATGTTGTTGTAAGAGCTGCTAACAAACACACAAAACTGTGGTGGCAGTGAGATTTCACCTTCTTTTAGCCAGCCAGAGGGAGATTGAAAGAATTCTGAAGGGTTTTGGCCTTTTTCACAAAGCCACCTCTGCTGTAGTTTGCCTTGAAATTATGTTGACAGCAGGAATAAATAAACGTATGCAAAAGTATTTATTAAGCAGTTCCTTTGTGCTTAGTGCTGAGCTAAACTTAGGGGGTATGAATACACAAGCAAGATAGGCACTATCCTCAAAGAGCTTACATTTTAATAGAAGAAGACAACATATATAAAGGTTGCCAGGGAGGGATGTTTTTCTTTGGAGAGTAGCAGGGATGGTGAATGGAGCCACTTGGGAGATGATTAAAATGCTCTTCCCAGTAATATTGGTAATATTGTTTTGATTATCGTTCCCAGAAGAAGAGGTGAAAAGGGGAATGTGGGGAAACAGTAGGATGTGTGGCAACAAGATTGTTAGTGTAGAATTTGAAGCATATCTGAGGCCAGTGAATATGTTGGGCTCTCTAGCTATGTGAATTCTCATGAACCCAAATAGGCAGCACAGCTTGGGCCCCAGAGCAGGAGTTCCAGCACTGAATAGGTTAAATCCCCTTTATAGGTCCAGTGGACAGATGGCAAGATTCAGGTTGTCTCTGAGACTAGATGAAGGGAAGATGGAGAGCATGAGGAAGCCATGTGGTAAAGAAGGAATGACTCACAACCTTGCAGCACTTTCTCAGCTCTCCCTTCTCCCCAAAATGTTGACATGATATATATAGTCCTTTCTTTCCTTAATTGCCTCAACCTTATGGAAGTTGGGTTAGTTAGCCATTGAGATGAAGTTGGTTGTCTTTCTGTAATGTTAGGATAGGGAAGGGAACAATATTTATTAAGCACCTGATATGTGCCAGACACTGTGTTAAGTGCTTTTATAAATATTATCTCATTTGATCTTCACAACAACCTTGTATGGTAGGTGCTGTTGTTATTCTTATTTCACAGTTGAGGAAACTGAGTCAGAGGTTAAATGACTTGCCTAGGTTCATACAGCTCCTATGTGTCTGAATCTGAACTTGAACCAGGTTTTTCTGACGGCCGACCTAGCACTCTCTCCACTTTGCTACCTAGGGATGGAACCTGTGATTTCATTGATTTAGAGAATTCTCTGATGATGAGGAAACTCAACTATTTCAGGTTGTCACTTTTTCTGCTACTTACAGCGGTGATGTCAGGCTCTAGTGAGTTTGACATCTTCGACTTGCACTATTAAGAGAGTTGGCTAGAGAATTGAGAAGTTAAGTGACTTGCCCAGGGTCCCTCAAGCTAGTATGTATTGGACAGAACTTCAGCCTATAACACCTTTTTGGCTTCTAGGTCTGCTCTCTATCCAAGTGAGACCGAGTTAGCAAAGCATTTATTAATCATCTGTGATGTGACAGGCACCGTTCTAAGTGTTGAGGATACAAAAAATTGGCAAAAAACAGTCCTTGTGCTCAAGGGCCTTAGTCTAATGCAGACCTGCACAACCTGTGTCCTGTCAAAAGACTTTGGGTGGCCCTTGAATAATATCGAGGAAAATATCCCTTCATTTTTCAAGGGCTTGTCCTAAATCTTTTGGCATGCCTGTTGTCTGTAATCAGGCTGCAGGTTGTGTAGGTCTGGTCTGCAAACAACATTGTCACTCCCCTCCCATCCCTGCTTCCCTTCCTTTCTTGTAGGGCAAGATAAATTTCTACACTCCATTGCCTGCATATTTTATTTCCTAGTTGCATGCAAAAAAAATTTTTTTTTTGTTTTTGAACATCTGTTTTTAAAACTTTTGAGTTCCAAATTCTCTCCCCTCTTCCCTTCCCCCCCCCCCCCCCAAGAAGGCAAGCAATTCAACATAGGCCATGTGCTTATCATTATGTAAAACTCTTCTACAATACTCATGTTGTGGAAGACTAACTATATTTTGCTCCTTCCTAACCTATTCCCCTTTATTGAATTTTCTCCATTCACCCTGTCCCTTTTTGAAAGTATTTGTTTTTGATTACCTCCTCTTCCTATCTGCCCTCCCTTCTATCATCCCGCCTTTTTTATCTTCTTCCATCTTCTTTCCTGTGGGATAAGATACCCAGTTGAGTGTGTATGTTATTCCCTCCTCAGGTATGATCTGATGAGAGCAAGATTCACTCATTCCCCCTCACCTGCCCCCTCTTCCCTTCCTATAGAACTGCTTTTTCTTGCCACTTTTATGCAAGATAATTTACCCCATTCTATCTCTCCCTTTCTCCCTCTCTCAATATATTCCTCTCTCATCCCTTAATTGGATTTTATTTTTTTAGATATCATCCCTTCATATTCAACTCTCCCTCTGCTCTCTGTCTATATATACATATACATATATATATATATGTGCATATTCCCTTCAGCTACCCTAATACTGAGGTCTCATGAATCATATACATCATCTTTCCATGTAGGAATGTAAACAGGACAGTTCCACTTTAGTAAGTTCCTTGTGATTTCTCTTTCTTGTTTACCTTTTCATGCTTCTCTTGATTCTTGTGTTTGGAAGTCAGATTTTCTATTCAGCTCTGGTCTTTTCACTGAGAAAGCTTGAAAGTCCTCTATTTTATTGAAAGTCCATATTTTGCCTTGGAGCATGATGCTCAGTTTTGCTGAGTAGGTGATTCTTGGTTTTAATCCTAGCTCCATTGACCTCTGGAATATCGTATTCCAAGCCCTTTGGTCCCTTAATGTAGAAGCTGGTAGATCCTGTGTTATGCTGATTGTGTTTTCACAATACTCAAATTGTTTCTTTCTGGCTTCTTGCAGTATTTTCTCCTTGATCTGGGAACTCTGGAATTTGGCAATAGTATTCTTAGGAGTTTTCTTTTTGGGACCTATTTGAAGAGGCGATCTGTGGATTCTTTAGATTTATATTTTACCCTGTGGCTCCTTTAGATTTATATTTTACCTTGTGGCTCTAGACTGTTAGGACAGTTTTCCTTGATAATTTCTTGAAAGTTGATATTTATGCTCTTTTTGATCATGGCTTTCAGGTAGTCCAATAATTTCTAAATTATTTCTCCTGGATCTATTTTCCAGGTCAATGGTTTTTCCAATGAGATATTTCACATTGTCTTCCATTTTTTCATTCCTTTGATTCTGTTTTATAATATATTGATTTCTCATAAAGTCACACTAGCTTCCACTTGGCTCCAATGTAATTTTTAAGGTAGTGCCTTTGTCCTATCGATGATGTGCGTTCCCCCATTTTCTGTTGGTGTACTGTGTTTTTTATTCTGGTTGCGGCCTTGGAATAATTATTTTATTTTAATGTGGCCCTAAGGGTTGGACAGCCCTGAGTTTGGATTATGACCCTGGAACCACTCTGGACTCTTAGTGGTGAAGTTTTTCTTCTTTTGCTGGAGTCTGAGCCACTGTCCGGATATACTTCCTGGCCATTTCCAAACCATGCTGGGTGCTCTTTTTCCTTTTGTCTTCCTTTATGTGTTGTCTTCCCCCATTAGAAGGTACAGTTGTTGCTATAAATTGGTCCAGCCATTTTGGAAAGCAATTTGGAAACTTTGTCCCCACAGTTACTAAGCTTTACATCCTTTCACTGAGTGCTAACCTGTAGTAGGGATAACAAAAAAGGGGAGGAGGAATTCCACCCCCCCCCATACATACCAAAAGATGTCAGGTAGCAATTTTTGTGGTGGCAAAGAATATGAAAATAAGGGAATGCCCATCAGTTAAGGAATGGCTGAATGGTTTATGATATATATAAATGTAATAGAATACTCCTAAGCTGTAAGAAGATATGATGATAGGGACAGTTTCAGAAAATATGGGAAAGAATTGATTGTATGAACTGATGCTGAGTTGTCGAGCAGAACCATGATAACAACTTGGACAATAACAACATTGTTGATAAGTTTCAAAAAACTTAAGAACCCAGAGCTTTGATGAGTGAATGAAAAGAATTTATTTAGTGTTGAATATTTGCCAAGCAATGTGCTGGTTATAGAGATACAAAGACAGTCTAGGTCCTTAATTCATGGAAATTACATGGGGATGGGGGTTGAAGACAATACATACTGGAAAAGTGATGTTTTGTGAAGACTCAAAGAGGTTGAGTGACACTATATATAGGGCAGTCCTGGTAGTGATAGTGTTGACTTGATTAGCTGGATAAAAAGGAGACTACATAGTCTCCAGGTGGTGCAGAGGCTGAGCTCCTTCTAGGTATGTTCTGTGTAGGTCCATTTTATAGGGTAGAAAAGTTCAGTGGTAGATGGTGGTAGGACAGTGGTTTTTTGCAGAATGTATTGGAACAGGGAGAGAGAGGGAGAAAGACCAACCAAGAGTACTTCAAAGTAATTCAGTGAGTGGCTATACGACCCTGAACTAAGGGGTGGTTATTTGAGGAGTAAAAAGGTGAAAGATTTAAGCATTGTTTTGGAGGTAGGCAAGATTCGGCAACTGATTGGCCAAGTGGGGTGAGTGAGAGCTATAAGGCTAGGATGATACTACAGTAAAGATTCAGGGAGACCAAAAAATGGAGATGCCTTTGATACCAACTGGGTTGTGGGGGAAAGTTACTAAGTTGTATTTTGGACATAATCCTGTTTGAAATTGTGGTGATGTCAAGCTGAAGTTCAGGGGAGAGACTAGAGCTTATTGAGGTTGTATAGTGTAAAAATGTTAGAGGATTCCGATTTCCAGGATGCATCAGCTAAGATTGTGAAACTGGTGACCTTGCACTAATTTCCTTTTTAGGGTAAATTTTATTTTATTTTTTTTCTCACACGTAAAGATAATGTGTAACATACATTTTTTAAAATTTTGAGTTCCAAACTCTCTCCCTCCTACCTCCTTGAGAAGGCAAGTTATTTGCTATAGATTATACATGTGCAGTTGTGAAAATCATATTTCCATATTAGCCCTGTTCTTGCACTAGTTTCAGCAATCCTATTAAACAGCTGTGTGAGTCCTTTAACTTCTAAGGATGCTTTAGTTTTTCATTTATGGAAAAAAAAAGGAGTCAGTATAAATAGGAAATTAGCAATTGTATTGGAAAACTTCATTTTTAAATGATTTCTTGATTTATAATTCAGCCAACATTAACTGCTTACCGAATGGTTGTACTGGAGATCGAAAATTTAGAAAAAACACGATCAAGCCTTTAGGGAACTGTCTGGTTGAGGAAAAAATGCCAAAAAAGCAAAACTAACACCTGATATAACCAACTTAGAAAGATGTTTTGGAAACTAAGTTTCTTTTAAGAAATCTTAAGTTCATATTTGTTTTGCTAAGAAATTGTTTTGCTAATTTAGAAACTGCAGTAGAATATAGACAGGAAAAGGTAATTAGATTAGATTAGACAACAGAAATAACTTTTAAAAATATACCGTTGTCTTTTGCCTGGAAAAATAAATAGAAAGCTATATTTTTGGTTTATTTCACTTTAAAAAAATATATATTTCAATTCCCTCCCCCCAAAACCAAAAAACCAAAAACCAAACACAAAACCCTATTTCTAGTAAAGCTTTATTTTCCTAGGATCTTGCATCCTTATGCACCAGGTTGGTCCTTTTGCTGAGGATGAGCCACTTTTGTGGTTGTGTTACCATGGTAACTGCCTTCCAAGTGCTGCCTCAAGGTCACTCATCAGTCATAGCCTAGAGTGCTTGGGTTTTGTTAAAAAGAAAAATATCAACGCCTAACAGATAAAATGCAGTTAATGATCATTTTGTTGTTAGTCAATCAATTCCAGTGAAATGGCACTTAAGATAATATGACTAAAAGGAACTACTTCAATACCACGTATTTATTATTACTGTTGATAAACTATATTTTCTTTGAATACAGAAATTCTGTGTAGTACTTAGGTAGCTGTATGTTATATAAAAATTCCATGTCTACAGACTTAAAATAAATATTACAGTAATTTGATTTCAGTTCAATTTTTTCCTATTTTAATGGAGGTTATTTTATTCTCTTGTGTATCTGTTGACATCCAAATTGTCAGCCTTTTTATATTGCTGTTTTTTTAAGTATAAAGAAAGACTTCTGACTTGTGATTTTTTTTTCTTCTTTAGGAAGCATATCTATATATTGTTAGTTGGACTATCTTTGTATGTAACAATGCACTTAATGTCACAAATCCTATTTTCTAGGGTTCTTGCACACAGTATACTCTTAGCAATGTTTGTCGAATTGAATTCCAGAATTCAATTTTAATTTTTTTTAATGTATATTGTTTCCTACAATGTATTTCCTCTACCTTTTGAAATTCTATTTTTCACGTGTAGATCTTTAGACAAGACTTGGTGGCTAAACAAAGGTTTGAGTTTGGTATTTAATATGTTTGGACATAAACTAGTTTGCAGTATAGTAAGGCATGGAAAGAAATTTCTTTGTGGCAGTCTGCCTTAAAGCTTTCATTCCAGAGAGAAGAAATCAAACGTATGCACCTGTAGGTAGATAGCAGGTGAATTCGAAAGAGGCAGAGAGAGTCATCTACTGTTTGGGAAGGGTGGTAACAGTGAAACAAAAATAATTTATCCTTGTTCTGAGGTTGTTACATAAAGTATTCTAGAAAATTTGGTCTTTTACCTAATGAGGATCTAACTGGTTCTCCTTTCCCTGGAGGGAAGGAAAGAATTGGTTCTTTCATAAAGCTAAGCTGGTTCATCTCTGTTCCTGCAGAGCAGACACCTTTGCATTGTCTGTTAAAGAAATTTTACATGCTTGAAATTTCAATGAATCTAGAGAGCCTTGGTTAAAGTGCCTGGTAGTGTAGCTAGTGTCTATGTTTCATACAAACATATCGATGAAGCTAAATGTGTCAACTGATGTTTCTGCTAATTCATCTGGAAAAAGAAACTGTTTTAAATTTTAAGGCATAGTGTCAAGTTATGAATTCCTCCTGAATTGTTCCCTTGAATTCCCCCATACATTAGTGGGAATAGTTTAGATAATAAAAAATGGTGTCTGGTTAAAAAATAATTTGTTTTTATAACTGATTTGCCTCCTTAGTTATATTTCCTTAGGCTAATGTTAATGGATTCTTATTCCCTGTATAGAAATACATGTTAGCTGAAGGGAAGGACTGGGAAGTGTGGGCATGAGCTTTAAAATGTGTTGTGGCTAATCTACAAATTCAGACTTGATTATTCCTTGTGATTTTTTAAGTTAAAAAAAATGATATTTTAGGAAAGAAATTTAGAAGTTCAATGTGAAAAATATTTTTAAACTTGGGGTTAATTCACACTGGTTTGGAAAGTTTTTAGTGTGGAGAATGGACAAATGGCACATTTTTTTGATGTCCCTTTCTGTAGTATACTTTTACAAATGACAATATGTATTCTTTTAATAAATCTTCCTTTTTGACATAGGCTTCATTTGTTAAAGATGCTGTTAAAGAGGTTTTACTGGTAGTACAAAGTATGTTCATTTTGAAATTTCTTCCTTTACAAGTGCAACAAAATTTCAGAAAAATGTATGTAGTTCACTGAGTCAGTCAGTAAAACTATAATACAGAAGATGCACTTTAATGAGAGGTGGGATGTATGCCATCTCACCCTTGACTTAGAGAATATATCTGTTTGATTTATCTGCTTTGGAGAAATGTGTCTAATTTCAATTGGTATTGAAATTAACTGACAGGACTAATGAAAACATCTGGAAAATATGGCTAGGATCTGTAAGCCACTGTAATTTTGAAAGAACAGGCTATATTTTATTTAGTTATATGATAAAAGTATTTATCACCATGAAATTATTAGCTAGGCAGTAAATTGTTTGACCTTAAAATCTCTCACAGGCCATCTATTGAAGTGAAGAGGGTTTCAATCTGCATCAGTGGAGAGAGTAACTAGGCTTATGAAATCCCAGATTCTTGAATTATGTAAGACTATTGTTTCATTCCAAATTCATAATGTTTTTTGACATTTAATGTAATCAGAAGTAAATCTTAGAAATTTCGACAGACTTTGTGAGGAGGGGAAATAAAGCTTTTTTTTGGGGGGGGAGTTCTAAATGTGAGGCAGATATTTTGGAGAAAACTGAGGTGTGTGGGATATTTAGATCCTATAAATATTTTTTTTTAGGTTAGGGAATTTAAAAATATATTTTAGATTCATTGTTTACCTGTATTCTTAATTCATTTGGTATAGTACATCTTATTTAATATGTGTACATTTGCATATATAAAAATGTCTTACATTCTTATAAGTGGAGTAAGAGGTGCTTAGAAGTATTTTGTGGTAGGTAATTTAGAAGGCAAAAATTTGAGAATAGAAGAAAATCTCAATCTCTTAGTTAAGTGATATTTTTCTGTACTTTTGTAGTTTTAAGCAAGTATAGCTAGCACTGATTTTTAGAAAAGAAGCAGAGGATTGAGGGAAGTCCCCCATAACTTACTGAATTAAACCTTTATCATATGTAACTTTAGAGTTTCATTTTTATCAGCTATTAACTGTGAATAGTTTCTGCTTTTTCTGTTGATTCATTTTTATCTTCAGATTTATGAAAACTAATGGCGTTACCAGATTAACAAGAGCACAGAGGCAATTTAATGTTGTAGAAAGAATCAGAAAAGCTGAGTTAAAGTCCTGCCTTTGAAACTAAATAGCAGTGTAACCTTGGACTAGTCATTTAACCTCTTTTATTTAGACCTATAAAGCTTAGTCTTTCACCTGCAGGTCAGTAAACTCTTTGTTTCTAATCTCTGCAGAAATGGGTGGATGCTATAGTCTACCAGCAGTTCTTTGACAGAAATATATATGCCAATCTCTAGATCAAAAGTCAACAAGAGAAAGTCCCTAAGTAGAAGGAGTAGAGAGGGTACTTTCCTTTTATTAAAATGATAGCGCTTTTAGAAGATAAAGGAGTGTGTTTCATTCTTGCTGTTGAGCACCACACAGTTTGTCTTAAGGGAATAGGAATATTCAAGAGCTCATTTTTGTCATTTAACGACCGGGGAGCAAGCTATCATGCTACCTTAAATACTATGTTATTCTCAAAAATTTATATTCAAAGTTTAACAGAAAGGCTAGGTATTGGGACTAGACCTGTGATTTCATTGGTATAGAGAACTCCCTGGTGACAAAATTCCCTCTACCAGTCAGATCAGCACCATGTCTACTTAAAACACTGGGAGCTTCCATGACTTTCCCAAGGCCACACAGCTAACAGGTTTCAGAGGTAAGACTTGAACCTAGCTCTCTGTTGACTGTACTTTATCGTGTCTAATAAAGATAAGTTCTTAAAATATGGAGGATAGGGAAGAGGGAAGAAATCCTCATTCTCCTTTCTCCATATATCCTTAAACCTAACACTTCTTAATAATTATAATAATATCATAGTTGAGACTTCAAAAACTATATTAGAATTGTAGCAGTTTGTCATGAATGAAAGGATGTCAGTAGATTGATCTTATGAAGACCATGATACACTAAATAAGAGGATTAAGTGATTTTTTGACAGAAAAAAGTGCAATAGAGTTTACCAGTATCTTAATCTTGGTTCAAATGGAAGATGAGTGAAATCATACTAGCTGTGAACTTGGCCTTCTGCTAAGCATATTGGATCCCAAGTTAGTTTTATTACTGGGATCACCATACTTGGTAACTATGTAATGCCAAATTTTGGTGGCAAGGAAGAAATTCAGTTATGTTTGGTATTCATTTTTGTTTTTTAGTGTTCTTCCATTACTACCTTCAGTTAGACAAAAATTTATGAAGTGCCTACTATGTACATGGAACTTTACTAGATTCATCAAAGAATTGTTATTGGAGGCTACAATAGTGTTCTTGAACTCAGCCTGTGCCACCCAGATCTTCTTTCCATTTTATTTCCCCCTTCCCCCACTTCCCTGTCCCTGCTGGTTTTATTTTTTCTTCTATGAGAGAGAAGGAAGAGATTCTACATGATGCAGTTCGTATACACACACATGCATATATATGCATGTATATATACACATATATATGTGTATGTGTATATACACACTTTTTTTTTCTTCTCGGAGGGTTAGATTGCTGGGGTCAGACAAGTTACTTTGATTGTACTTAGCAGTTGAAACATTTAGAAGGTCATGGGAAATAAAATATAAGGAAAAGGACCAGTAATAGAAATCCATGATCTAAGATGTTTGCATACAAATGTTCAAAAAAGAAAGGCTAACAGATGGGATAAAGTAGACCTCTTAAAGTAAGGAGACAGATTTTACCTCGGTATGGATCACTGAAACTTTTTGGTATGAGATGATGAATGGGCAATCGCTCCAGAAGGCTGTATCACAAGAGAGGTTAAGTCCAAGGGGGTGATCACATTGAGGTGCATTGTATTTTAAGAAAACATACTCATGAGGAATCCAGGAAGCATTAAACTTCAGTTGCTCCCTATTACCTGTGGGATCAAATGTTTACTTCTCTATTTGGCATTTAAAGTTCACATAGCCTGGGTCTGTACTACCTTTTTAGTAGTATTAGACTTTCCTCCCTTCCATGAACTTTGTGACAGCCATGCTAGCCTGTTTCTTATATGGGATCCTCTGTCTCCTGTGTCTTTGTACTGGCTACGTGCTATACCTAAAATGTGTTCTTTCCTGACCTCGACTTCTTGAAATTTCTGATTTCCTTCAAGAATCAACTCAATTGCCTTTTTCTAAATGAAACTTTAACCCAGAAGTTCTTCACCTGGAGTTTGTGAACTTTTTAAGAAAAGAGTTTGGTAGTTGTATTTGAGTATAATTGATGCCCTTGTAATCCTGTGTATTTTATTTTAGGTATTTTAAATGTTATTCTGTGAAAGGACCCATTAAATTTCCCCAGACTGCCTTACTAATTCTCTCTCCCCCAAACTGCTAGTGAACACTCTTGTTGTGTATACACTTCCATTTCTTCTCTGTTAAGACTGTAAGCCCCTGAGGGCAGAGACCATTCCATTTTAGTTTTTGCAACCCCAAGCCTAGATATGTACATAATTTCCGTAGTTAGAATTTGAGCCTCTTGATTGCAGGGATCATTTCACTACAGTTTTGGATCCCCCAGGCTTAGCACAATGTCTGGTTACATAATATATAATAAATGTTTGTTGATTGATTAGCTAGACTGGTCCTTAGATGTAATTTGTTGCAAGGACCATAAGAAACTTTTCCTGTTTGGGAGAACCTGCCAGAACTTATATCCTCTCTTGGCATATTTTTGGAGGACGACCTAGGGTCACCTCAACATTGCACTCTGGGTAGGAGTTTGAGTCACAATTTAACCTGAAAAATCAAAATAGGAATTAGAGCATTTAGAAGAAAGTATAAAATATTTTACTGATGCTAGGTAATCATAGCAGCATTTTTTGTATGAATTGTTATGGTCCTGCTCCTCTGCCTTTTCTTAATACCTAGTATTTGTTTTTCTAGGAAGGTAGAATTAGGAGTTTAGTGTCATACTGTACAAGAGAATTAAACCCTGACTATCCTGGCTCTTAGCTTGACTCCCTGGCCACTACACCATGCTGTCCTTTTTATGTGAGGCTTAGCAAAGTTTTGAGACTTTGTCAAAGTCATGCAGCTGGTTATCTATTAGAACATATTTCTCTCTCTGGACTCTCAGTTCAGTGTCTTTTTTTTTTTTTAAATCAAATCATGCTGCCTTTCATAGCTGTACATTTGTTTATATTCTTGACTACTCAATTAGAATTTAAACTTCTTTTGAGTAGGGTCATTCTTTCTACTTGTAACCCCAGTGTCAAGCACAGCACCTGGCACATAGTAAGTGTTTGAAAAAGGCTTGTTTATTATTTCTTCAAGTCCTTAAGTTTTCTAGACCTATATTATCTTGTTTGTAGTATTTTTTGTTTTAAATTTCATTCTTGGTAATACCAGTTAGGGAACCCTTGTCTCTTCTCTTTGTTCCATGTTGTTTTTAACATGTGATAAGTGCTAAGTAGCTAGGTATTGCTTGAGTTTTAGAGGATTCCTTGAGGAAATGTTTTTTTAAATTTATCCACTTAGATACTGAAAGGGTAGCTTTTATGGAAGAGGATGATTTATGTTTTCACATTTTGAATGGATTTAGTAAATTTTGTGTTTTAATATTTAAAAACGATATGTACAGTAAACACATAAGATGGAGAATCTCATTCTCCAGCCAGATTGTTTTGACTAAAGTCTTTTTTAATATTAATTGGAATAAAGCATTTTGCTTGAAATATTCTTGTATAGTGGAAATAGTGTATGATATCATATTCTTATCTCTCTGAAAGAGCTTAGCCTGTGACTTTGGGCAAATCATTTTGCTTTCCTCTCTTCCTTGTCTATGAAATGAGGAGTTTGGACTAGGTTGAACTACAGTGTTTGTGCCAGGTCTAACATTTGATGAGTTCTGATAGAATTACTAGAATGTATAGTCTTTCATTTTACAGATTAGGAAAATGAGGCTCAGAGAGTTGAAGGAATTTAACCATCACATAGATGTCTGGTCTAGTACTTTAGCCCATTTCTTCTGCCTCCTAGTGTGCTGCACCATCACTTTTTCTTTTTCTTTCCTTTTTTTTGATGTAGAACAGGTCTTTTATTCCCATACATAACTAATCTATCCCACTGTACTTTACAAACCATTACCACCCAATTCAGTTACCTAACTTATCTCTACTAGTAGTCAGTTGGGAAGCTAATACTCTGCAACATAACAGGGTTTGCAAGGCAGATAATTAGTTATTTTATATTTTATCTCTGCCCTGGCATTGTCTAATGGAATAGCCAAAGATGTTTTTCTGGTGATCTTTCTCTTGTAGCCTATCTGCTTTTGCTATTGCCTCAAGTGCTCTGGTAGCTTCTATACTTTTCTCATCCTGCTTTTCCCAATATGTAGGCACATTCCCTTAGAAATGTTTAACTCCCATTTATTTTCTCTATTAATGATAATTATCTTTATGGTGGGCAGGATAGAACAAAAAACTTAACATGAAATTGAAACCCAAGAGAAGTGGACACATGATTAGATTTGAGAGCACTTCAGAATTTTCTATTAGTTCAAGTCATTGAACCAGTGATTTACCAGGTTACTAAAAGAACACGCAGATAAACCAGCATTAGGAATCTTTGAAAAAAAAAAAAGTGATGATTATGTATGTTTGTTACAAGAGGTTTTTTTTTTTTTAATGTTGGGGAAATGCCATCACTTTTAAAAATCAATTCTTTCCAATCAATTTCCTTACACATTTTCTTTCTTTAACCATCTAACAAATTTAATTGAAATCTGTTTTAAGTAGGTGTGTGTATTTACAAATTTTAATTTGTCATCTCTCTCTTTCTCTCCTTTCCCTTCATAGTAGACTGAATCCGGAACCTCACCATATAAGGTGTAATAGATTTAGTTGAAAGCAGACAATTTCTTCAGAGTTGTGGAATAAACAGAAACTCAGTATAGGGAACAGTTGACAGATTTCATTCAATTAGGAAAGTTCAGGAGGAGGCCATCTGAAGGGGACTTAGGAAGGCAGGGAGTTTATGAACAGGGCACATAAGAGCAGTTAGTTTATTTGCCTTCCCTATTTGAGGAGGATGGGAAATAACAAGAGATGTTCACCAAGACCCTTAGTGACAAGAAAGAGCAGATCAAGTCTTAGAATCCACATGTAGGAAATTGAGAGATTGAGTAAGGGAAATGCCTGGATTATTAATGCTTGGGAATGGACACTTTTAGCAATTGTAATTTTTTTTTAGTATTGCCAGTCTAATAGATATGAAGTGGAATCTCTGAAATATTTTAATTTGCATTTCTTTTACTATTAATGATATGGCATTTTTTCATATGGTAATTGTTAACTTGCTTTTCATCTTTTTAGAATTTCCTGTTCATATCCTCTGACCATTTGTCTATTGGAGAATGGTTCTTCTTTGTATATAGCTTGTTCCAGAAGTGTTAATGCATTTTAAAGCTTTAATAGCTCCATGAAGACTATAAATCTTGATTATTAGACATTTATTTGAGAAACTTGCTGCAAAGATTTTTCCTTAGTTTTTTTCTAATTCTTACTGCACTAATTTTATTTATTCAGAAATTTTTTTATAAAATTAAAATTATCCATTTTCTGTCCTGTGATAACCCTTATTCCTTGTTTGGTCAAGGATTCTTGCTCTATCTATAGTTGTGAAAAATACCTCCTTCCCTATTCCTCTAATTTGTTAATGATATAACCATATGTATATGTATATCTACATATATATCTAAATCTTATGTCCATTTGGAGCTTATTGTGGTATACGTTGCGAGAAGTTGGTTTAATCCTAATTTTTGCCAGACTGCTTTTTAGCTCTCTCAGAAATGTTTCTTGAATTACCATTCAAGTCCTTGCCATAGTGGTTGGAACATCATTGTGGGTTTATTGAATACTATGCTGCAGTGTTCAGTTGCTTCTGGAAAATTGTGTACCTAATCTTTTCCATTTATAGGTTTTTCTATTTTTAAAGTAGCACCAAATGGTTTTTTTTTTTTTGATTACTACTTTATGGTATAGTTGGAACTAGGCGCCTTCCTTCTCACTTTTTCATTATTTCCCTTGAGATTATTGACCTTTTGTTCCTCCAGATGAATTGTTTTTAATTCTTTAAAGTAAACCTTTGGTGGTTTGATATGGTACAGAAGCTATAAATTAATTTTTACAATATTGGCTCTCCTAAATTTATACGAATACTGGTTTCTTATCTGCTTATCAAATAAGTTAAAAAATTTTAAAAGAGCAATCAAAAGACTTGGTTAAAAGGAACTGCAAGAAATTTCCTAATCAAATCAGTCTTTAAAAAAGTCTTAAACTGGCGTATGTAAATGATGTGGTTTGTGGTGGAGGAGGAAAGATTTCCATCAATGTTACATTAAATATCATTAAGAAGGCAGTGGGTATGAGGAAAAATGAGGATTATTAGTTAGGTAATTTGAAAAGATGCAAGTTCATCTTAGGTTCATCTTGGGAGAGGGGATGTTGCAAGCATTTTAACAATTGCTTTTTGGAGGTGCTTTGTTCCACATCATTGAACTCTGCTTTTGATTTTGAACAATTTTCTTTATTTTTCTTCTTTTCATTCCTTCTTAGGTGATAGCCTTATGATGAGTCATCATTATCAATCTTTGAATGACAACATCATTTCCATTTCAAACTCTAGCTTTTCTTACAGAATAGAGATTTTAGTATCTATTTCCATCTGGCTATAATGTAGCCTTAAATAGATAATTTCTATTTGAATATATTTTCTCCCTTTTACAGTTTTTAGAGAGATGTTTTAAGACACAGCCTGAACATTAGAGGAAATTCTCTGCTACATCATAGTCTTTTTACTCCTTTGTCTTGTTGAATTTCATAACCTTCTATAAAATTAACAGGGCTGACTTCCTAAGGCTGAATAGGTCTTGACTCATAAATCTTATCCTTGTCTGAGGCTAGCTGCCTCAGACACAAGGTACTTAACTTCTTGTATTTCTGTAGCCTTATCTGTAAAATGGGCTGATACTGAGTTACCTCCCTGATAAGTCTGTGTGAATTATTACTGTAATTAACTGCTTTATAGTGCTATAAAAATACTAGATGATACTAAGTAGTTTCTACTTCCTCCTGCTCACAGCCAATGCTAGACTAAATAGTCTGCCATTAAAGGTATAGATGGATCTTTTCTTTGATATGCTTTATTATTAATAAATCAATCAGTTGAATATGCCAAGGGAAGCAGTGTGTAAGAGGGCAGGAAAGTTTGGTTCCCACCAAGTTGTGAAGACTTTAAAAGCCAAATAGAGGAGTTTATATTTTATCTTAGAAACAGTTGGGAGCCATTGAGTATTGAGTGGGGCAGTGATATGGTATGATCTCTAATTAAGGTTACTTTAGCAGTTGTGTGGAGGATGGATTGGAGTGGAGAGAGACTTGAGGCAGAGAGGGAGAACAATTAAAGTCATTTCAGTAGATATCTTGATACTTCATGTGCCAAGCACACAGGGAGCTCCTTTGTGCTTGGCATCTATACTTTGCTTTGAGAACTGGTGACTATCAGTGAAGACTTTTTTGTCCTCAAACATGTAGTTTAGAAGTTTTTTTTTAACCAGTCTTTGAATGTGGTTGAAAGTGCCATTGGTTAAATGACAGTTCTTAGTTTCATTGCTTTGAATATTTACTAACTAATTACATTCTTTGTCCTCTTTTAGAACTCCTTGGTTTGGGCATTGCATTCTTCTAGATTAAGCTCTTTTACAGCCACAAATTATTGATAACAAGGGTTGGTTTGTGCAAGACAGTGTTTCAAGTTAGCCGTTCAATCAGTTCAGTAAACAGAAACATTGAATAATATCAATACAAATTAATACTGAGGCATGCTATATATATAAAATATACACACACACAGGAGTATAGGATTTGTATTCATTAGGAGTAAAATAATTCTTTATAAGTTTATAGTTCATAATATCAAGTGTACTTTTCCCTTGATATCTTCTCCACAGCAAGTTATTCAAATTTTCTCTTAATTTTTTCGTTATAAACATTTCAACATACAGAGAAAAATGAAAGCATAAATCTTACGTATAGCTTTTTGTATATATGAAATTTAATATAGTATTAGCAATGCTATTGTTTATTTGTGTCCCCTTCTGAACACTTATTTTTTTAATAAATATTTCACTAACACTCTTTCTTTCTTCCTCCTTCTTGTGTTCCTCTTCCTTCTTTTTTTTCTCCTCCTTTCCTTTTCATCATGATCTCATTGCCAAGAAATGGGAAACTTGATTCGGTATCAATCTTCTCAAATTATAGCTGGTCATTGCATTGGTTATGAGTCTTAAAAGTCTTTTACAGCTGTTTTCCTTTGATATGGTAGATGTTATAAAAATTGTTTTTTTGGTTCTGCTTACTTTGATCTGTATCATTTCCCAGGTTTCTCTAAACCTGTCCCTTTTGTAATTTCTTGTGACAATCAGGTTTGTGACAATCATTTTTTTACCTTATTATTTTACTAAAAGCAATCACTCCAAAGTTACCAAATGATGTTAGTTACCAAAGCTCTTTTTCTCAGGCCATATCCTTTTTGAACATTCTGCTGGGTAAGACTGTCCTAGACACTGTCTTCTCTCTAGATTTTGATGACATTATTGTCTCCTAGTTATTCTGAGTCCAAATACTCCCTCAGACACTTAGTAGCTGTGTAACCTGGGCAAGCCCCTTAACATCCCTTGGCCTCAGTTTCCTCATCTGTAAAATGGGAAAGTAGTAGCAATTACATCATGGGGTTGTTGTGAAGATCAGATGAAATAACTTGCTAATAGTAGCTAGGATTTATAGAGCACTTTAAGGTTCATAAAGCACTTTACAAATATTAACTCATTTTATTCTCACAATAACCCTGGGAGGTAGGTGCTCTTATGATCCCCATTTTACTGATCAGGGAACTAAAGTAAAGCAAACAGCAGGTTTGAACTTGGGTTTTCTTGATTCTGGGCCTGAACATATGATCTATTGCACCAAAAATGGTTTTGCAAACCTTAAAAGGCTATATAAATTTGTTTTTGTTACTATTGTTATTGCCTGTCTGTTTTTTTCTTAGTCTTGTAAGCTAGTTCATAATTTATATCAGGCTCTTGGCTGTGAGTAGTATTTTCCAAGTCTCTATCCTAGGTTCCCTACTCTTTGAAAAAAAAAAATCTGTACTGTCTTTTGATGATCACCTCATCAGTTGCCATGGGTTTAATTATCACCTCTATGTGGATGACTTCCATATCTCTATATCTAGGCCCAGTTTGTCTCCCTAGATCTTCCTTCAGTCCTAAATCATGTCCCACAGACATCTCAAACCGATGTCCAAAACTGAACTTATTATCTTCTCCCTCCCTCAAACTCTCTTCTTAACTCCCTCATTTCTATTGAAGCCCCCAGCATTTTTTCTGGTCCCTTAGGTTCACACCATTTGATCATCTTCTATTCTTCACTCTTCCTCACCACTTACATCATCAGTTGTCAAATATCGTCATTTTCACCTTATAATATCTTTTAAAGCCAACTTCTCTCCACTTATACAGATATCATTTTAATTAAACTCATCAGCCTTCACCTAGGTTTATTGAAATGGCTTCCTAATATGGTCTACTTGCCTCAAGTTTCTCCCCATTCCAAGTCTATCTTACATAATGCTGCAGAAGTGTTCTTTTTTTCCTTAAGTGAGGATCTGAATCTGTTACTCCCCTACTTAGTAAATTCTACTGCTTTCTTAGCATAAAGTTCAAATTTCTTACATACAACACTCCATTTTCTATTTGTGTGCCTTTGAAGTCTCTTAGGATTGTAATGTAAAGAAGAAACTCAGGTGCCTCTTTGTACATGAAGCCTTTCCTGATTGCCCCCAACTGCTAGTGCTTCTCTTTGAAAGTAGTTTGGATTTATTTATACATATATATGCTTACACCTACATGTACACAAACAGTATACATATGTATGTAATTACATGCATATTTATGTGTGTATACACACGCACATATACACACAGTTGTCTATCCTATTAGAATATAAGGGCCTTGTGAATAGGGATGATTTTATTCATTGTATTTATAGTACTAGTGGTGGCACATAGGTACTTAATAAATGCTTGTTGATTGATTCATTAGTTTATTTCTGTTCTTTGCTGCAACAAAGTGCTGATATGAGCATTTTTATACACAAGGCTCCTTTCCCTCTGTCTTTGTTCTCTTTGAGGAGTAGTTGTATTCCTGGGTCAAAAGGCCAGCATTGCTTTAGTGACTTTTTGGGTGTAGTATTAAATTGCATTCTAGAGGGGGTTGAACAAGTACTAGCACAAGTACTAGTGTGTAAGTGTTCCTATTGTCCAGTATCCCTTCCAACCATTATCATTTACGTTTCTGTCATTTTTTGCCTATTTGTTTGGGAATGAGGTGTAGCCTCAGAATTTTAAAAAACACATTTTTTTAATACTTTCATTTAAATATGAAATACATTTCCCTCTGTCCTTTCCCGTTAGAGAGCTAACCTCTTTAACAAAGAGCTTAAAGGAGGAAATAAAGCAATTTGTCCAAACTAAACCAGAAATCAAAGTATCCTGACAGCATTTGCCCTTGACCTCTTCAAAGCACCAAGGTGAGGGGGCACCTGTATTCTCATATCTTTTATTTGGGGCCATGCTTGGTCATTAAAATTTCACAGCATTCTGTTTCATTTGCTTTGTTCTTGTTATTTCCTTTTATATTGTCATAGTCATTGCATATATTGTTTTCTGGATCTGTTTATTTCACTTTTTATAAGTTCCTAGAAGTCTTTTCATGCTTCTCTGCAGTTCAAATACATTCATGTTTAGCTTTACCAATTCAGTGATCATCTGCCTTGTTTCCAGTTATCTTCTATTACAAAAAATGCTTATATAAATACTTTGGTGTATATAGATCTTTATTGTCAGTGACCACCTTTGAATTATATGCGTAGCAATGGGATTTCCAGGTTAGAGATTTTGGGCATTTTAGTCCTTTTCATCCCACAATTCCTAATCGCTTTCAAGAATGATTGAATTATTTCATGGCTCTACCATTGGTGTACTAATATGCTTGTTTTTGCACAGTTCTTGTAACATCGACTCTCTTGCTTTGTTGCCTTTGTCTCAGAGTTGTTTTGATTTGCATTTCTCTTAGTAGTGATTTGATGCATTTTTTTCACATGGTTGTTGAAAGCTTGTTTTTTAATTTATCACAGATAAATTCTTTTGAGAGCTGCCTGTTCATGTCCTTTCTGCATCTACTGGAGAATAGTTCTTGTTCTTAGTTCTTCGTGTGAATTATATATATCAAATGATATATCAAATCTTCATCAGAACTAATCAGCAGTTGTAAATGTCTTATCAGCAAGTTGCCACAAAAATGAAATAGGATGTTAAATTGATGGTCTTCAAGACTTATAAGTATTTAAACCTTTTTGTTTTAATGATGTGAAGCTGGCTTTAAGTATGGTTCTTTTACAAGATACACTAATCTTGTTTTTAAGGCTAGAAAGAATGGTTTTGGAGACTAGGCTCTCTTTGATCAGTTTGTTTTTCAGGCTGATAGAGGAAGAATCGTTTATTCTAATTGTATTAGAAGGCACTTTGGTGTTGGCAAAGTGCACCATTTTCTGATCAGGGAATGTGTTTCATTTATAAAACTCCACACTTGGACCCCCTTCTAGGTGTAGTGTTCTCTTACAGAAATGGGTACATAGAAGACTTAAGATTTAGACACTTTAATAACATATTAAATATTTTTTAAAAAGGGCTTTTACATACATTATTTTGATTTTTGATCTTCTTAGCAGTACTGTATCCAAGATATCTGGCTTGATATGATAGAAAATGTCTGATGGTCTTAAAAAGACATTATTTAAAGCTTCTGTGAATATTTAAAAGACTTTTTCTAAGTGAAACCAATGATTCTCCAAATTTTTAGTCCTTTTTAAACCATTTCGACAGGTGCTCTATCTACTTGGCTTCTGCTTGCCTAAAATCTTCCCCTAGGCTTTCATCTTTCAACTCATTTTATTTTTAGGTACTATATCTCTTTCATTTAATGATGCCAGGTGGACAGGAAAAGAACTGTATGAGGAGATAGGCCTTTTCATTAACTCTGACTACTTCTTAAGTCTTAGGTTTGGGATTTAAGCAGGGTCCTGGACCAAGCAGTAGTTTTCAGTTCTCTCATTGCCTCTTGAGGTTCCGTACCCAAGAGGAGGATGCAAAGCAGGTGGGTGGGGGATTGAAGGTTGGAATACATAATTCCCTTTTCCTTTCTGTATCTTTTTGTTCTGGGAGCATGTAACTCTTGGTTTTTCTTGAAAAAGCAAAGATTGTTGTATGTAGTCACTACAGTGACATCACTGGTAGCAACAGTGATTTAGTGTTTAAAAGTTCAAAAAAGCATTTGGAAAAACTGAGGAAAACTGAAAACAACAATTTTTGTTCTATACCGAATGTGTGAAATTGCAGAAGAATTGCATCTTTTTCTCTTATTCAATTTAGGGAAGCCTCCTTTTGTAACCTCATTCCTATGATAGGTTATCCCACTGGCTTTTGAGTTAGGGTCCAATAGGTATCCACTGGGTCAATTGCAAGCTTTGGGGATGGGTGGCTAGGGTGTTTTTTTGTTTGTTTGTTTTTTTTTTTTGAGGCCCCGAACTTGTTCTGAGCATGGCTTTATTTTTTGCAAAATAACTTAAAAGCAATTTGCAAAATAAAAAATTCTACAAAAAATTAAATAATAGTTCTTTTCCATCCAGTCATCACAATGGAAGAGTCTGTAATCAGAATCAAACTAAAGCAACCTAATTTCTAAATATCTTAAATCAAATGTTCCTGTTTCTTTAAATAACTGGACAGACTTGCTTGAGGAGAAGAGGGTGGGGAGCACAAGGGAGGGACAGAATTATATCCTGAAAAGCTATTTCGGAAAAAGATAATGCTTTTTGAACATCCTGAAAAGATAAGAAATCATAAGGCTTTGTGCTACAGAGTTTAACAGTTTGGGAGCTCCTGTTTTCCTAGATACTGTACTAATAAGCCAGAAAAAATTCACCATTGACAGCATTTCCATGGAATTCCAAACTCTTGAAGGTTCTCTATATAAATGTATAGAGAATCTCTCCAGACTGCTGCCATAAATTGGAGCAGAAAGCATTTGTGGGTAGGAAAAAATGTAACACAGAAAGACAACCCCCACTTTACTCAAGAATTGAGCCTAGAGGATTAATAAAAGCACAGAGGTTTCCTGTGCTTGAAGTTTGAACTAAATAGGTGCCTTGGTGAATATTTTATGAAATTTTGCTCGTTGGTTAAATATCCTAGTTATTTAAATATACTCTTGTTTGAGCATAAAAAAAGCAGACTTTTATGGTATTTTTATAAAAATATCTGGAAGAAGACATTAAATTTAAGTCTTATGAAAGGTTAGTTTTGCACTGTTGGTGGCTGTTCTGCTTTTCTAAGTTCTAGATAAAATTAATATTGTGAATCTCTTGTGATTTCCCTTACTTTAGACGTTTCACTTTAAATAGGTATGCTGCATGGTGAGGGTAGGTAGAAGCTTTGACTGCTAAGTATTTTATAGATAGCATTTAATAATTTGTACAATATTAACCAAAATGATTTAATCGTGTTAACACAAAGAATGTCTTTGAAATGTGCTGTCTGTATAAACAGCTTAGTTATATTTTTAATAATTTAGCCTTTTAAAAAATTGGGGAATAGAAATTTTTTAATTTTTGTATCCTGGTGCCTTGGGGAGAATTTTGTTTTTTTATTAGATAGTAACCAGAATTCATAGGATTCAATGTTAGCAAATGCCAACACCCATTCCCTTCCCCCAGCCTTAGAACACACCGAAGCCTAGTTTGCCTGCAGCTGCAGTGGTAGGCATCTTTCAGGAAGTGACCTTGGCTTGTATTAATCAAATTCAGAACACACAAAAAACCTTCTTGGTAACATGCTGACTTGATGTAAAATTTTATCGCATCCATTTTCTTTCAAAATGAGGCCATCTTGTAAAAAGAAGATATATTGAATGACTCCTCCAACTTTAGTATAAAAAGAAGCATCAGGAAGGCTTGTTAAAATACCTAAATCTTTTCAAAAGTGTAGCCATTTTGTTGGATAACATACATAATTTTAAATCATAATGTTAGTAATGAAATATTGATAGTTACTAGAAAATCTGCTTAGTTTTTACACAATAAAAATACAATTTTGGAGAGCAATAGTTCTCTCATTAGTTTTGTCATGTTATTAATATAATAGCGTACTGCTATTAAGAATGAAATTGCCGTGCAAACAGTGCTCTAATTTGTGCTATAGGTTTTTAAAAAATTCCGTAGCACTACTCTGGTAATTGATGTGCTCGTATGCACATTAATATATTTAATATATTAGAAATATTGTGGGGATAATGTGAAATGAAATTTCTGTGACAAGGAAACTGACTTAAAGTATAAAAAGGGGACCCCTGTAGGGGTTTTCTGGGAAGTTTTAAAAATATTTTTTATAACTATTTCAATACAGCTAGTTGCTTTTTAAAAATGATGTTTATAAATGCATAAAAATCATCCTGAGAAGGAGTCCATATAGGTTTCACTAGACTTGTCCAAGGAGGGGAAGGTTCCATGACACAAAAAAGGTTAAGGCCTCCCCTCCCCACCAAGGTGCTTAAAATGGCTTTTAGAAGTAATACATTAATTTGGCCCCCAATTGTGTTAATTTTGAAAATGTTGGATGCAGATTACTGGAATTTTTGTACTTTTGCTTATTTAATATTGAAATGGTCATTTTGATTGGTGGGAATGTAGTTTTAGTATAAACATTCCTTATGTAGAGGTGAAGGGGAGGGAATGTATTAATACCTATTATGTACCAGGCACTGTGCTAAACGCTTTTGACCAGTATCTCATTTGATCTTCACAATAGTCCCTTGATGAGTGCTGTTATTATCTCCATTTTACAGTTGAGAAAACTGAGGCAGAGAGATCGAGTGACTTTTGCTCAGGGTATAAGACAGCTCATTGGTGCCTGGGGTGTAATTTTATTCAGGTCTTTTGACTCCTGGCCCCGCACTCTTTCCACTGTGCCAACAGTTGCCTTTGAAAGCAATCAGAGTTTTGAGTAGTACAGACTTTTTATGTTGTGCACAGTGGTCTTCTTTTGTTTACTTATCAGCAATTAATTCATTTTGACTATCGCCAACACACTGTTGGAGAAATTGAATTACGGATGGTTATGTCCAACTTTAGTCTTTTAAAAAACCTACTAAGTGGACAAATTAGGAGTGATTTCCATTAACAGAGGATTCATCTTGGGCTTTCTTTAAAATGGGGAGTACCTTTAGTATGTTAGCTTTATGAGCAAAAGCTGGAGAGAGGGAAAGACATGGAAATTAATCACAAATGAAGCTAGATAAATTTTGAAATGGTATTTGTTAGCGGGCAAAAATTAAGATCATAGAATTTTAGAGAAGATTCAATCCAATCATCTTATTTTATAGAAGAGGAAATTGTGGCCCCAGGAAAGGAAGTGTCATTCTCACTGAATAGGCTGCGTAAGTGTAGAGAATTCTGGAATTAGGGAGAAAACATAGGTTTCAGTCCTGGCCCTGCTTTTCACTGCGTTTGTGGACTGGGGCAGATCACTTCCCTCTCTGGCCTTCATTTTTCTGCGTCTGTAAAATGAGGGTGAATGGACTAAATTATTTTTAAGATTTCTTTGAGAGCAGTTCCGGATAAGGCTAGGAACTGAAATCAGACAGGTAACAGGAGGTTGAGGGAGTTTGTGAAGAAGTGGAGGCCTTGCATTTAGATACCCTCATAATGACCTCATTCTGGGGACATGAGCCCAATTTTTCTTACTTCAGGTAAGAACTGTGATCAGGAATTGGGGCAAAAACATTTGGGGTAGGGGGACTGAAGCATAGTGGTCAGTGGCTTATCTTATGGTAGGTAAGATACGGGAGCCAGTTGTGGAGATAGTTTTCCATCAATGGGAGAAGTCATGCTGAGTCCAATCTGAATTTTACCCATAGAGGGAGAGTATGGTGCAGGAGGGAGTAGAGAGGAGTTCTGCACAACTAGGGATGTTGTATCTCTGGACTACTCTAGTTAAGACCCTTCCCATCACCACAATGGTGCCCTGGAACAAGCAGTGCCCCAAGACTTATGGATATCTCTGTTTCTAGTCTTTTTTTCCACAAAGGCAGGTGATCAGAAACACATTTTTGTGGGCGATGAAGTACACTTGTGTGGTTTAAAACAATGTGATAGCATTTTCCAGAGTTATCCCTAAATTTTAGATAATTTGTTTTTGTCTCTGCACAACATGAAAATACCAAGCCGGCTTATTTGTTTGTATTGAAGTATTGCATGGGAAGTCAAACTAGTTTTTAAAAAATTCTCAAGAAATCCCAAGTGTTTGCAGTGTTATAGGAATTTTATGGTAGAAATTCAGCCAAACTATGCAGTAGAGTGTTATCTTAAAATGCATCAATTCTCTGTTCTTAGAATTATAATTTTTTGTAAGTAAATCAGTTTTGTTACCCTAAGTATATTGTTTGTCTTGATAGTAATGTTAGTAATATTCCATCTCTTAGAAATGGCAGAGAGAAACTATCATATATAGTATGTAGTGCTTAGTAAATGTTTGAGTTGAATCAAATTTTCAAAGAGAAAAAAATGGATACCTTTTACTCCTTGAATGCCTATTTTTGAAAATACACA
Source organism: Phalanger gymnotis (assembly GCA_028646595.1). Classification (NCBI taxonomy): domain Eukaryota; kingdom Metazoa; phylum Chordata; class Mammalia; order Diprotodontia; family Phalangeridae; genus Phalanger; species Phalanger gymnotis. Next base: position 154,419,299 of record CM053625.1, read on the forward strand.
GCTTAGCAAAATATAGCCTTGAAGAAAAACGTGACTTTAGCCTAGTTTTCTCCCCTCATTCTCTAAAAGGAGGGAGTGTTGGGATTTGAGAAACAAAACACAATCTATAAAGGAAAAGAATGTATATAACCCTGGTACCCAATGAGTTAATGTTCATTTGCCGCCTGAGGGTCAGCGTGCTGCCTCTGTTCTCTGATTGGCTGCTAAAAGGTGAAATTGAAACCACTGTAAACTTTTGACCCTGTAGCAGTTCTTGTGGAACGCCTTCCACTGGTGGAGCCCAGTCTTGTGTTTTTTTTTTTCTTTCTTTCTTTCTTTCTTCCTTTCCTCCCCCCTTTCCTGTACTCATTTTGTGTGAGCTGGTAGTGTTCCATGCAGTTTTTTGAAGGGAAGAGAAAAGAATGAGTCGGGACAAGCACCAGCATGTGACTTAACATGCGTTTTTTAGCAACGATGTCATAAATAAGGCAGGGCAGACACGATACCTCTTACATTCTGGTCTGTAAACTGGAAGTTTTAGGTTTTTTTGAAACTTATGTTATTCCTTGGCCACTGAAATACTGTACCTGTATCAGCGAAATGTACTTGTACAGTTAGTTGGGCAATTTTAGGTCAAAAATGTTTTTGTTTTCAGCCACCTATAGACAATGACTGATAGACTATTTAGACAGAGAAGTAGTTCATAATTTCTAACAAATCAAAAATTGATGCTTATTTGCCATTAGGAGAAGTTTATTTTTGGAGTCACCCTGACCTCTTTCTTGTAGTCACAAATTAAAATCCGTTTTTTTGGGGAAGAGAATTTGAGAAAGAAATGATTGCAATCATTACACTTACATTGTCCTTTCATTAATAGTCCAGATTGACTGGTGCTCAACTTTTGTGTTCATAATTCAAGATGTACTTATATCTCATTTATAGGCAGATTTAAAAAAAAGTTTTGATTTAAGCTCTAATTATTCCTATTTTGCATAAAAGGAAGCCTAGGTTCAGAAAGCTTAAGTGGAGTTTGGTAAATGATGCTGCTGAGACTCAATACAGCCAGTCTTTTTAAATCAAATGTTCTTTGTATTTGACCACTTAAATAGAGAAGTTGGGTATTTGTTTTAACTGTGTTCTGATTTGCCCAGCGACTATTTAGGTTAGTTAGGATAAGAATCAGCCTTATATCCTTTCCATTTAACACCTGAAGTCAGAAGTTGTAGGGATTGGGTAGTTTATTTCACCATCTGTATCCATAGTTTCTTTATATCAGCCTCTCTCCCCTTCCTCTGAGTTATGTGTTTAAAGAAAGTCTTATGTTCTTTTGGTATTTTCACTGAACTAGAGAACACTTTTCTAAGGTTTTCTTGGTGATCAGCATTTAAAATTTCCAGATGAGGTATTTCCTCTACCAGTATATCTTTTGCAATTTGAAGTTTTTGGGTGAAAGTTGCCTAGAGTACTGGGAGGTTAAGTGATTTGCCCAGGGTCACACAGCCACCTTATGTTAGAAGTGAGTCTTGAGCTGAGATTCTCTTGACTTTTAAGACAAGCACCTTATTTACCAGGACACATTGCTTTTCAGCTGTTGTGGGCTATTTAATAATCCTGGGCTGCAACTTTGTCTTTTTAAAGTGTAATCTTAGTGTGGATCTTAGTAGTATAGTAATTTCTCTTCTGTTTTTTAAATTTTATCTCCTCCCCCACCTTTCAGACAAGGACATATTGAGTTATCTTGAAGTTGGTTATTAATAATTGTTTAAAAAATTTTAAGGGAAACTTTTTCCACAGCTCTTAAATGACCTGAAATTTAGTTGATGCAGAAACTTGTTTGATAGTATTAACTGATTAGTATTTTGTTGTGTGTTAGAGATTAGTTATCAGGTTCAGTCCTCTGCTCCTGAAGACTGTTGTTCCCTTGTCTCTGCAATTTTAGTTGAGTACTAAGGAGGAAGTATTCAGGAGCAATACCTATAGTAACTTGAAGAAACAGTGAATTTAATGTGATTAATAATAGTTTTTCTGGCCGTATTTGCTACTGCAAAAGCAAAACAAATTCATAGTACTCATCTACCTTTATCATCTGTTCTTTTGGTGTTCAGAAACACTAGCAGTTACATAGTTTGGTATTGTTTTAGTTCTGCCCTTGTAGCTTTTGCTTTTGCCGAACAATCAAACAATGTTTGATTTTGATAGGCTATCATTGTTTAGTGTCATATCAGTAACCTAGGATCTGTATGCAGAAACAGATTTATACATTTTGATTCTGGTGAAAGTTTATGATTTCAGTATGTGTTCTGAAGATTGAAGTATGCCTGATATCTTTAGAGAATGTTCTACTTATTTTGTCAGGATGGCATGACATATGCACCACTGTGTGGTGACAGATACTTGAACTGCATGCAAGGAATAAAGAAATGAAATTTTTATCTCCTGGGGCATAAGTATTGTCACAGGTAATCTGGTATGACTTTAATATAATTGGAGAATTCTGATTATAGCTGAGTTAATAGGAAGGTCTAGTTCATCTCTCTACTGTGGGTAGATAATCCAACTCTTGACCCATAGGCAATTTCTGCTTAAGCTAGATTCCTGCTTTGAGGGGAGAATGATTGAGGGAATGAAGCTATTTAATAGAAGTGCATTATGTAAGCAAAATGATGCTGGATTGTAAACTTAGAGCTGGAAGGAACTTCAGAGGTCATTTCTTTTCAAATGAGAAAACTCTGATGACCAGAAAGTTAAAATGACTTGCCTACAGCCACAGTGTGTGAGTGGCAGAGCTGGGATTCAAACCCAGATGCTCTGGCTCCATCTTAATGGAGTATTCTTGTCACTATACCAAGATGCCTCCTTTGAGGGATAGTAGGCCCAGAATTTAATGGACAGCTTAGCATTCATGTAGTACAGGGGTTCTCAAACTCTTCAGTCTCAGGACCTCTTTGCACTCTTAAAAATTATTGAGGACTCCTCAAGGAGCTTTTGTTTATGTGGGTTACGTCTATGTATATTTACCTTATTAGAAATAAAACATCTTAGTATTATTGTGACAATAGTTATGACCTTGTGGATCCACTGCTGCATGTAGTACAGCCTTCTTTTTTATATATGAGAAAACTGAAGTCTGGAGGGATTAATTGATTTGCTTTAGGTCCTGCAACTCCCTTCTAAGCCTATGATAATTGTGTATATCTAAAATTCTTGACAGGGAATCATTTTTATGGGATATCAATAAATACTTAAGAATTGATATAGGCATTCCCTGAGTAGTGAATGATTCAACTTGAGAATAACATGTACTTAAAAATGCCCAGCTTTAAACTCTTTTCTCCCGTTTTTCTGTTTGTGAGCCAAAAAAATTATTCTAATCATGATTGAGAAGTAGAAGAGTATTCCTAGTGTTATATCCATATCAAAGGAAAAATAAAAATATATGTCTTGAAGAGAAGTTATACATAATAATTTGTTATATATGTATATACACATATATACATACATGTATATATGTATGTATGTAATATTTGAAAGTAGTGTGAAGTCTCAGAACCTCCACCCTATTTACTTTATAATTCTCTATTTTTCTTCAAGTGCAAGAATTAATCTACAGATGTTTATTAAGCACCTACTAGGCACAAAGATGAAAATGGAATTGTCCCTGCTCTCAAGGGACATAAACCTGGACTACTTCTTCCATTCATAGAATTGGGTTTGAAATCAAGAAAACTGATTTGGGTTGTAATCCTGCCTGAAACTTAAGCCGTATGACCCATGGAATGTCACTTAACCTGTATGTGCCTTGGGGAACTCCCTTGGAGACATCAACTGAATCCATGGATTTAAGGGTTGATTCCTTAGTAAGAAGGAGTTCACATGTAGTACTTCGTGATTTACAACATGCTTTTCCTACTTTATGATTTGATTCTGTGAGGTACTGGGACTAGTAGTCTTCACATTTCAGAGTTGGCTTTTCAGAAGCTCTATTTTCTCTACTGTAAGATCAGGATAATAATAGTACCTTACCTTCCAGGGTTGTTGTGAGGATCAAATGAGATAGTAATTGAAAGCACTTAGTGCAGACCCTGGCACATAGTAGGCACTATATAAATGCTATTATTATCATTATTAGTACTATTATTACTGCCATTGTAATGATGATGATATCCAGGACCACCTCCTTGTACCCTTTTAAAAAAACTCTTCTTTTTTTTTCATATTTCTCCCTTCATATTCTTACTTAATTTTGACTCAGACTATCATCTTTCTCTTCCTTATACTATACTTAATCTGTGAAAGTAAGTAAGTAGAGTGTAAATATCTTCAGGGCAGGGTCTGAACCTTTTTTTTTTTAATCCTATATAGTTGACAGTTTACTTGAATCCAGCTTTAGATCTTAAGATGCTGTGAAACTTGAATGAAAACATTTTACAAATGAGGAAATTTGATTCTCTGGTTCTTCAAGCTGTTAGTTCAAGATCACATAGCTAGTGAAGTGACTGAACCAGGCAGGTAGTAAATAAAAAATTATTATACACTACTGTGTGCCAGCACTGTGCTAAATGCTGGAGATACAAATATGAAAAAGAAAGACACTCCTGGAAATACAAAACACACCAAAGAACTAGAGGAACCTAATAGGGTCATAGCAGCAGGGCAGTTTGGAATCCAGTCCAAAGGAGGGTAGGAAATGAAAAGATGATGTCCTGGATGCCCTCACCACTGTCTCCCTCTACCCTCTAATCAGAGGTTAGGTAGGGGCCCAAGGGGCTAGGAGTACAGAAGATTGAGTTTCAGGGTTGATGTGATCTTGCAGGATGATGAGATTCTGGTGAGTATTGATGAAGTCCAGAAGAGGGGGGAGGGGGAGGTGGGGAGGGATGCTGGGGTTATGATAGAGTCCAGTCCAAAAAACAGCTAGAATTTAAACCCATGTCCTCTCCTTACAAATCTAGTGCTGCTTCTATTCTGTGCTATGCTGCTTTGTTTAATAATGTTGGAATGATGTGTCCTTTTTTTGGCGGTGGTACAGTGTTTCAGCTGCATTGTGGATTAAATAGGCTTCTGTGGGTTATCCTGGGAAACTACCCATCATTTATAGCTTTCTCCCCCAAGTTCTGAGAAATCAATTTAACAAAATGAACTTTTGTAACTCCAGTGACTTATAGGGAAATGCCTGTACAAAGATTATATATTTGCATATGCTAATATGTTTTATAAAGTCTGCTCAGTTATATGGGTGCTGAAATTAGTTAGATATTTACCTTTTTTCCTTTGATATAAACTTGACTGTAGCCCAGGCTGCCCTCCTCCCCTTTCCTTTCAGAGGCAAACACACCCTTCACATCTTGTAGCTGGCCTCTGTTTCTGTTCTTGCCTTCTTCTGCCACACCCATCCCATGCTGATTGGCCAGTGCTGTGGTATGTTTCTGTCATGTGGATTTTGAGGAAATGTCCTTTTTTTCCTCAGCTTGCCAATTTCAGCATGAATTTCATTAACCCTAACAACTCTAGAAATACATGTATAGTAGGGTTTCGCAACTGCATTTTTACTTGGTTCAGATGCCATTTAAATTAGTTGGTTTTGAAATTTAGAGTGAAGAAGTCTGTTTATATTAGCTTTCTCCTTTTCTCAGATTTTGTGTAAAATCTGTTAAGTTAGATATTCTTGGAGGTTTGTTGGAGACTGTATCGTGTAGCTATTGTATAGCTTTCCTTCTCTTCTTCTCCCCCACCCCCACTCTTTTAAAAATCTTTTTAGGTAACCTGTGTTGTGCTTTCTTTTTCTAGGAGAAAAAGCAAACTTGGGGGAGGGGGTGAAGAGATATCTAGTATGCCTACTTTGCTATTCAGTTAGCTCCTGTCTTGCATTAGACTGACTATAGAAGCTACAGTAGATTCTGCCAAGGCATTAATATTATTTGTAATTGCTCTCCACTGAGCTTTCAGCTCTCCCAGACAGGTGGGGACATCCACAAGTTCAGATCATCCATCTGTTCTGAGTACTTTCAAGGGCTCAGAGCTGTTGTAAAAAGAACACCCGTGCTTAAAAATCATAACCTAATGTACTATACAGGACCTTTTAAGTAGCAGCTAACTTACAGTAAAATGGTGAGGGAGGGAGTGGGAAATATATCCTTCTGAAGGCATCTTTCAAAGCTCTTAAGGGTAACTGTTAGGTCTAGTAACTAGTACTCTTATTTGTGTGGTAGGGGAAAGGCAGAATGGGAAGAGTTATTCTCTGTGATTGATAAAATCTCTTTCTCTTTACACAGTAGTAAAATTTCAGCATCTTGTTTCAAGGTCAAAATATACTGTACACAGCAGAATCATTTGGTCATCGTCAGAGATGAACAAAATAAATTCCTAGCTGACCAGCATTTGGTTGGTCAGATAATTGAATTTTGCTTTTGTGTATAGCCTTTGAAACTCATAGCACTACAGACTTCTGAACTGTAATGTTGAGGGAAAAAAAAGTACTTTTTCTGAATTTGTGATAAGTCATGTCATGTTTTTTTAAGTCAAAAGTTTTTCCACTAGGGGAAAAATGTAAGCTTTGTGGTATACCTGGCTTCTACTTTTGAGTGAGGCATTGCAATTTTTAAAAATAAACTTTTATGCTGAATATTCCATTTACAGATATACGTTGTAACCCTTTTAGGCTCTAGTTGATACTGGCATTCATGATTTGCTATCACAAAAAACCTCAAACAAAAGGAAAACCACCAGACAGCTAAATTACGGTGATGAGCCTCTCCAAATTTAGAGAGTTCATTTCTCAAAAAATAATCTAAACCTGTAGTTAGTCTTAGAATGCCAGAGTTTTTCTGCCAGCACAGCCTTCATGATTCTCCCAGGGTCACTGCCACACTATTGGAGTAAGACTGAGGGTAGAGGATTTAAAAAGGTGGGTTAAAAAATGAGACAATGAACCTTGTCTTCTGTTGTCATTATCCTATTTCACTGTATACAAACTGACTTATTTGCCTAGTTCTCTCTTTTCTTATTCCCATTTCAGGATGCCACAGATAGATGATAAAATGGCTTTGATTCTCATGCCTACTCCAGCCTTAAGTATCAAGGTAAAGGCATGAAGACAGAAAGAATGTTGTCCTAATTATTGACATTGTAATTTATATTTCTACTAATTCACTTAACTGGCAGCTTATTCTATTTCTCAGTGATCTAGCATTTGTTAAGCACAGATTTTGTGGTAATTGCTGTTATTGATAACCATTCTCCCAGTCAGCCAGACTAGAAATTTTATCATTCTTTGAATCTTTATTTTGTTGTCCTATATGTAGGCAAGTTCTGTTTCTTGCTCCTCATTTTCTCATCTCTTTTTCCTTTTGTTCTTATTGCAACTACAGTGTTCTAGGCTCTCATAGTCTCATGCTTGGATTAGTGTGGCAACTTCCTTTTTGTGGCTAATTTTAAAAACATTTATTAATATCTTTTTATATCACTTTCATTTCTGAATATATTCCTTTCCCTTCCCCTACCCGTGAGCCACGCTTGGTAACAAAAATTAAAAAGGAAAAAGGCATTGTAGTTTAGCAAAACTACAAATAGATCATGTCAGGCATATACAATATTTTACACCCAGAGTCAGCACACCCCCTCCCCCAAACAGTCTCACTTGGTCTACCCATCTTTTGTCTCAGCATTTTCAGTTCATCCAGCATGTGGTTGCCAGCAGTGCTGGACACTGCTTTGGATCACATGATTTTCCTTTGGGTCTATCCCCCCCCCTTTTTTTTTGGGGGGGAGGTTGGAAGGCAGGGCAATTGAGATTAAGTGACTTGCCCAAGGTCACGCAGCTAGTCAACATGTCAAATGTCTGAGGCCAGGTTTGAACTCAGGTCCTCCTGACTCCAGGGCCAGTGCTCTACTCACTGTGCCACCTAGCTTTCCATAATCTAATTCCAGCCTACCTTTTAAACTTTGATTTTGATTATATGTTTCCCCTAGACTCTCGATGAGAACTGGTCTTTTCACCTTTACCTGTAAAAAACACTTCCATGTTTATTTCATTTTTCCTTCCTTGTCTTTGCTCATGTTGTGTTCCTTGCTGGCAGTAGTGGAAACCCCTACTCTTCTTTATAGGGCCTAACTCATGCCTGTCTTAGGCAGCTATTTGGGTGCAGTGGATAGGGTGTATGGGACCTGGAATCAGAAAGACCTGAGTTTGTATCCAGACAGTTAATCACTATGGGTAAGTCATTTCACCTCTAGCTGCCTCATTTTCTTTTTTGTAAAATGGGGATAATAATAGCATCTGCCTCACAGGGGTTGTTTTGAAATATTAAATGAAATAATGAAAATGAAATAATGTTTGTAAAGTGCTTCTAATGTCTTAAACACTATATAAATGCAATTTTTGGGGTTCTTGTTAAAAGAAGTCCTTTTGATGCTATTCTGACCTCTAGTGATTTTTCCCATTTCTGAGCTTTTATACCACTTGTTACCTGTATGGCTCATTTTCATTCACATTCTCCTCTGCTTTATTGTACAGCATACAGCCTAATGTATTGGAAAGAGCACTAGTTTTGGAGTCCAGGAGATTGAGATGAGTTCTTGTGCTGACAGTATCTATGTAGTTCTCTTCTATGAGCCTCAATTTACTTATTTGCAAAACAGAAACAATACTACTTGCAATGTTAACTTTCATAGAGATGCTCATGAAAACTCTTTATAAACCTTAAATTAAGCGCTGTAGAAGTTTTTTTTTTATTATTTTCTGTTCTCCTTAACTAGACTATAAGCTCCTTGAATTGTTTGCTTTATATCTCTCCCAGATATTAGACAGTGCTATACACATACAAGGGATTAAATATACTTTTGAGTGAATGAAGGCAGTTCTATTATCTGGTTAGGTAGCTTTTAGCTTCAGCTTACTTGTTTTTAAAAAGGGGTACAGGTTCTTTTCATTTTCCTTTTTTCCATTTGACTATATTCTGTTAAAAATTACCAGAGAAAACTAATGTAGTATTATAAAGTTTAGTAGAGAAATTAAAGAAGAATAAATGTAATTTAGCCAGGACAAAAAAATAGAATCGATTAAAAAATGGAATCAATTTGATTTTTCTCTACCGTTAGCACAAGCCTGTGTAATCATAGCTTCGAAAATCAGGCAACAGGCTTAAAGCAAAATATATAAATCCTCCTTTTTGGCAGGGGAGCATATATGTGTGTGTGGGTGGGTGGGTGGGTGGGTGGGTGGGTGGGTGTGGGTGTGTGCGCCTGTGCTTATCACTTGCGGCTCCCCCCCCCCCCCCCCCCCCCCCCCCCCCCCCCCCCCCCCCCCCCCCCCCCCCCCCCCCGGCTCAATCCCCAGTTTTTCCTAACAGTATCTGCTTCTGGGAGCTTGGTTTTTCCTATCCTGGTGATAGACGATGCAGCAGAAATGTCTATGGTCAAGGCTAAAGCAGCCTCTGCAAAACTATTAAAATTTTTTAAATGTCTTGAAGTTTTATTTTAGCTCATTTACAAGGCAAAATAATGGATCTGGCAGATGTTCTAAGGAAGCCTTACAAAATAATAGCATAGTTATTTCAAGATGTTCGAAAACACACTGTGTATTATATTTTAAAATAATTTAGATCATAGAGGCAGCTAGTGGTATAGTTGATAGACCACTGGGCTTGGAGTTGGGAAGACCTGAGCCTGGGCAAGTCACTTAACCACTATTTGCCTTAGTTTCCTCAACTATAAAATAGTAATAATTCCCTACCTTGGAGGCTTGTTGTGAAGGCTTAAGTAAGATAATATTTGTAAAAGTGCACAATACTTGGTACACAGTAGGGGCCATATAAAATACTTTTTCCCTTCCCTTCTCGCTTCCTTCTGGCCAGATTTGTTTATTCCTATCAGAATGTACTTTATTTAGAAGGTATATGTTAAATCATAGTACGGTTTCAGAAGAAATTATGCTGTATCATAGAGCAAGGGTTCTTATCTTCCCTCCATTTTTGTCATTGGCTCCTTTGGCAGTTTGGTGAAGCCTGTGAACCTCTTCTTAGAATAATATATTTAAATGTATAAAATAAAATTCAAAAGATTACAGAAAAAGCCAATTATATTGAAATAGAGTTATACTTTTAAGAAATCCTAATATAGTAATAAGATAATACATTTAAAATATAGAGAAGTTAAATTTTATTTTTTAAAGACAGTATAAACATTGTTGCCTACATTCATAATCAAAGGAAGTGCTAAATTTCATTTAGATTTTTTCCATTTTTTTCCAATTTAGTTTTCTATCCAGTTTTCCATTCTAGTTAATAGACTCCTTGAAATCTATCCATGGGTACCTTGTTAAGAATAAGTGATACAGAGAGGTTGATAATACCTTGTTAAGAATAAGTGATTATAGAGAAGTTGACATTGAAACTCAATAATATTATTTGGTGACTTTTATTAAAGGGACAGTTATTTCCAAAGAAGTTTCATTTTGTAACTTTGAAAAATTCTTGAGATACTTACTATATAATCAGTAAATATTTGAGTCCTATTATGTATGAGAGATCTAGGAAGAATGAAAAATAGTCCCTTCTGTCCATACAAAGATGGATGAAAGTCCTTGTGCTTGGGTAGGGAGGAAAGGTAAGAAGATGTCCACAGAGAGCTTAAAATGTAAGATATAATCTCAGGATGCAGTAAGATGGAAAAAGTGCTATGCTGATTCAGGAAAGAGAGAGATCACTTCTAGATAGGGGCAGTTGAATCAAGGGAGGCTTTGCAGGAGGTGATGATATTTGAACTAAGCCATAAAAAATGGGTAGAAATTGGAAAGAGTGAAGTGGAGACAGAAGGGTGGGGAATTTGTAAAGTGAGTGAAGAATTGGAGTGGATTAAGTTTGAGTGGAATGTATCCTGTGTGAAGTGAAGGGGCATAGAGAAAGGGTAAGATTGCATAAATAGCTTATGCTGATATCAAAGTTCCTGGCAAATTAGTTTAATTTTTCTCAATCATAAATGTGCTTTGTAATGATTTTTCAGTTTTTTTTCCCCGCAGGAGGTTTAGTGGCAAATGGGTCAAACCTAGAACTATGTAAGAAACCTGAAAAAAGAAGGGAATTCACAAAAATTATGTATTTTAACTGACACAATAGTTATTTAGAGAGGAAATGTGGAGAGGTCAAGTACTAGAAGAGATCAGTTTTGCAGGAGAAGTAAGAAGTAACAGGAAAATTTCAATTAAGACAAAGACAAGATTAAGGGAAAGTATTCCTGATAAAGTATGTAATATTATGTTGTATGATAAAGCTGTTAAAGTATGATCATGAAAAGGCAGCAATTTTAATAGAGTATAACTCTGATAAACTAAACTTAATAAGGAATTTATCTATGATGGGAAAGTGGAAAGTTAGAAGAGAAGGAAAGGAATGGCGAAATGTTAATATCATTGGGGCCTGATAGTGTGCTTCCTGGGGTAGTTAAAGGAATTGATGAATGTTATTGCAGAGATAAAAGAAAACTCATAGAATGCAGAAGTCTCCAAAGACCCTTAATTAAATTTATTGCAGATCTCTCTCTCTCTCTCTTTTTTTTTTAGAGGGGGGAAGCCAGGGCAATTGGGGTTAAGTTAGTTGGCCAAGGTCACACAGCTAGTAAGTGTGTCTAGTGTCTAAGGCTGGCTTTGGCCTCCTGACTCCAGGGCCTGTGCTCTACTCACTGTACCACCTAGCTGCCCCTACAGATCTCTTTAGAGGGAAAAACAGCTGACCCGGTAATTATAAACTTGTCCATTTAATTTTCCATACCTTGAAAAATACTTGAACAAATTATTTAAGAAATAGAAATAGAAAACATTTGGTGATTGTTTTATTGTTGCAAGATTGGATACTGATCAATCAAAAGCTCAGACCTGGGGAAATGAGTATCTATCAGGCATTGATCTAGATAGTCCTTAATAAGTTAAGAGGTAATATTAACCTGCTTGGAATTAGAAAGAGGAGATCAGTTTTCAGTGAAATCTCGATATGTCACAGAATGAAGTTTTGTACTTGCAAAACTGTTCTCCCCAAGAGGAAGATTTGATAACAGTGCTACATAGGAAAAAGACTTACCTGGGCAAAAATATAAGAGAAAAATGTCAGAGTTACACTGGACCAAAAGTGAGTCAATTGGCAACATCCTGCTTTCCTTAAAACATTGTTGTTGTAAGCAGTTATTGCAATGATTTGCTCATTTTAAACCTGGGGGGGGGGGTCATGGTGGTAGTAATATAAAAGCCCTTAATGTCCACTTGCTTAAAGAGTTTGTTTTAGATTCATAGTTATGAGTTCAGGCACAATGGCTCTGAGCCCCCTGTTAGGAAATTGCTAACATTTAGGCTAAAGTTGGGCTCTCTGAGTAACTTTAAATTTATGTCATTCCTTAGTTAACTCCTGGCCGCTTTGTGGCTGGGGTGACGTTCACCTTACTGTAAATATTTGATTCATGAAACAACTAATTTCATTATGCCTTCTCTGGGTAAAAAGGTACTGAAAAGAGATTGGTAAGCTCAATTTTTCTTGGAACTTCTCTCAGCTGGTAGTCTTATATTTTGAGATGCCTATAGAGTTGAAAATTCTCCTCTACTCTCCGTGATACTTCCATTCTTTGCCATAGCTCAGTTCTTCCTTTGCTCCTCAGGTGTGTGCTGGCATGTTAGCCCCAGCCTCTCTCATTCTGAGACAGCTTCTATCTTTTATAAAGATTATTTAGGGCTTGATCAGGTTTCAGGAAATAATAGCTTTGATTGCTTCAAAGAGGTATAAATCTCAGCTTCACTGTCTTTGGATAGATTCAGTCAAGAAACTTTCTTATCCAACCATAGTAAATAGAGTGCTCACCCTTACATAATATTATGTGTTATGTTTTATAGGTATTTCACATGGAGTTGGGAAACAAAATAGAATGTAGAATTTAGAGTTAGATTTTCTTGGAGAGAATCTAATACAATATGTTTCATTGTAAAGATGAATAAACTGGAACCTAGAGAGGTTTAAGTGCCCAAATGGAGATTTGAACTCAGGTTTCCACTGACAGTGTTTTTTTTTTTAAAGCAAGTGACAATGATGATACCTTTTGATGGACACTTTTGGACCAAGCCCGTAATATTATGAACTAATTCATCACTCCATCCATCCATCCATCCATCCATCCATGCCTAAACATTTATTAAGTACCTATTATCCAATCCAATAAATGTTTATTTAGTGACTACTATGTGCCAGGCACTGAGCTCAGCCCTAGAGATACAGTTAATAAAAAGAGAGACAATCCTTGCCCTCAAGGAACATGTAATCTAAATGGGTGAGGTGGGAGAAACTATGAAAATAAAAAGGTTAGGAAACCAGGCAGGCTGGGTAGAGTGAGGCACCTGCCTCTGGGGCATTGTCTCTGTTTCCTGCATTTGAAACTAGGTAGAGCAGATGCTAGTGGAATGATCATAGTCCAGTTTCTGCTCTTTATAAAGGAAGGCATTGGGAGGAGTTTAGTACTTGATCCCCTTCAGCCCCATGTATATAAAGGCACTTTGCTAATCTGTGCAATACTCCATATAATAAAAATAGCTCATTCCTTTAAGCAATATTTGGCGTTACAGGGTGAGTGGAAGCAAACAATATTTACATAGAGAAATAAGTACTAGATAATGAGAAAGTACCTAGGTGGATTAGGGAGTGATAGATCAGTGCTTTATTTATGAACAGTTGTTTTGATAGCTGTTGGGAATGGATTGGAGGAGAGAAAGAGAGAATATGCTTTTTGACCAGTAGGTTATCAGCCATCCAGTGGTTAGAAAATGAAGATTTGTAATAGAGTGATGGCAGTGAGAGCAAAGAAACTTGGACTGATATAAGTTGTTGAGAAAGAGGATCTATAGGACTTTGCAACTGATTGTGTTCCCAACCTGTCTTTCCATCTTCATTGAACAGTACTCTTTACTATACTCTGTGATCAGCCAAATTGGGCCTCTTTTTACTCCTTACACATAATACCCCACCTTCATGCTTTGCAATGGCTATTCATCAGGCCTGCAGTGAACTTCCTCTTTTTATTTACTTCATAAATGTCCTTTTCTTCCATTAAGGCAGTTCGTGGCCCAGCGGCTAGAGTGTTAGACCTGGAGTAAGGAAGATCTGAGTTTAAATCTGGACTCATACTTAGCAGTGTGACCCTGGAGAAGTCACTTAACCTGTGTTTGTCTCAATTTCCTCAGCTGTAAAATGGGGTTAAATAACATCACTGACCTCACAGAGTTGTTGTGAAGATCAAATGAGGGAATATTTGTGAAAGTACTTGGGCTAGTGCCTGGCACACCATAGGGGCACTATATAAATGCTTATTCCTTTCCCTTCCCTTAAGATGCAGTTTAAGAACCATTTTATGTTTGAAGCCTTTCTTGATTTTTTCTTCTTCCCCCTTCCCCAATAGTGCTATCTCTCTCAAACTACCTTGTATTTAACTACTATATATATTTGTACTTATTAACTTTATATTTGTCCTGTAGATATTTTTATATGTATGTTTTGTCTCTCCTATGAGAATGGAAACTCCTTGGGAAGTAGGCATTGATTTATTCCTTGTAGTTGTTTCCCCCTTGCCTGTTGCAGTGCCTAGAACATAGTAGGTACCTAATAAGTACTTGTGGATGGATCTGAGGGAGTGGGAAGAATCAAGCGACTGAATTTCAGACCTGAGTGACTGGATGAGTGTGTCCTCAAAGGATATTGGGATGTTTTGAAGATTGAAGAAAAATAGAAATACTTTAATATTGAGGTTGAGAGGCCGATGGGACATCTCGTTGGTGATGACTGGCAAGAACTGGAGAGAAGAGAAGCTATAAATGTGATAACACTATAGAGGGCTTTTGGGAAGACTTTTATGTAATATCTCTAACTTTACTAATATGGAAGCATAGACCTAGATTGATTAGTTGGTTTAGCTAAGATGATTTTGAGATATTTTTATAAACGAGAATTCTTTTAAATACCTGAAGTATAATTGTGGTAATAAAAGGACTACTACTAGTACCACTACATGTCATGATAAAATTGTAGAAGGAATGTTTTTCAGAGTATATCTATCATAGAATAGACTTAATATCAATTTTTTAGGAATGTGTATATTTCTTTTCTTTAGGTGAATGTAAATTTGTATGTTGGGAGAATGGAAATATAATAGCTTATTTGTTGCAATGTTTAGGCAGTGTCTTTGCAATTCAGTTGTTATTTAATGGCTTAGGAGAATTTTGGTGTCCCTGTTAAAACAATAAAAATACTGTCCTTGTTTATTCAACAGAAGCATTTAACACCAAAACCCCAGAAGTATAGAATCTTTGCTTTTGAGGATACCAAGACTATGATATCATTTACTGGCCCTGAGTACATTCTCTTGAACCACTTGACTAGCTTTATAAAAATGGCTAATAAAATGAAACTTCAACTTTTATATTGCCTGAATGAAATAACATATTAAATAGTATTTTAATCTTTGCAAAAACTTGGCAAAGTTTTTGTGTGTGATAGTGTGATAGCACTGAGAGGTAGGTAATGTAAGTATTTAAAGGCAAAGCAGAGATTGCGTATCTGATTATGGCTTTGGGAAATAACTTTGTATCACATCTGATTGTAGTGCTACATTTTAATGTACCACTATGGATCTTTAAGGAACTACTAGAGAAGGAGTTCTTAACTTTTTATATGAAAGACACCTTTGGCAGCCGTCTAGAATAATGTTTTTAAATGGTTAAAATTCATAGGTTTACAAAGGAAACCAATTATAATGAAATGAATAGTTATCAAAAAATTAAAACAAGTTAAGAGACTCTAGGTTACTGCAAGGACTCCTGAACTACTTTATTTATGTTTTATATTATAAGAGCAATGTTTTCAGATAGTATAATTTCAAACCAAAGTGTAGCATAATTATTTAGTTATGAATTTTCTTGGACCTTTAAAGATTCAAAATAGAAATGAATCAACTTGTCACGGATCTATGATCTTATTGTGGATTTTCCTTTCTGTGAGGCAGGCCCATGATAATCTGCGTCTTAGTGTATACTACCTGTAAAACTTCTCTTAGAATAGTAGTCTATGTGTTTTTACATCTGAAAACTTACAAAATAAGATCGTAATAGTAGTAGTAATAATTTTTGCTCTTAAAGTAGTGATTTTCAACACTCATATTTGAAACAAATAGTAAAATTGACATCGTCCAATTAATATTTAGTTACTTTGAATAGTAGCAGAATTGACGCAGAAAGTGCTAGGTGAATCAAACAAGGTTTTATCTTCCTCTTTGTATCTCCAAGTTAATCAAGGTCAAGTGTTTGTTAAATACTAGAGTCATCCATAGGGCAGCTTAGGTGGCACAGTGGATAGAGTGCTGGACCTGAAGTCAAGAAGACTCACCTTCCTGAGTTCAAATCTGGCCTCAGACACTCACTAGGTGTGTGATCCAGGGCAAGTCACCTAACCTTGTTTGCCTCAGTTTCCTCATCTTTAAAATGAATTGAAGAGGAAATGGCAAACCACTCCAGTATTTTTGCCAAAAAAACCCCAAATGGGGTCATGAAGAGCCAGATGTGACTGAAACCACTGAACAACAACAAAAAGAGTTGGGCCACTGTGGTAAGTGCCTGCTCTATAAAGAGAAAACTTACTCTCAAGGATCTTATGTTGTTTGAAGGAAACATGTAAAATTATAAATAAGTACCAAGTATATACAAATTCATTTCTGGGGTAGAGCGCCCTAGCAATACGGGAAGATAGTAAAATTATGAATAGGCTTCAATTAGGAGGTGTCTCTTGAGCTGAGCTTTCAAGGAAGCTGGCTAAGGATTCTCTGAGTTAGAAGTGGGTGTCATGCATGAGGAACTGAATTGTAAGCAAGTGGCTTTGGCTGCAACTCAGAGTTTGAAGGGAATAAAGTGCAGTCATCCTGAAAAGGTAGGTTAGAGCTAGATGGCAAAAGGTTTTTTAAATGAGGAAAATTTGTATTTTAACCTGGCAGCAAGAGAGAGCCCCTGCAGCTGCTTGAACATGGTTAGACCTCTGCTTTATCTGTAGCCCATTGGTAGAGTATGCATTGGATGGATTGGAGAAGAGAGAGTAGAGATAGGAAGACAAATGAAGAAGTTATTTTACAAAAGAGAACCTCAAGACTAATTGCAGATGAATACATGTAACTGAGTTACATTTTTTTTCTGAGACTTTTAATTCCTTATTATTAACGTGTATCAAAATGACTCCTATAGCTGGCTTTAATTTCATCTTGGCTCTGGAACTGTTAATGATCAGTGTAAATTTTTCAAATTTAGGATATCTCTAAACAGTTGTAATATGAGCGCTATCTAGAAACACCTGGCAATGGATGAGTGCTTGGATAAGTGGATGTAAGCTGAGTCAGGAGTATTGTACCTCAGCTAGCTGTGACCTTGATCAAATCACTTACTGTTCTTTGACTTAGTTTAATTTGGAAAATTAAGGTTTGGACTCAGTGGCCTCCAAGGATCCTTTCAGCTCTAAATTTACAGTTCCTTATTAAGTAGGCTGCAACATGTAAAAATGGAGAATTAGGAAGGGGAATCTGGAGTAAAAGGTAGTGTTAAAGAAATATATGTTCAAAAGAGATGGGTTAATTAAGTGAGGATGAGGATTGACCAATGGGCCAAGCCCATGTGGTCCCCTTGTATCTTTCTAGTGTCAGAAGAAAGCAAAGACGACCCTCAATAAATTGTGTGATTTTCCTGTGGTGAACATATGGGAAGACATGGACACGTGGTGCCAGTGGGCAATCATTGATGCAAATGTTTTGATTGATGAAATTACACATCTATTTGAGGATAATGTTAGAAACAAACCATGTCACCTATAGTACTTTAGAGATTAACAGTTAGCAAGCATTTATTAAGGGCTTACCATGATGTGCTAGGCACTGTGCTAGTGTGGGAATAGAAATAAAAGCAAAAAGAAAGACAGTCCTTGCCCTCAAGGAACTTACCTTCTCATAGGGTACACAACACACAAAAAGAAGCTGAAATGGGAGGAGCTGGAGAGATATCTGGCATAGAGGCATGATAGAGAAGTTTAGCTCACAACCTGGTGAAGGGAAAAATACAGCAGATTGCTGTGTTGGTAAGCAAAATGGGCTCCTTAGTACTTAGTTCAACAAGTGCCCTTGAAGAGTTTGGCTTTTGTTTGCTTTGAGTAATTCAGCTTTTCATTGAATCTTACTAAGTACTAAGCCCCAGGCCCAAATCCCTATTAGGTGTAAAACCTATGTGGGTGTGGATTGGCAACTAATGTGGGGCCCAAGGTGGGGCTAACTCCAGGGAGGGCCTAGTTTACATGTCTGGGACAGCAGAGGCTTTTAGACCACGGTTAAGTCCGCCTCGTTGTGAAGATTCTACCTCACGTGGGTGAGTCGCATGTGTGAAAAAGATATAAAAACTAGGGCTTGGCCTCCTCTTCCTTGGAGCTCATTACTGCAGCAGTGGTGGCATGCATGACTCCGGGCCAGTCCTTGTTCTGAGCTCCCGGGCTAAACCTAGATGTTGGTAACTATGAATCTGTGTTAGGTCTGTCTGTTGATGTTTGTACTTTGTAATTTGCTCTGAAGTTTAGTGTGCTGGCTTTTCCTCCTGAACTAAGTGAATGATATTTGTGTGCTGAATTAAATAAATTAATTAAATGAATTAAAATAAGCTTGCCAACCCCTTCACCTTGCTTTCCTTAGTTAAGCAGATCAAAAGAACCTGAGTTTTTGCGGCATGCTGGCAGCTTTCTGGTTGCTGGCTGTGGGTGGATCTTTCACCCCCACAGAAGCTGCTAGCCAAATTGTGGAAACAATTGCTTTCTTCACTGCCTTCTGAGGTAGGCATATGTGTAGTATTTTTTTTTTCCTTCAAGACTATGTATGAATTTTAAATTTATTTTTCTATGTCTTTTCATATATTTAATGTTTTAGTTTTTCAGATATCAAGCATTTTTCTCCCTTCCTCACTAGGAAAAAAATAAGCATAGTCAAAGAACAGGGCCCCCCCCCCCCCCCATTAGTTTAGAGTTCTGTGCTACTATACATTTAAAACCTTTTCCTTTTCATTTGATCTCTGGGTTATAGTATAGGTAGTGATAACACTGTGCCGGAAGATTTGGCATAGTTGTAAAATACTTCCCAATGGCTGGACCAATTCATAGCTTGACATATATAGTGAATCATTGTTTCTGACTCCAGAATTTGTCATTTTCCTTTTTGTCTTGTTTAACTTCCCATTCTGATAGGTATGAGATAGAACTTCAGAGTTGTTTTAATTTGCATTTCTCTAATTATTAGTGATTTAGAGTACTAATTGACACTTAGGCGTCAAATAGAAATGGGGCTCACTAAGCCATACCTAGGAATCTCTGTGGACAGAATATTGTTTTAATTTTAGTTTTAAGAATTAGTTTTAAAGTGTAATATTATTTTATATTTTATTGCATGTATTATTATTTATTTTATTTGGTTAAATATTTCCTAATTACATTTTATTCTGGTTTATTTCAGCGATAACTGCTAAACTTTATAACCTGGCAGTACTAGGCCTTTTTCCCCACTTTTTCCTTTATTTCCCTTGAGAATTTTGACCTTTATTCATCCACAAGAATTTCATTACTTTTTTTCCTTTGCTTTATAAAATAAGCCTTTGAGAGTTTGGTATGGCACTGAAAAAGTAGATTAATTTAGTTGGCATTGTCATTGTTGGTGTATTGACTTAGCCTACATATTTCTCCTATTATATCTTTATTTCCATAAATAGTGTTTTATAGCTGTATTCATATAGTTCTTCTTTATATCTTAGCAGGGAGACTCCTTACTGTTTTGTGTACATTTTGTAGTTATTTTAAGTAAGTGGAATTTCTTTTTCCTGCTTGGTTTTATGGATAATATATAGAAGTCTTGGTGATTTATGTGTATTTATTTTATATCCTGATTAAGGTATTAATTGTTTTGCTTGGTTTTTAGTTGACTTTTAGGGTTCTTTAAATATGTGAGAATATCATCTGCAAAAATATATTATTTCTTTGTGCAAGTTCCTTTAATTCCTCTTCATGTCTTATTCCTATACCTAGCATTTCTAGCACTGTATTGAATAGAAATGTACATCCTTCCTCTACCTCTGCTTTTATTGTAAAGTCCCCATTGCATGTAATTGGCTTTTGGTTTCAGATATAATATTTACCATATTAAGGACAAATCCATTTATTAATAGATTACTTTGCTTTTCTGGTATAGATTGACCGACGCGTGGTATGTAATCTTTGTTTTATTACTGTAGCTTCTTTCCTAACATTTTATTTTGTTTCTAACTGTGTATTAGGGACTTGGGGCTATAGTTTTCTTTCTGTTTTAACTCTCTCTGGATTATGTTTTTGATTGTTTTCAAATAGTTGGTGTAATTTTGGAATTTATTTTTCTTTCAGTATATAGCATTTGCTGGTAAATTCATCTGGTCCTTTTTTCCCTCTTTGGGAATTCATGTATGACTTCTTCAGTTTCTTTTTTGAATATAGGAAATTTAGGGAAAGTTTTTCTTCAACTCACCATATTCCTTCATGTGTTTGTAAAATTTGTAAATTTCATTTAAGTTATTTGTTGCATACAATTGGGAAAAATAGTTCCTAGTGATATTTCTAAATTTTTCATTGTTGTGAACTAAAAAAGCTCCCTGTTTTATTTATTAATTTAATTATTCTGTGTTTGCTTTTTTGTTGATTTCTTATTTGGTTTTTTGGATTTCTATTTTGATGTTGAATGGGGGTTTAAAATTTATTGGGTTTCTAGGGGATGTGTGTGTGTGTGTGTGTGTGTGCGTGTGTGCGTGTGTGCATGCGCGTTCCCAGTTAGCTGATCTTTTCCTTCTCTCTTTTGTTTCTCTCTTTTGTGGATGAGAAAATGTTTAGAGTAATAAATTTTCCCATAAAGATTTATTAGGCTACATTTCCAAAATCTTGGTATGTCGTTATTATTGTCATTATCTTTAATGAAATTATGTGTAATTCCTGTGATAAATGATTTAAAATAATTTCATTTGCCTACTTTCTTGAAGATTAAGTTATTTAGACTTTGGTTGATGTTTAGTTCTTCATAGGACATTCATTAATTATGGCATTGTGGTCAGTAGAGGGTGCTTTTGATGTTACTGCATTTCTGAATTTGTTTGAAAGGTTTTTATGCTTGAATACATGGTTTTTTTTAAAAAACTTTTATATGCAGCTGCAAAATATGTATGTGCCTCTTTCTGTTCCCATTAATTACTTGCCAGAGTTCTGCTCTGTCTGTATTTTCTGGAATTCCTTTTAGGTTCTTAACATCTTTCTTGTTTATTTTTTGGTTATATTTGTCTAGCTCTGAAAGGGTTATATTAAAGTCAGACACTAGTCATCTTCCAATCCTCTCTGTAACTTATTTAGCTTTCCTTTATATTTTTAGATGCTTTGCCATTCAGTGCATGTATGTCGTCAAGTTCTAAAATTCATTGTTTTTGGCACTTCTCAGCAAAATGTTAGTTGCCTTGTTTTTTAAAATTTAGTTTACTTTTTGCTGTTGCTTTGTCTAAAGCACCATTGCTATTCCTGCTTTTGCTGTTGTTGTTGGAGTTATGTTGAAGCATAATAGATTTTTCTTTAGTCTCTATGTGATTGTTTGTTTCAAATATTTTTTATAAATTCTGTTTTTGATTCTGCTTTCTAATGTGTTTTACTATCATTTTCCATTTTGTTTGAATTCCTCCATTCACATGCATAGTTATTTGTCTGTTTCCTTCTATCTTATAATATCTAAGCTTTGTTTTTTTAATAAAGGTATTTGGGATTGTGACTTGCCCAGGGTCACATAGCTAGTAAGCATATGAAGCCAGACTTGAATTTAATTCCTCCTGACTCCAGGGCTTTTGCTCTATCCATTGTGCCACCAAGCTGCCCCAGGCTCTTTTTTTTGATTATGGATTTTGAGTAGCCCAATAATTTTTACATTATCTCCTCTTTATCTGTATTTTCAGTGAGTTGCGTTTTTCATTACGTGTTTTATTTTTTTCAATTCTACCTTCTCCCCTTTGAATGTTTCTTCGTATTTAATGAAGGCATTGGTTTCTTTTTCATCATTTCTAATTTTCAAGAGTTCATGGTGGGAGAGGGGCAAGATGGCAGCTGGAAAATAGACTCACTTAAGCTTACCCCCAAATTCCTCCAAACACCTGTAAAAAATGGCTCTGAACAAATTCTAGAGCTACAGAACTCACGAAATAGCATAGGGAAACAAGTCTCCAGCCCAAGAGATCCTGGATGGTTGCTGGGAAGAGTCTGTGACACCATGCTGGTAGTGGAGCGCAGCCCAGCCTGAGCTGTGCCAGTACCGACCTGACCAGGAGTTGAGTGGAGCAGGTGTCAGGGCCATGAATCACAGAGCTGTGGCAGTTACCAGACTTCTCAACCCACAGATATCAAAGATAATGGAGCAGGTCAGTGGGAAAACTTCTGGATCTGGGTGAGAAAAGTGCGCGGTACAGCCCCCGCCCCAGGGGTGGTGGAGGTAGCATGACTGCAGGAGCAGGATGTTCCTGCAGCTGTTTCCAGAGCTTCAGCAGAGGCTGCTTCTGGCTCCAGGCTCACAGGATGGGAGGAATCAAGCAGCAGATCAGAGTAGGAGTTCAGGGATTGCTTTGCTGGCACTGAGTTCTCTTGCTTTGCCCTGCTTGGATCTGGGTCACAGTCCTGGTTGGTAGTTCTTAGGAGAGGAAGAATGCAGGTGTGGCACAGCTTGCTGTGACTGTGGAATAGTAGTAGTTCTGAAAACAGCAGTGAAGGCCCTTAAAGCTTGGTACAAAGCATTCTGTACTCTACAAGCAGTCATACTGTGACAAAAAACTCGGATCAAGTACTTGGCTGGGAACATGAACATGCAGCAAAAAAGGCTCAGACTCAAACTATAGAATCTTTTTTTGGTGACAAAGAAGATCAAAACATACAGACAGAAGAAGTCAACAAAGTCATCAAAAGCGTCCAAGAAAAATATGAATTGGTCTCAGGCCATGATAAAGCTCAAAAAGGATTTGGAAAAGCAAGTAAGAGAAGTAGAGGAAAATTTGGGAAGAGAAGTGAGAGTGATGCAAGAAAACCATGAAAAAAAAAGTCAGTGGCTTGCTAAAGGACACTCCAAAAAATACTGAAGAAAATAACACCTTAAAAAATACACTAACTCAAATGGCAAAAGAGCTCCAAAAAGCCAATGAGGAGAAGAACGTCTTGAAAGGCAGATTAGCCAAATGGAAAAAGAAATCCAAAAGACCACTGAAGAAAAGATCACCTTAAAAATTAGAATGGAGCAAGTGGAAGCTAGTCACTTTATGAGAAATCAAGAAATTATAAAACAGAAACAAAAGAATGAAAAAATGGAAGACAATGTGAAATATCTCATTGGAAAAACCACTGACCTGGAGAATAGATCCAGGAGAGATAATTTAAAAATTATTGGACTACCTGAAAGCCATGACCAAGAAAAGAGCCCAGACATCATCTTTCAAGAAATTATCAAGGAAAACTGCCCTAATATTCTAGAACCAGAGGGCAAAATAGAAATTGAAAGAATCCACTGATTGCCTGTTGGAAAAGATTCCCAAAAGAAAACTCCTAGGAATATTGTAGCTAAATTCCGGAGTTCCCAGATCAAGGAGAAAATATTGCAAGCAGCCAGAAAAACAGTTTGAGTATTGTGGAAACACAGGATTACACAAGATCTAGCAGCTTTTACATTAAGGGATCAAAAGGCTTGGAATATGATATTCTGGAGGTGAAGGGAGCTGGGATTACAACCAAGAATCACCTACCCAGCAAAACTGAGTATAATACTCCAAGGCCAAATATGGATTTTCAGTAAAATAGAGGACTTTCAAGTTTTCTCAGTGAAAAGGCCAGAGCTTAATAGAAAATTTGACTTTCAAATACAAGAATCAAGAGAAGCATGAAAAGGTAAACAAGAAAGAGAAATCATAAGGGACTTACTAAAGTTGAACTGTTTTGTTTACATTCCTACATGGAAAGATGATGTGTATAACCCATGAGACCTCAGTATTAGGGTA
>CM053625.1:154443883-154474897 GCA_028646595.1 Phalanger gymnotis
GCTTCCCTCTGCCACTTTGTGTGTTCTGCAGTTCTAGAATTGGTTCAGAGCCATTTTTTTATAGGTTTTTGGAGGGACTTGGTGAGGAGCTCACGCCAGTTACTGCTTTCCAGTCGCCATCTTGGCTCCGCCCCCCCCTCCAATTATCTTTTGATTTCCTGCTTTAGCTTTCCAATCTCCTGTGATGAATGTGATATCTTTTTTTTGTTGTTATTTCTGGAAGGTGTTGTAAATCTTCATAGAACTGATCAACTTTAGTCTCTTCGGCACCAGTGGTTGAAGCACAGTTTCGTATTACTGTGATATTGAATGGTTTGCCTTGGATTTGAATAGATACCATTCTGGCACTTTTGAAATTATACCTCAGTACTGCTTTTCTCATTTTTCTATTGACCATGAGGACTACTTCATTTCTTCTAAGGGATTCTTGCCCACAGTAGCATATGTAATGATCACATCCATTTAAGTTCACTGACACCCAAGATATAGATGTTTCCATTTCCTGTTTGACCACATCCACCTTACTTTGGTTCATAGATCTTACATCTCAAGTTTCTGTGCAATATTGATCTTTACAGAATCACCAAACACACCCACAGCTGAACTTCCTTTCAGCTTTGGTCCAGCCACTTTGACAGTACTGGAGCTACTTGGAGTTGTTCTCCCTTCTTCCTCAGTAGTGTATTGGACACTTTCCAACCTGAGGGTCTCATCTTTCGATGTCATCTCTTTCTTCCTTTTAGTACTGTTCAGGGGTTTTCTTGGCAAAGATCCTGGAGTGGTTTACCATTTCCTTCTCCATTGGATCAGAACTCTCCACTATGATCTGTGTGTCTTGGGTAACTCTTCATGGCATAGCTAATAGTTTCATTGAGTTTTGAAAGCCCCTTGTTAGGTCCCTTCTCAGTTTACAGAGTTCACACTCCTCAAAGCTATCTTCTACCTAGATTCCTTGTTCTTTGCAGCTCAATTATCACATCCGTTGTCAAACTAGTTGGTATGGGAGAGTCATTTGAGGGATTAATGTGGGGAGTGGGATTTCAAATGCTACAAGAGTTAGTTCTTATTCACTATTCGTTTTTAAGCAAAAGCAAAGATACTGGAGTGCTTTGCCATTTCTTTCTCCAGCTCATTTTACAGATGAGGAACTGAGGCAAACAGGGTTAAGTGACTTGCCTAGGTCACACAGCTGGTAAGTATCTGAAGACTCATGAAGATGCTGTATAACTGTAAGTTGTTGTTCATTTTCGTATTGTCCAGAGAGCCTTTCAATTACTAACTATGCAGTGCTCAAAAATTCCTTTACAGTAAGTAGGCTGCTTGAGTGTGTGTGTGTGTGTGTGTGTGTGTGTTCTTGTGTATGATACATGGAATTGTCTTAAGGTACTTCTGACTAAAACTTGAGAAGAATTTTACTCTAGGACAGGCCTTTCTAGAACCTATGAATTTTAACAGCCATAGGGATAACCTTTAGTTTAATTTTCTCTTTTAGAAAATCATACCATCTCCCCTTATATCTAGCTATACTGTGATCCAGATTGATGTTGAAGGTGAACTATGGAGACAAAAATAACTATCCAGCCAGAAACCTTGCTAGAAAATAGAATTCTTAGGCCATACAAATATATCCTGTCATGATTATATTCTTGCGGCTTAATAATTTTCAGATCAATTACAGACATTTTGGAAATTGAATGGATTATTGACATCATCTATTAAGTTCTAAGTCGATTTTCCAGACCCAGGGATTGGCTACTAAATCTTGGAGTATAATTTGCTATAGAAGAGTGAGGTCATATAAAATTAGAGGACTCAAGTTTGAATCTCATTTATGATACTTAATAATCGTGAATTAGTGCAAGTCATTTAACTTCCTTTGTCCTTAGCTTTCCCAACTGTTGATCTAAGTCAGTGATTCACAAGCCTTTTAGTTTCAATACCCCTTTATGCTCTTAAAAATTATTAAAGACCTTGAGTAGATTTTGTTTATGTGGCTTATATCATATTGATATTTAACTTATTAGGAAGTAAAATTTTAATTAATTTAAAAATATCAATGAGAAATATAAATATTTTATTAACAAAAATACAATTTTAATGAAAATAACTATTTCCCCAAACTAAAAAAAAATTAATGGGAAAAGTGGCATCATTTTACATATTTTTGAAAATTTTTATTGTCTTGTTCAGTGGAAGACAATTTTAGCAACTTTTGCACTCAATCTGTTTTGATATATTATTTTGATTGAATATATGAAATTCCAGCCTCACACAGACATGTATTTGGAGAAGGGAAGAATATTTCAACAGGTAAATAATGTCAATATCATTGTGAAATTGTTAGGAATTCTAGAACCCCCTGAAAGGCTCTCAGGGACCCCAAGAGGTTTTTGGACCACATTTGCCTTGGACTATATTATCTCTAATAATCATTTCCAGCTCTTAAATCTAGAATTTTCTGGAGCAAACATTTCAGCTGTAGTTTTCATTTATTTAGATGTGCTTGAATTCCCCTGGAGAAATGATCTCAGTTCCTACACTCCATTAGTAAAACAGTTTTGAGCATTTGCCTCTAGTCTGTATATATTAGCTAATTTAAAAGTCATATGTCAGAGTTGTAAAAATGATAAAAAAAAGAAAATGATAAATGTTAAGAGAGGCATGGGAAGACTTATAGAAACTGATACTGAGTGAAGCAAGTAGACCAGCCATTTATGTGATGCCATCAATATTATGAAAATTTTGACATTTATAAACTGCTACAAAGTAAAGTAAGCAGAACCAGAACAAGTTATATAGTAGCTACAGTATTGTAAAAACAACTTTGATAGTGATAAGACTTATGATCAATACAATAACCATTCATAATTGCAGAGGACTGAAGCGAGACATACTATTCATTTGAAAGAGGTAATATTTTTAGTGTACTGAATGGACCATATGTGTTACATAGCCAATGTGGGATTTTTTTTTTTGTTTGACTGTGCATATTTATTACAAGCAGTTGGTTTTCTTTTTTTTTTCCCTCAATGGGATGAGGAATGGGAGAAAAAAATAGAGTTCTTTTTATTAAAAAAAAATAGAAGGGTGGTTGCTACGGATGTGGAATATTGCTATTTCATGCTATTTGAGATAAAGTCATTGTTACTACTAGTTTTACTTAACTGTTTGACTTTGTTACAAGAGAACTTGCATGAAATGAGAATAATCCGTACATGTTTGTAATATAAAAATAAAATGTAAAACTTACCAAAAAAAGGTGAAATAAGTGAACCTAGCGTCAATAGGGAGTTACTGGATTTTATGGAGTAGGGGATTGATGTGGTCAGAAATGCATTGTAGCAGCTATGTGTAGGATGGATTGGACTGTGAAGAGACTTGACATAAGGTGACCACTTAGGAAGCCATTTCAGTAATCTGGATCAGAAGTGATATGGGCTTAAGCTTGGGGTTATGGCTGTATGAGTGAAAAGAATTGAATATATGTGGAAGTTGTTGCAATGAATTGGATATGTGAGTAAGAAAGAGTGAAGTGTCGAAGATGACAGGTTGTAAATTTGAATGATTAAGGATGGTGGTGCTCTTGAGAATTTTGGAAGAGGGTTAGTTGGGGGATAAAGATATGTAATGAGACCTGCTATCTCAGCCTCTCCTGTGCTTCCTTATCCTGTGCCATTCACTCTGGCTTTTCAAAACAAAAGGGTGTGGTAGGGCTCTTATATGTTGGTTACTGGCCCAAAGCATGTATTCTACCTTTCCCAGATTTTGAGAGGTGCCTGTTGTAGCCATCAGGTGATCTTCGGTTGGGGTGCAAGTAGATAAATGCTTTTTTTTTTTTTATGGCACCTGTGTAGCTTTTACCAAGAAGGGAGGTTTGGCTAAGAGTGAGGTAAGAGTTGGTATGCTGGTATCATTGACAAACCCCTTGACTTGGAGGAACAATTAGCTATTAGGTTTGGTTTACCCTTTCAGTAGCAGTTCATTAGATGAAAGTTCAGAAATGTGCTCTCACAATTTTGAATTAGACGAAGAGAATGGTTACAGTGTCTGTATTTCTTGACCCAGATATTCCGTGGTATAAACCTCAATGACAAAAAGAAAGCACCCATATGTACCAGAATGTTTGCAGTAATACTTTTTGATGGTAGCAAAGTGGGGAGTCCCTGGAATTTGAGGTGGGGCAGGGGAGTGATATGATCAGACCTTCCCTTTAGGAAAAGCAGTTTACCAGCTGAATGAAGAGATGGGGCACCAGAGTAGTGACAGTGTCAGGTGAGAGAAGGGAAAAAATATGATAGCAGAGGTGAAGTAGATCTTGACATCAAATTGTGTGTGCGTGGGTGGGTTGAGGGGTGTAGGTGGTGAGATATAGTGAGGCTTTGAATTTTTGAGCCTGAGAGAGAGGAAAGCTAGTGCCCGCACAATAATAGGGACATTTGGAAGAGGAGAAGGTTTAGGAGAAAAGATAGTGAGTTTAGTTTTGGACATAATGAGTTCAAGATGTGTAATGGACCTCTAGTTTGAGATGTTTGAAAGGTAGATGGAAGTTTGGAGGTAAGCATAGAGACTGGGCAGAATAGGTAGATTTGAGAATCATACACATAGAGATGGTAATTAAATCCATGGAACTGATGAGGTCAAGTGTAGTAGTATAGAGGGAGAAGAGATAATGTCAAAATTTGTTTTTTTTTTTTTTATAAGTAATATATCACTTCAACAGGTCTTTGGACAAGGCTCAAAGTTTTAGACTACTAAGCTAAGTTAATGTTTATAAGATGGTCTAAAAAACTAACTCTTAGCACCTTCTCCAGTCTTTTCTGCTGCTCTGCTACCATTACTGCAGAAGTCAAATGAGCTACTCGGGGTTGAGGATCATTTTGTATTTGTTTTTGTTTAATGTTACCTTTGCCAAAGAATTCATCACCAAGTGGCCTCTCTTCTGTTAATGAAATAAAGACACCACACTTAACTAGGTTTTGTCTTAGTTGTAGGATGTAGTCTTTGGACTGGGCCATACTTGAAGCCTTTTCAGCATGATAGAACCTATCTAATGTTATGCACTCTGATATAATTTACAAAAGCAGTAGCTAGCATTTCAACTCAAGAAGTTAACAACATGCATTTAAAAAAAAATTCTTATGAAATTAAGGCTTTTGAGTATGGGTTAAAAATAGACCCTTTGCATAAGCAAGATCTAATTTTCTGTTCATACTTTTTACAGAAATAAATATTTAAATTTGAAAGAGGAATTCCATATGTACTGTTATACTTACTGGATTTATAATCAGATAATCTGGGTTTGATTCCTGGCTAATTTACTAAAGTGCATGTGTCCTTGGGCAAGTCATCTTTTTCAGTCCCATTTTTAAAATGATGAGTTGGACTAGATGATTTTAGGTGCTTTCCATCTCTTATTCCTGTGATTTTTTAGCATTTCTGTCTCATGTTTTTCATTTCTTTTGCTTTTCCTTGCACAGAGGATGCTCCATTCCCTGGCTGTGGATTTTCATTGCCTGTTCCCCATGCTTGGAATGTTCTCCCAAATTATTTCCATCTCTTGACTTCTTTAAAGTCCAAGCTAAAATTCCACCTTCTACAAGAAGCCTTTCTTGATCCCTGTAATGGTAGCCTTCCCTCTCTTGATTATCTCTTGTTTATCTTGTTTGCACATAGTTATTTGCATGCTGTCTTCTATGTCAGACTGCAAGCCCCTTGAGAGCAGAGTTTGTCTATTGTCTATCATCTGTGCTTGTTAAATAATAGGCACTTAATAAATGCTTGTTGATTTGACCTTTTGAAGGTACCTGCTCTTGTTATTTGCTAATAAGAAATAATATAGGCGAGCTGAGCATTTTTTATAAGGCTTTATGTAAATTTATATATGTGTAGATATACATATATACATACACATACATATTTAGAACTTTGTTTTCACAGAATTTATATATAAACATAACTCTAAAAAGAAAGAAACTATGGTGTAGTGGATAAAACATTGGACTGGGGGTCCTTAGTACTTAGTACCCCATTCCCATTAATCCCATAGCGCTCATTTCTAAAAACTCCTAAAAAGGAATTACCTAAAGAAATATCAGAAGCTCCCCACCCCCCAATTAAAAAAAAAAAGTATGTTCCATTCTACCTCATGGCACAGCTCTAAACTTCAGGTCCAGAGAAGACTTCTATCAGGATCGTTTGGTTTTGGGAAACACTACAAACAGCTAAAAGGAATTGTTATTGTGAAGTGAAGAGATTTGGTACTCTTCATAAGCAAGGCTGTCCTGTATTGGATGTTCATAGTAGAAGGAAAAAAAGTTATTTAGATTTGGAGTCCTAGGCATATTCCTTCAGAATTCACATAGCTGTCCAAAGTAGGAAAAGACCTGTGAGCTTTTGAAAGCTGGCTTTTAGATTCATCTTTGTTACTGACCAGCTCTGTGAACTGAAAGATACTTGAGGAAGTCAACATCTCTCCCTGTGTCCAGCACTAATTTATGTTATCTAATCTTACCTGGAATTTCACTGCATGGTTGTAGTGTTTTGTTTTTTCCCAGCAGGTCAGTCCTCACTATTTTTCTCTCACACAGGAGTTAAAAACCTTCTATTTTTTTCCTCCCATCCTATTCTCCCACCCTTTCAGCAGAGTACCTTGCCTTCTTTACTGAGCAAAGGTAATTAATTTACTTTGAGTTCCTGCTTCTCCACTGCTCTACATTTTAAGCTCCCTTGACATCATTCTTCATTTTTTTCTCTTTTACAAACCAGTCTCCAATAAAGAGGCAGTATTTCTCCTCCACCTAGGCCAACCTTGCTTTTTGTGTCATTAATTTCATCTTCTTCAGCAGATTGTTACCATGGTCATTTCCTTTCTCTAATCTTGTGTTTTCCTATCAACTCACTCATTCCCTGTTGCCTAAATGTACTGGGTCTCCCCATCCTGAAAAAACCCCCCAACAGTTCTATCAGACTATTACCCCTTCATGCTATTGTCTTAGCTTCTTTCTTTCACAGCTAAATTCTTAGGCAAGAATGTGTACACTTGCCTCTGTGTCTTCTACTTACACTTCTCATCCTCCAGCCCTTTGCAATCTGGCATCATTATTCAAATGCACTACTCCTTCCCAAAGTTATCAGTAATCTCTTAATTCCACAATTCCATAACCTTTTCTCAGTTCTCATCTTTCTTGATTTCTCTCTGCATTATGTTTACTACTCTGAGTTTTCTTGATATTGTTTTCTTTACCAGCTGATCCTTAAAGAAATGAAGGCTCCTCATATGAGGAGGGAGTGCATTTCAGACCTAGGGGCACAAAATGCCAGACTCAGAGAACAGCAGGTAAGCCTTTTCGGCTTCAACAAGAGTGTAAGAAGGTGTCCTGAAGTCAGAGGTGCCAAATTGAGGAGCTTGTATTTTATTCTAGAGGCAGTACAGAGTCATTGAAGATTGTTACTAGGGGGACTAACATGGTCACACCTCCTTCTTAGAAAGATTATTTTGGTTGCTGTTTGTGTGAAAGTGGGTGGCTTGTAGCCCCTCAGAGAGACGATTGAGCAGAAACTAGCATGTAGTCATTTGTAAGTATAGAAACAAAAACAGATTTGATAGATGTTGTGAAGGTATGCCCACAAGACTCGGCTGCTGACTTAATTTGAGGGGTGACTGAGAGCCCAGTTACCTTGTTAAAGTCAACATACCCTGCTGCCACCTTTCTTTTCATTTGTGAGCCTCATAAACAAACATGACCCTTAAGTGACTGATAAACTGAGAGTAATGCTAGTTATAAGTCTAGTCTTCTAAAGTGTTCTATCTGGAAGGAAACTTAAAAGATTGTTTAATCCAGCCTTCTAATTTTCCAAATGAGCAAACTGTGACCCAGATAGATGGAGTTACTTTGCCTAAGGTCACATTGTCAGAAAGTACAAGAGTTAGGAATAAAACCAGATTTCCTGTGTATAAAGAAAAAAAAGCTATTGATTTTTACAGGGGAATTAGATTTAATGAAGGACCAGTGCAACAATCTTGAAATTCTTGAAAGTACCGTGAAATACCCCATAAACATTTTTCACAAAAGTCTCCATGTCTCTATTCCTTCTAATGCTGCTTTTCCTATAGCACTGATAGTCTAAATGAATAAAAAGCTGTTAGTTTTATTTGAATATTATTGCATTGGATTTTTTCCCTTTAGGAAATAAATCTAGAATAGTTCAATAACATTATTAGATAAAGTTTTATAGGATTACCTGTAGAATGTTAGGTACTTGAGGGCAGGTGCTGTTTTAGCACCGTATTTATTTATTTAGCACTTAGCACAATGCCTAGCATTTAATAGTTCCTTAGAGCCACAGGTGAGAGTTGAGTGAATCAGCTGGACCCCCTATGTGGATGAAAAGGGCTCTGTACTCCATCACGTCAGGGCATGCACTGCAGTGGCCACATACTAGTAAACTCTCTAGGTAGATGAGCTAACAAACCTGTTGGTTATTTAGGGGGATGTCTCCCCCAAGCACAGAAGACTTTACCTGGCAGAATGGGCAAGTGAGAACAATTTATTCTAGTACCCAGAGGCAGCTGAAGCAGGTGCCTGGGAGTGCTTAGGGTTTGGTCAGACATCAAAGATGCCAAGGTCTCCCAGTGCATTCTGGGTCATCGCTAGGCATCTTGACTTTTGTCCTGACCCTGGACTTTGATGGCTCTGGAAGAGACAGTGAGGGTGGCAACTTTATGCAGCTCTGCCTCACTTATATTCAATTCACATGAAAATTAAGAAATCATCCCATAATGTCATTGGCCTTCTTTGCTGAGGAGGAACAAATAATAACAACAGGCACTTAGTAAATGTTGATTGAATAGTTGTAATTGAAACATCACCTACAGTGAATAGTCCAAACAACTGTTGACCTGAAGATAGTTTGTTAAGTTCGTAACTGTGCATGTATAAATTTCTATATGATGTTCATATATTCAGGTATTATTTATACAGTATAAATTTCTTTGGAGATATGATGATTCGTAATATGAATCTGCCATGGAATGTTTTGTGGGCATGTGTAGGGCTGCTTTACTCTTCACATAATTGCAAATTAGAATAGTAAGTCAGCGGTTTTGAGCATTTGCTATATGTATGTGAAAAGAAGAGCTGCTAACTGGCCTTAAAGGGCTTATGGCATGTTTGTGTGTGTGCTCTCTTCCCAAACATCACTGCTGTAGTTGAATTGGAAGGCTGAGGCACTGCTACTAAGGCTCATGAACAACATCTGCTACAATCAGTTATGAAATTCCTTTCTAGAGAATGTGAATTTTAGCTAAATTTTAAGGATGGGTGAGGAGCAGGAATTGGTAGAGAGCACTGAGTAACAGATTCCAGGCAGAGACCATGTGTAATCCCATGTTTGTATGGGAAGAGCAAACCTATTAACGTGGTTGAAATGAAGACCCTACAGTTATAGGAAGAAATGAAGTTTGGGAGTAGTGTGGGTGTTGAGAGGATGTCGCTGGAGGGCCCCAGATTCTACATAGAGAAATTTAGATGAGAGAACTAGGAGGTGTTGTTTTGGTGCAGGGGAGTGATAATGGTGGTGAAAAATCATACTGGAAGTGAAAATATGTTGCTGGGGGGGTAGGACTGATGAAGTCTGGAATGTGAACTCTGTAATAGATACAGGTAGAAGATATTTTAGATTTTGCGGGCCTTTGTGAAAGGCAAAATACAGATAGAAAATAT
The DNA here is from genome assembly GCA_028646595.1 of Phalanger gymnotis. Taxonomy (NCBI): domain Eukaryota; kingdom Metazoa; phylum Chordata; class Mammalia; order Diprotodontia; family Phalangeridae; genus Phalanger; species Phalanger gymnotis. Next base: position 154,453,606 of record CM053625.1, read on the forward strand.
CTTAGACTTTGTGGGCCAAGAGGTAAAATTGAGGCTATTATGTAGCTGCTTATTATAATGGGAGAAAACAAATTTCCACAGATTTTTTTACAGTTCATTTATGTAGAATATCATATTGGTAATGATAATGAAGTACAGTTTATTGCAACATTGGTCTAATGAAAAGGGTATTCTTTTTTTGGGGGGGTGCGTCACACGTTTCCCTTAAGTGGGTTTTATAATTAGTGTTCACCATCATCAAAATAGATTGTAAATGTTCATATAAATGTTTCATATAGAAAATGAGATTTTACAGATTTCTTTGAAAATGTCTTTTTATGCAGATAGGTTTGGCCTGATCAGTCCATGAGCATAGGATTTTAATTGAGTACATTGATCCTTTGGAAGGCATTTATAGAATTCTCTTAGAGCCTTCTCTTGATATTTACTTTTTGTCATGTTGTTAGATTGCAGATCAATCACTTCCAATTGAATGTTAAGTCAAAGTTGTTCATTTATACTGTCAAATGGGTTTTGAAATATGGAAATCTTTTGCCATTGAGGTTTAAAAATCCTCCTGGAACTGTAGTTTGAGTTCAGAAAATAAATCCACTGCAAATTTGTGTGGGAATGGAGACATCATTATTATTTTAAATTTTGACAGTGTGGGAATTGAATAAAGCAGCTCGATGTTACTTCTGAATCAAACATCAAATTGATTCTACAGTTATAAGTTTATGTATACATCCTTGTTTACCTTGTGATTTTAGATTAAGTTAAATGAGAAACATTATTAAGTCTGCAGCAAAAAGCTAATTTCCAAAGCCATTGAGTGATAATAGTGGTTGAAGATATTTCTCCTTGTTGAGAAAATTTCAGTCTCAGATCTGAGCTCAAAAGATAATCATAAAGCTGCTTATTTTTCCTCCGATACTTCTTGTTTTGACCTGATAGGTATGTAACGTAATAGCAAAAATGTCAAAGTGTGGTGATTTGTGTGGACTCATGCTGACTAGTTGCATAATGACCTCACTGTGATTTTTGGTGAAGTTTAGCAGCAATGTGAAGTGATGAGAATGTCATACTGCCCCTGTTGAAGCAACCATGTACTGTATGTAAAGGAGTGATCATTGCTATTCTCTAATAAAACTTTATTTATTGACATTGAAATTTGAATTTCATGTTATTTTCACATGTCATTAAATGTTCTTTTGATTTTTTTTTTTTGGCCATTTAAAAATGCAGAAACAACTCCTAGATCATGGGTCTGGAATTTACAGACCTCTGCTCTAGGAGAAAACAAAACAAAATGAAACAAAAAACAAATTATAATGGAAAAGAAAACAAGCACGGAGCTAGAAAAATGAGGAAAAGGAAAGTAGGGGAACAAATACAATGAAGAAGAGGGACAATAAAATTATAAGCTATTTTCATTTAAACAGTTTGAGTTTTTGTAGATTTTGCTAATGTCGTAAAACACAACTAATGAGCATCAGTGAAGACTTGCCTTAAATGTAGATATGAGCTTACATTTAACATTAAAATGTAAATTAATAAGCATTGAGTAAAGTATGGAATTGCTGTGACTGGAATGCTTTTGTTGCCATTTGAAAACAGCATGTGCTGGAGCTCTGCCCTAGAATGTATGGCAGACCCTCAGAAGTAGCAGCATGGAATCTACCCAGTGTGGAGGGATGGCGTTACTAACTCTGGTATTTTCATTTAAAGCCTGAAATGCTGTGGATCCTTTTCAAAACAACTATTTGGGGCAAGAAATGATTAGGTCAGATTTGCATCTATCATTAGGCCAGCTTAGAATAAACTTAATTCAGGTGTTCACATATGCTTCTGCCTTGTACCTGTCCATTTCTCCATGGCCTGTAAGCATTGTGTCCTCAGAAAGTAAGTTCATTTGAATGGGACATGATTAATTCCCTCTCCACTGTATATTTCTATAAGCTTCAATTCTGGTTGCTTTTATAGGTATTTATAGAGATATCTCTTGACAGTCTGGTTCTTAGTTACACTGGCGTTGGCTTGTGAACAAGTGTAAGTGTGTTATAAAGGCATTGGGAATTTAGGTATGTTTGAATTTTGCCTAATCAGACTAGCATGTATATGAAATACAGATCTCTATATCTGACTTTATTCCAGGCCCTCCATACTGTATTTCTAGCTGCCTGCTATATATATCTTTACCTGTATAGCATCTCACAATCAGCATATCTAAGATCAAACCAATCTTCCTTCTCTACAGGTCACCCATCTCCCTCTAACAAGCAAACAAACCCAGCCACAAAACAGAAACATGCAACAAAGAACAAAAACCATTTCCTGCCCCTGAGTTCTCTCTTGGTGGTACCTACACCATCTTTTGAGTCATCCAGACACCTGTAATTTTTAACTCTCTTTATGGTGTAGTGTCTAGTGTGTAGGACTTGGAGTTAGGAAGACCTAGGTTTGAATCTCATGTCTCACATTTAGTAGCTGTGTGACTCTGGCCATGTCTGTTAACCTCTCTTTCTCATCTCTAAAATGGGGACAATTACCTGTAGGGAGTATTCCTACAGAACTATGAGAATATAAAGTACTTTACAAATTTTAATGTTATTTATCATCTTCTCTCTCTGGCTCCTCTCTCCCCAACAGTTTCCAAATATTATTACTAATCTCCTCTTTGCAAAAACTCACACACATGCTCTTTCCATTCAAGTTCGATTATAACTATTCTGTCTCCATCTCCAATTTGTCCTTCAAAGCACTGCCCAAGCAATCTTAGTAATGGACTACTTTATTCAAGTCACTTTTTTCTCTATTCAGAAGCTTTCGCTGATTCTCCATTGCCTGTAGAATAAAGTCTGCACTCTTGTTTTTGGCTTTCAAAGCCCTCCACAGAATGACACATCTTATCTTTTCAACCTTACTTCATACTTTGTATATTCTTTCTTCTAGACAAGCTAGACTTTCCCCTATCCCTTGTTTTCGTTCTGTCATTTCTTGTCTTTGCATGCATCTTTTGTTGACTGCATTTGGAATAGACTTCTCCCTCATCTATGGTATCTTTTTTTTAGTCCCTATTGGTGATTTAATGGAATATATTTATGTGTATGGTGAAAAGTTTTTATTCTAACTATTCAGCTTTGTCTGACTTCTCTCTGTTCAGAGGGAGCTCCAGGGAAAGCACTTTGGTTTCCTTTCTCAAATATGAATGAGGTCCTCTGCTGAGATCCTTTGCTGGCATAAAAATATGTAACTAGAGAAAAAAGAAGTAACATTGATACTTGGAACTGTATGGAAAGTATACCTAGAGAGATATCTTGTTAGCTTTTTTTGAAACCAGAAACTGGCGAGTGACCACTAAGGGAATTATATCTACTAATTCTGCACTAAATGCTGTCACTCTAACCTCAATTAGACGCTGTGCTAAAATCTTTTGCAAATATTATCTCATTTGAGGAGGGTGTATGCTCCAGGGATATGAGGTACAATCTGTGTGGAGGAATGGAGAGGTAATGTCTTTTGGTGCCTCATTGAATTCTAGCACCATTGGCCTTCCTGTTCACTAAATTCCTGTAACACATATACTCTGTAGTAAACAATTTATTGTTTAGTTATATACTCTTTTTGTCATGGAGATTGGCATTGGACTATTTGAATGAGAAGCCCCATGGGAACGATATGATTATTTTACAGAGATGGAAACTGAGGTCTGGAAAAGGAAAGGGACTTGACTGGGGTGGAAGAACCAAGACTAGGAGCTGATATGTATATATTTTATTTGCCTTGTTTATAAGCTCCTTGATATGGACCATGATTTTAAATTTCTCTATTCCTCTTAGTGCCTAATATTGTTCATAAATAGATTCTGATTTGATTTTAAGCAGCCTAAAAATAGATTGTGGTATAATGAGACCTCTATCACAGAAAGTTTTTCAACTCAGGAATATTAGAATAGATTCAAACTTCAGATGAAGGTTTGATGAATGAATTTGAGGCTACATTCCAACTGTCAGGTTCTGTGATCCTAATAAAAAGATGGTGTATTTCTCTTTATAAAATGTTTGGCTTTAGTTTTGCATCTTGAAAGTGAATAAAATGAGAGATGCCTATTGACAAATGTCTTTCTGCCTTTTTACTTCCCTCCCAGGACTGTTCTCTTATTGAAGTGAAATATTATAGATTCCTGAAACTTAACAGTGGAATGCATGAGTTTAAGTGGTAAGTATTAAACTCTTATTTTAAATTGCTTAGGCCTTTGAGATAAACAAGTAGGATTAACTTTGTCATCTCCTTATCCTTTTCAAATTACTTTTCAAGTTTTGTCCCTTTTTGAATAGCCTCAATTCCTGGGTTAAGAGAGATTGTACATTTAGTGGAGGTGGGAGATGAGCATAATTATGCTTTGCCATAGATACACTGTTTGACATTTTGTAAATCACTTCACGACATCTATCTGCCTCAGTTTCCTCCTCCTTAAGCAAGGAGTTAGGCAAGGAAGAGTGTTTAAAATGTTTTTTTTTACTTTTTCCCTAGTAAGCATTTTCCTTCTCTTGTCCCTTCTTTGACTTTTCCCCCAGTGTCTCTTGGAATTTATTTAACCTTTTTATATTCACTAACATGTACACAAATAAAGGAAACTGATTTTATAATTCCCCTTTTTCATGATTCCTAATTATATTCATGACTATTATTAGACTTCTTCATTTTAACCGGCAAAAAAGTTACCACCTCCTTGTATCCCAGATAATATCCTTATAGGGGTCCATTGTTGCTATTCATATTGAGATGCCACAGATGTGTATACTCTTCAGAATTCTTTTCTTTCTCACTAGACTATAATGGGACTTACTTTTTAAAAGTCTCTTCCCAGGCCCAACTGAAAGAAGCTTCACAAAGCTTTGAAAGCTTAAGTCCTACGATTCTGAAGCCTGTCCTTGTTGAGTAAGAGGTGTTAAAAACGGACTGGTCACTTAAGGCCTGAGTTAAGACCATTTGTTTCTTTTCTTAACAATGATTTTGGAGGTATATTTTTATTGGAATAAAAGAAGTGCTTTACTATTTGGAAGTGACTTTTTAAATTTAATAATCTATGGCAGCATTTGTTGGTTGTGTGTATATGCATGTGTTTGTTTATTGATACTTTTTGTTTTATAGTACATTTTGTTCTGAATATTCCCTTCATTACCCCTCCCTAGTAAGCATTTCCTTTTAACAAAGATTTGTTTTAAAAAGGAAAAAAAAGTTTAGTAAAATAGATCAACACATTAATCTTGTGTTAGCATATACAACATTTCAGCATATGCAACATTTCAGACCTGCAGTCCCACACTGTTCCAGTATATGGAGAGAAGTATATTCAATTATATTATGATTATGTTGTATTTAGTTTTATATTCTCTATTTATCTTGTCATAGATTTTGTCATTCTGATATTGCTTACTTCACTCACTTCATATAAATCTTCTCATGTGTGAGAAATACAACTTTGGGGATCTCTGGACTTCCTAGGCAGGGCCAAAGTCCTGAGGAAGAAACCTGTGATAATCCCTAGGGAAGGCTGTACAGACCACAGGACTCCCAGAGGAAGACCAAGTGGTAGCCCCTCCTTAATCTGTGGGGATCACAGGGTCTCCTAGAGGTCAGACCCTAAGGAGGACCCAAGTGATGGCCCCTTAAGACAGTGGTAAGATCACAAGGCTCCCGAGACAGGGCCAGAAGACCCAAGTGATGTCCTAGTAAGAAGGCTGTGCAGACCACCAGGTTCCCCAAGGGAATCCAGAGTGGTAGCCCTCTTAACACCGAAGTGGGGATCACAGGACACCCCAAGGCAAGATGCAGGAGTAACCCCAAGACGAGCTTCTGTTGCTCATTGCTTCCCTTCACTTGACTTTAGGAAGATCCATGTGATGTGCCCATTCTCACCCAAAGAACTCAGAACCAGAGTGGGCAGAGGAAGGCATTTTATTACTGTCCTTGAGGGAGTGGGTATAGTGCTCACTGGAACACTCACACTGATACAGCTGTAGGAGCAGGGGTAACCATTCCCTCCACTCCTGCTAGAGTTATGGTTAGTTTACAGTTTTTATTTTTTTACATAGTTTTCCTAGGTTATACAGTTTATATAGGTAGGATAATAAGGATACAGAAGCAAAAGTGAAGTTAATTGGATTTCCCTTGTCTTAGTTTAGGATTAAACTACATTCTTTTACTTCTCCTACTTTCCCTCTTTAACATGTACAAATTATGCAAATCAGTAGGCCTGGATTCTTGATCAAGACCAGATCCTAGATAAGCTTGACCTGGTTCAAGCTGTTTGGCCTCTCTAATTCCCATGACTGCCTTCTCAAAAAGCATGTGAATGCATGAAAGCTTCTGACCTCTCACCTGACCGACCTTGAGGCCTGGTTTCTGCTAAAGCTGGGGTGGGGTGGGGGTGGGGGTAAGTACACCTTTAGTTCTGTGGAAACAAAACTCCTCCTCCCATTTGTTACATCATGTTTCTCCAAATTTGTCATTTTTTTATGGTACAGAAATTTTATACAGTTTATTTAGCTGTTTTCCAGTTAATGAGTACCTAGTTTGTTTCTAGTTCTTTGTTACAACAAAAAGTATTATAGTGAATAATTTGGCTTATATGATAACCTTTCTGTATTTGACCTTCTTGGGGCATATACCTAACAGTAAATCTCTGATTTGAAGAGTTGTGGACATTTCAGTCACGTGTGTGTGTGTGCGCGCAACTGTGCGGCTTTCTAGATCCTTTTAAAATCTATTACTTATATATTTTGTCATCTTTGGTAATTGGAGTTTTTCTGAGGTGAAATCTCACTTGTTTTGATTTGCATTTCTATTATTAGTGAAGTAGAAGAATTTTTCTTGTGGTTGTTAATTGCAATTTTTAATTCCTGTGCTTCGATCATTTATATATTGGGAAATAACTTTTGGTCTTATAGCTTTTGTTGATATATTCCTAGAAGATTTCTTAATCTAGCAGTTGAATACAGGAATACCTCACTTTAGGCAAATGCTACAATATCTAAAATAAATAATAATAATATGTAATATCTAATAATAATAATAAACATCTAATAATAAATAATAAAATGCTACAATATCTAAAAAAACAAGCATATGTGGATGGAGTTATAGTATATATAATTGTTTTATGAAAGCAGTCTTCCTTAAATGGAAGTGTTCACAAGAGGAGGCTTTTAAATAGCTTTCCTACCATATCCCTAATAGTCTTTTTATGGGCAACTTTTCAGTAACATATCTTGCTTATTAAATTTTTTTCTGGATGATTATCATTATTTTCTTCCTCTTTCCCCCAAATTCCTCCATCCATTAAAAAAAAAACCCAAACAAATAAAAAAGAAAACTTGTAAAATATCATAGTCAAGCAAATCAGATCCACAGATTTGCGGTGTTCAAAAATGAATCTTATCCTGCATTGCCAGCCTATCATCCATCAAGAAATGATGGGATATATGCTTCATTATTGGTCCTTTGGAGTCACGGCTAATTGGCATTGATGACACTTCTTAAATCTTTAAAATTGTCTTCCTTTTGTCATAGCCATTATATAATTTTCTATTCTGGTTCTCTTTCTGCCTTTCTGCATCCCTTTATACAGGTTTTGCTGGGTTTTTCTGAATACATCTGTTTCATCATTTCTTAAGGTGCAGTAATATTGTATTGCATTCATAAACTGTGATCTCTTTAGACATTCCTCAGTTGTTCAGTTCCTTCAGTCTATCATTTCTTTCCCAGGCCATCACCTCTGAACTGGCCACATTATGTCCTCTATTCTCCAGGTTCTTGCCCCTCTATCCCTCAAGCTCTGCCAAGCACCAGCCTAGATTACTCCCATCATCATCTGCTTTCGTTCTTATTCTCTGGCTGCTGAATAGAGATGGAGAAAATGATGAAATCATGCTGACTGGTCAGTACAATTTTGCGTTCAATACTGTTAACTGGGGCCTCCTTTTACACTCCTTAATTGATTCACTATCCCAGATACCACAGCGTGTCTTTTAAACCTTGTCAATCCTCCTCAGACTTCCCATGGTTTTTTCTCCTCCTGCCATCTTAGTTGAGAACCTTGCATAAAAATTCGGGCCTCTCATTGAGCACTACCTCTTCTCCTCTGGCCTGCCCCAGCCCCCCTCCCAACGCCTCCCATCCCTATCATCTCCTTCATCCTTCTCACTTGAAGAGGTGACTCTTCCTCCAAAGGTAGATCTCTCTATACACACAAGTGACAGTATTCCATCCTGTCTCCTCCAAGAGATTCCTCCCTGCCCCATCATCTTCACTGTGTTAATAATCTTCAGTCTCTCTTTCATCTGTTAGCTCCTTCTTCACAGTCTGCAAAGCAATGCTCATGTCTACCCCATGCTCAGAAAACCTTCCCTGCTTGTTACAGTCCTGTGTCTCTGTGTTGGCAATCAGATAGGGCTCTTAGCACTCAGTTCAACCAAGTGCCCTTGAAGAGTTTGACCTTTGTGTTCTTGATTAAATTGGGAGTCCTTGGTAACCTCCTTGCCTCAGGGCAGGGCCTAGTTTACATGGATTTGAGTGACATGTTTGGGACATCAGAGGCTTTTAGACCACATGGGTTTAAGTCGCCTCTTTGTGATGATTTTAAGTCATGTGGGTGAGTCGCATGTGTGACTCACCCTTGACCCTGAAAAAGATATAAAACCAGGGGTTGGTTTTCTCTTTTTTGGAACTCTGACCCACAAGCAGTGGTGGTGCGAGTGACTCTGGGCCAGTGAGCTCCCGGGCTGAACTTAGACATTGGTAACTGAATTGTATGTGGGCTGTCTGTCGAAATTTGTAATTTGTCTGTATTTGCTCTGAAGTTCAGGGTGCTGGCTTTTTCCCCTGAGCTAAGTGAAGTGATATTTGTATGCTGGATTAAAGTAAGTTATCCCCTTAATGTTGCTTTCCTTAGGAAAGCAGATCAAAAGAACTTGGGCTTTGGCAGCATGCTTGTTGTTGGGCTTGTGTTGGTCTTTCACCCCCGCAACAGCTGCTAGCCGGATTGTCAAAACAGTCTCTCCTCCGTTTTGTGGCTAAACTCCTTTTAAAAGGCTAGCTACAGTAAGTGTCTCCAGTTTCTTTCTTCTTAGCTTTTTCTTAACTCACTGTAGCCTGGCTTCCAAAGTCCTGATTCAATGGAAACCATTCTGTCAAAGCATAGCAGTGATCCCTTAATTACCAACTCTCTTGACCTTTTCTTAATCTTCATCCTTTTTGACCTCTGCAGCTTTGGATGCTGAATTATCCTCTTTTCCTTAATACTTTCTCTGGCTTATAGTGTCACTATCTCTCTGGGACTCTTCTCAGTATCATTTGCAGTATCCGTATCCATGTCAAGTCTACTTAACTTTCCCTAAGGGAGTTTGTCTCCTAAGGCATTGTCCTTGGCCCTCTTCTCTTTTCCTTATGTACCCTTACACTTGGTGATCTCATTAGCTCCCATGGTTTCAATTATCATCTCTATTCAGATTACTCTCAAATTAGCTTTAACCTCTCAACCCTCAGTCTTGCATTTCCAGTGGTCTCTTGGACATTTCAAACATGGATTCTCTTAGATATCTTAAACTGAAAATGACAAAAACTGATTAGTTAATCTTTCCTCTTTAAATTCTTCTCTCTTCCTTACGTCCCTATTACTTTCGAGGGTACCACCATCCTCTCATTCCTCCAGGCTTGAAACCTAGGTGTCACCCTTGACTCACTTTCTTACCTACCATATCCATTCTGTTGCCAAGGTCTCTGGATTTTACATTCACAACGTCTCTGTACTTTTCCTATATTGCTGCAGCCCAAGTGAACCAGTTTACTGGATGATCTCTCTCTGCTGCAACTCTCTCTCCACTCCAGTTGACCATTTGGCATTCAAGTGTCAAAACATTCTTTTTACAGCAAAGGTCTGGCACTATTCAGTTTACTCCAGATGTATTACCTTCAGGAACAAATGTAATATCATCTCTTTGACTTTTAAAGCCTTTGACAAACTGACCCTTTCCTATCTTTACAGTTTTCTTAGATCTTAATCTTATCTATATATTTTATTATGCACAGACACTGGCCTTCTTTCTGTTCCTTCCATAGGACACACCTTTCTTTCTACTCTGTTTATTATTCCCCCTAAGCCTGAAATACTCATCCTCCTAGTCTCTGTCTCATGGCTTCCTTTGTCTCAGCTAAAATCCCATTTTCTACCAAAAAAAACACCCTTTTTTGTTTCCCCTTAATGCTAGCAATCTCCTTTTGAAATTACTTGCAGTTTATTTGGTTGTTTGCTGGTTATCTGCTCAGTGTGGTTGTGGGCTTCTTGAAGGCAGGGTACCTGACTTTTTGTCTTTTTTTCTATCCATCTCTTAACACAGTGCTTGGTTCATACTGGGTATTTATAAAATGCTTGTCGACTGCCCAACTAATCGACATACCCTTAGATTCCAGTTCTTTGCTCCAACAAGAAGTGCTGCTATTAATATTTTTATATATGAAGCTTTGTTGACAATTATGATTTGTTTATTGCATATTTTATGTTGCTGTATCCCCTTATACTTTTTTTCATTTTGTCCTTTTTTACAAAGAAGGTGGTGATAGAGATTGACATACTGTTTCTACTCTATTCTTCCTCCCTGCCTCCCCCCCCCCCCATTGCATTGCTGTTTCTTGTGCTTACTTTCTTTACTTTAGAATGCTCTCTTTTACATTCTACGTGAAGTTTAAGTAGTTTTTTTTTCTATTTCTGCTGTATTCTACATTCCTTTCCATGCCACTGTCTTTTTTAAAGCAGTCTATGGATTCGTTTGATTAACATTTTGTTTCCTGTGTTCAGAAGTTCTGGACAGTTTTCTTGTATTATTTTTTGCTTTGTAGTATTGAGGTTTTTTGATTTCTGGGAGACCTATAATCTTCAGATTGCCTCCAGGCAACCTGTTCTTGAGATAAAAGTTTATGCTTATCTAGAGATGTTTTCTTTTAATGCTATTATTGCTATTTTGCTTCATTTCTTCCAGATTGTTCTTCACTTGTGTATTTGCGTATCCAACCAGTTAGTCTCTATTTTGTTTCTTTGGTGAGGTTTGTTACCATGGAGTCAAGTTTTTGTGTTCTGCCAGTTATTTCTTTGCAGACTGTAAGGTCAGCTTTCACAATTCTTGTTTCTCTTTGAAGCCATTTAGAGAATATTCTGCTGTGGTTCTGTCCTATCTTTGGAATTTGCAAGGTCCTCAAGGTGTTGATTCATTTTCTTTTGCATTGCAAAGTATTAGCTCATCTGGAAGGCATAATCCTGTTCTTAGTATCTTCCCTGTTGGTTTATCTGTTTATGTTCAAGGTCTTTAGCTTTCTTACTCCTGAGATCTTTGTTAATTTCAGCCTCCCAAGAAAATGGTACAGGGCAGAGCCATGATGCCAGAGTAAAGGAAGGGACTTGCCTGAGCTCTCCCCCAAAGCCTTCCAAATACCTTTAAATAACTATTCTAAACAAGTTCTAGGGTAGCAGAACCTACAAAAAGTTGGAGTGAAACAATTCATAGCCCAGGACAACTTAGAAGGTCAACAGGAAAGGTCCTTTGCACCAGGGTGAGAGAGGAGTGCTGTCTAGCGCAAGTTCCACCAGTGCAGACTGAGCCCCAGCAAACCAGGGACAGGCCTTTGGGGTGACTGAATCATGGTAGCAGTGGTGGTTTCCAGATCACTCAGCCCATAGAAAGTAAGGGGATTGGACAGCAGGTCAGAAGAAGATTTACAGGGGTCCTTTTTCTGGCAACAGGGACAAGACTCTTTTAGATTGCCTATACTTGGATTTGGGTTGCACTCCTGTTGTCTTAGTTCCAGTGCAAGGAGGAGCACTAGCACAGCAGTGCTTGTGGCTGCAGGGGAGCAGGGACCTTGGTCGCAGTTCCAGGGTTGAAAAGAGTACTTGTGCAATACCACTTCTAGGTCTGTATCCCAAAGAGATAAAAATGGGAAAAGGACCCACATGTATAAAAATTTATAGCAGCACTTTTTGTGGTAGCAAAGAATCGGAAATTGAGGGGATGCCCATCAATTGGGGAATGGCTAAACAAGTTGTGGTATGTGAATATAAGGGAATACTATTGTTTCATAAGAAATAGTGAGCAGGTAGATTTCAGAAAAACCTGGAAAGACTCATATGGACTGATGCTGAGTGAAATGAGCAGAACCAGGAGAACATTGTACACAGAACCAGCAACATCGTGCGATGACCAACTTGGATAGTCTTAGCTCTTCTGAGCAATGCAATGATTTAAGACAATTCCAAAAGATTAAAGATGGAAAATGTTATCCACATCCAGTGAAAGAACTGTGGAATCTGAATGCAGATAAAAGCCTGTTTTCTCTTTTTCAGTCTTGTAGTTTTTCCCTTCCATTCTGATTCTTCTTTACAACATGACCAATGTGGAAATATATTTAATATGATTGTATATGTATAGCCTATGTCAGGGGAGAAGGGAGGGAGGGAGAAAAATTTAGAACTCAAAATCTTATAAAAGTGAATGCTAAAAACTAAAAATAAATAAGTAAAATAAAATAAAAGAGTGATTGTGCTTGCTCAGAAACCAGTGCATAGTACAGAAAAGTGGTAAACACACCTCTTCCTGGGTCATACCGCTTTGGAAGAGCCCAAAACTTACACATTCCGAGAATTACCCCTTGGAACAGCTGCACGAAAAACATGAAGCTTGGGACAGTGCCCCCTCCGCTTGGGAAGCAGCACCCCATGTTAGCATAGAGTTAAAAGTCAAGAAATAGGCTCAAAAATGAGCAAGCAACAGAAAAAAAATTCTGACCATAGAAAGTTACTATGGTGACAAGGAAGATTGAAACACAACATTCAGAAGAAGACAAGAAAGTCAAAATTCCTGCATCCAAAGCCTCAAAGAAAAACATGAATTGGCCTCAGGCTGTGGAAGAGCTCAAAAAAGATTTTAAAAATCAAGTAAGAAAGGTAGAGGAAAAATTGGGAAGAGAAATGAGAGTGATGCAAGAAAATCATGAAAAAAGAGTCAACAGCTTGGTAAAGGAGGCACAAAAAATACTGAAGAAAATAACACCTTAAACAGAACAGGCCAAATGGTAAAAGAGGCACAAAAATCACTAAAGAGAAGAACTTCTTAAACAATAGAACTGGCCAATGGAAAAGGAGGTAGAAAAGCTCAGTCAAGAAAATATTTCCTTAAAAGTTAGAATTGGCAAGTGAAACCTAATGACTGTGTGAGGCCTCAAGAAGCAACCAAAATCAAAATAATGGAAAAAAAAAAGAAGAAAATGTGAAATATCTCATTAGAAAAGCAAATGATCTGGAAAATAGATCCAGGAGATGTAATTTAAGAATGATTGCACTACCTGAAAGCCATGACCTAAAAAGATCCTCGACATCATTTTTAAAGAAATTACCAAGGGAAACTACCCTGATGTTCTACACCAGAGGCTGAAATAGAAATTGAAAGATTCCGAATCACCCAGTTGCCTCCTGAGAGAGATGCCAAAATGAAAACTCCCAAGAATATTATATCCAAATTCCAGATCTCCCAGATCAAGGAGAAAATACTGCAAGCAGCTAAAAAGAAACAATTCAGATATCATGGAGCCATAGTCAGGATAACACAAGATTTAGCAGTTTCAGCATTAAAGGATCAGAGCAGAGGGCTTGGAATATGATATTTTGGAAGACAAAAGGGCTAGGATTACAACCAAGAATCACCTACCCAGCAAAACTGAGCATAATCCTTTAGGAAAAAAATGAACATTCAGTAAAATAGAGGACTTTGAAGCATTTTTTTTTTTTTTTTGAGTGGGGAAGGCTGGGCAATTGGGGTTAAGTGACTTGCCCAAGGTTACACAGCTAGTAAGTGTCAAGTGTCTGAGGCCAGATTTGAATTCAGGTCTTTCTGACTCCAGGGCCGGTGCTCTACTCACTATGCCACCTAGCTGCCCCACTTTAAAGTATTCTTGATGGAAAAGACCAGAGCTGAATAGAAAATTTGGCTTTAAAATATAAGATGCAAAGAAGTATAAAAAAGATAAACAGCAAAGAAATACAAGGGATTTGATAAGGTTAAACTTTATATTCCTACATGGGAAAATGATATTTGTAACTCCTAAAAACCTTATTCTTAGGGCAGTTAGAAGGAGTATACATGGAAAGCAGAAGTGTGAGTTGAATGTGATGGCATTCTTTTCTAAAAAAATAAAATTAAGGGATGAGAAAGAAGAATGTAGTAGGAGAAGGGAAAGGGTGAGATAGAATGGAATAAGTTATCTGACATAAATGATGCCTGAAAGAGATTTTATAGCAGAGGGAGAAATGGGGGAAATGGGGAGGGGAGTACATGAACCTTACTCTTACCAGAATTGGCTCAGAATTACACTCAGTTAGGTATAGAAATTTATCTTACCATACAGGAAAGGAGGAAGTGAAGGGGATAAGAGAAAGGAGGGAGGAGGTGGTAGAAAGGAGGACAATTGGGATGTGTGTGTGTAAAATTCAGAATCAAAACTCTTTTGCAAATGGACAAGGTAAAAGGAGAGATAAAGAGGTGAAGGGATAAAGAGGTGAAAAATAGGAGAGAAATACATAATTGGTAATCATTACTGAGGAAAAAAATTTTTTTACAGGGAGTTCCTCTGATAAGGACTTCATTTCTAAACATATGGAAATCAGTCATTTATAGAAATAAGAGCCATTCCTTAATTGATAGTCAAAGGATATGAACAGGTAGTTTTCAGACAGATGAATCAAAGTTAACTATGATCGTTTGAAAAAAATGCTCTAAATTACTATTGATGAGAACAATGCAAATTAAAACAACTCTGAGCTACTACCTCATACCTGTCAGACTGGCTAATGTGGCAGAAAAGGAAAATAACAAATGTTGAAAGGGAGATGGGAAAACTAAAACACTAATGTTCTAATGGTGAGGTTATATACTGATCCAACCTTTCTGTAGAGAAATTTGGAACTTTGCTCAAAGGCCTATAAATCAATCAATTGGGGAATGTCTGAACAAGTTGTATATGATTGTGATGGAATACTATTGTGCTTTAAGAAATGATGAGCCAGGATACTTTCAGAAACTTACATAAACTGATTCGAAGTGAAATGAATAGAACCAGGAGACCATTGTACACAGTAGCAACAATATTATATGATGATCTGCTATGAATTTTCAACTTAGCTATTCTTAGCAATAGGATGATCCAAGACAGTTCTGTAGGACTTAGGATGAAAGGTACTGTCCTCCAGAGAAAGAATTGATAGGACCTGACTGCAGATGAAAGATAATTTTTTTCTTTTTAAAATTTTTCTTAGATTCTTTTATTTTGTGTGTGTGTGTGTTTTCTTTCACCAAATGACTTACATGGAAATGTGTTTTGTGTGACTACACATGTATAGCCTGTGTCAAATTGTTTGTCTTAAACAGGGAGAGAGAGAATTTTGAATTCAAAATTTTGAAAAAAAGAATGTTAAAATTGTTTTTTACATGTAATTGAGAAAAAACGAAATGTTATTTTTAGCCTCTGCTCACCCCCCACCTCCTCCCATTCGCCATTGCTCACTTTTTGAGTCTTTCTCCTTTGGGGCGGGGGCCCAGACGTTTCTCCAAGATTTGAGCTTCAGAGTTCTCAATCTCCTTTCACACTGAGGAAATTCATTTTTTACTGCCTTCAATTTCTGACCAAAGTGACTTCTGGAGGGGACGGAACTGGTCCCAAATGTATGTCGGTCCCTTTTCCTAAAGTTTTAGTGGAACACCACACACATGCTGACATCCTGCCCCAGTTCCCTCTGTTCTGTAGCTTCTCTGGCTGACCTCACAGTCACAAGAAGCTTCTGGCTTTTGGATTTTTTGTTGGGCCAGGGTGAGAAGTGGGGAGCAGAGTTGAGTTCTGTTCTGAACTCACAGGTCAGATTCTACAGCTCTTCCAAAATGTGGTGACCAGTGAGAAGAGAGTACTCAGCTAACTGAGCCTGTCAGGGATTGACCTCTGCTATTATTTTATTTGCTTGTTATCTCTTTATGTTTAGACTGTGGAAATAGATGAAATTGCTTTATGTCTTGTGTGTAATTCCCATTTGAGGGAGGTTTTTGAGGATGAGACTATCAGGTTATGAACATAGTCCTTTATCATCCTTCCTGTCTCTTGTTACATTCAATGAATGAAGACATCAAAGTGTGTGTGTGTGTGTGTGTGTGCGCGCGTGTAAAACTTGGTTTAGATAAAAATGAGGTTCCTGTTTTGCCCACTACCCCCACCTTCTTCCATGTTGGCCTACTCCTCTTGTTCTCTAACCTAATTATAAAAAATAATAAATTATACTCCATTTTTCTTCATTTCCTCCCTCTGGTATTCCTGTTCTTTGCTTTTTCTTATATCCATTGTAACAAAACAAAACTGCCTCGGGCCCACTCTATGTAATTTGATTATCTTTGTAGACTTGAAGGCATTAGGATTCTGAAGAGATATTAGTCTTTCCCCTTCTTTTTAGAATGTCAGTACTTCATCAGCTGCCACTTCCAAATCTCAAATTTATTTTACTTTACATTTCTTTTGACACACATGTTTTCATTTCAGTATTTTTACTCATCTCTTGTATTTCTTGTGCATAGGAAGATGCACAGTGCATTTATTAAGTGTTTCCTATATCCCAAGTACTGTTAAGGGTTGGAGTACAAGTAGAAGCAAAAAAACTACCCTGCCGTCAAGAAATTTACATTCTCATTGGGAAGAAAGCACAAAAACCAGAGTTGGAAATTTGGTTTTGGAAATATGCACATAAATAGTATCTAGCACTTGGAGTATATTGGAGGTTTGGGCCTTGGCAAGATGAAGCAAAACTTTCACCCTCTGGTTCTAGAATATTAGGGCAGTTTTCCTTGATAATTTCTTGAAAGATGATGTCTGGGCTCTTTTCTTGATCATGGCTTTCAGGTAGTCCAACAATTTTCAAATTCTCTGTCCTGGATCTATTCTCCAGGTCAGTGGTTTTTCCAATGAGGTATTTCACATTGTCTTCCATTTTTTCATTCCTTTGGTTCTGTTTTATAATTTCTTGATTTCTCATAAAGTCACTAGCTTCCACTGGCTCCATTCTAATTTTTAAGGTGATCTTTTCTTCAGTGGTCTTTTGGATTTCTTTTTCCATTTGGCTAATTCTGCCTTTGAAGACATTCTTCTCCTCATTGGCTTTTTGGAGTTCTTTTGCCATTAAGGTGTTGTTTTCTTCAGTATTTTTTGGGTCTCCTTTAGTAAGTCATTGAATTGTTTTTCATGATTTTCTTGCATCTTTCTCATTTCTTGTCCCCATTTTTCCTCTACTTCTCTTACTTGCTTTTCCAAATCCTTTTTGAACTCTTCCATGGCCTGAGACCAATTCATATTTTTCTTGGAGGCTTTTGATGTAGGCTCTTTGACTTTGTTGACTTCTTCTGTCTGTATGTTTTGATCTTCTTAGTCACCAGAAAAAGATTCTGTAGTTTGAATCTGAGTCCTTTTTCACTGCCTGTTCATGTTCCCAGCCAAATACTTGACCCTTGAGCTTTTTGTCAGAGTATGACTGCTTGTAGAGTAGAGACTGCTTTGTACCAAGCTTTAAAGGCCTTTGGTGCTGTTTTCAGAGCTACTGCTGCTCCACAGTCACCACAAGCTCTGCCACACCTGCACTCTTCCTCTTCCAAGAAGTGCCAACCAGGACTGTGACCCAGATCCAAGCAGGGCAAAATGAGAGAACCCTGCCTCTGTGCCAGCAAAAGCAGTCCCTGCATTTTTGCTCTGATCCATCAGGGACTCTGGAAGCAGCTGATGCTAGAGGTCTGGAAGCAGCTGCAAGAGCTTCCCGCTGCTGCTGCTGCCGTGCCACCTCTACCACCAGGGCTGGGGCTGGGCAGCGCACCTCTCTTGCCTAGATTCAGCAGTTTTCCCACTAACCTGCTCCATTGTTTTTGGTGTCTGTGGGTTGAGAAGTCTGGCAACTGCCACAGCTCAATGATTCATAGCCCTGATGCCTGCTCTGCCCGACTCCCAGTCTGGTTGGTCCTGGCGTGGCCCACGCTGGATTGCGTTCCACTTGATAGACCCTTCCCGGAGACCATCCAGGCTGTCCTGGGGTGGAGACCTGCTTCCCTCTGCTATTTTGTGGGTTCCACAGCTCTAGAATTTGTTCAGAGCCTTTTTTTTTACAGGTGTTTGGAGGGACCTGGGGGACAGCTTAAATGTGTCCTTGCTTTCTACAGGTTACCCCCCCCCCCCCAAGTCTCAGTTCTTGATTGATAGAGGAAATGAAGATGAAGATCTGAGTAGCACATATGTGTTGATAAATGCTTGAAAGTGCTCTATTCCCTAAATGATCCATTTTCCCCCTTTTTTTCATTAGACTAAGTCTTGAAAGGTAAGTTATTTTTAGATATGTGCCCTGTGTGTTGCTTTTTTAAATATACTATTCCAAGACCGTATATCTTTTGTAGTAATTGGTGCTAGTTCTTGTGTTATGTTGACTTTGGCTCCTTAGTACTTAAATTCTTTCTTGCTGGTTATAGTCTCTTCTCTTTGAATTAGAAGCTCTCAATTTTGGTTGTAATATTTCTAGGAATTTTCATTTTGGGTTTTTTTTTTTTCAGGAGGCGATTCTATTTTCACTTTGAATTTCAGTTTTAATAAGTCTGGGCAGTTTTCATTTATGATTTTTTGAAATATGGTATGTACCCTTGCCCCTCTTTTTTAGTCATGATTTTCAGGGAATTTGATTCTGATACTTAAACTCTCTTTCCGTGACTTGTTTCCATGTTGGTTTTTAATAGTAGATACTTTACATTTTCCTCTCTTCCCATTTTTGGATTTTGTTCTAATATTTTTTTTCTTGTTGTATCCAGTCATCGAGTTTTGGTCCATTTCAATCTTGTATTAATGAATTCAGTTTACATGTCAGTCAGTTTTATATATACATATGCCCCCTTTCCCACCTGATAGTTTTATATTTATAGGTCTGGTCTTTCTCCTTTCCCTTCTTTCTCTCCCTCACTTCTCTTTTTCTCCCCTCATTCTGAAAGGAGTTCTGGGGCTGGAAAAAAATGACTCTTCTTGGAGTGATGAATCTCTTTAAACTCAGGTTATTCTTTGATTAACACATGCAACCTTGTCATCAGCTCTATAATTTGAAGACTTCACAATTTGGTAGAATGTGACAGGGTGTGTATTCTGCTGCTCAGAACTCAGGCTTTGCTTAAGTGCCACAATATGATGTTGGAGGAAGACTTGAGTGGAGAATTATCTTTAAAGTCATTCAGGTATTTTGAAAATTATGGTTTTACTTTTGAAAGAACTTAGAAAGAATTACATCTTTACCATTTTTTTCTTCTTTTGATTCATTCCATTTTATTCATTACTTCCTTTTCTGTAGAGATACAGATCTGTCTTTATAACATTGTCTGGGGGCAAAATCATGGGTGAAGCAGTTTTTGAATTATTTTACTTTCCTTGCAGATTTTATTTCTTTTTCTGATCTTCTTATCCTGTCCTACCATATTATTTGATTTATGCTTCTTACGAAAATAGAATCACCAAATTTGAGCATTGGAAGAAACCTGAACAACAATCTAGCATACTTATTCTTAAAACAAATCTCCAGCATTACATGCCCAACAAATGGTTATCCAGCCTCTCTACCTGAAGACCTCCAAGGAGTGAGAACCCACCATCTCTTGAGGAAGCCCATTTTACTTTTGTACAGTTCTCATTTTTTGAAGTTTTTCCTGGCATCAAGCCTAAATTACTCTCTTCACAACTTCCATCTATGATTCTTATTTTTGTCTTCATTGGGAATATGATAGCTGCCTTCCCAGTGTCTGAATGGCTCACATGTAGAGGAGAGATTAAATTTGTTTTTATCGTTTCAGTCTTCTCTTTTCCAGGCTAAATATGACTAATTCTTTCAATGATCCTCATACATCAGGGACTTAAACCCCTTCAGCATTAATGGTTACTTTCCTGTGGACACTGTGTAGCTTTTTCTTAAGTATCAGATACCTAGAACTGAACATAGTGCTCCAGAAAAGATCTGAAAGGAGCAAGGTACAGTGTGACCTCTCTATTCCTAGAACTGTGTCCTTCTTTTAATGCATTAGCAATAGATTGAATTAAAGTGTTTTCCTTTCATACCACATGGCTGACTCATTGGCCTTGCAGTATATGAAATTGCCCAGATATTTTCCAGAATAATTGCAGTCTCACTTTGCCTTCCCATCTCTCACTTGCGAGATTGTTTTTTATACCCAAGTACAAAACTTTGCTTCTTTTCTTATTGGATGTCATCTGATCATGTCCATCCCAATGTTCCATGATCCTTTCAGATCCCATCTCTGTAATACAATGTATTACCTGTCCCTCTAAACTTAATATTATGTACAAATTTGCCAGGCCATACCATCTATGCTTTTTTTTTCAAAGAATTGATAAAAACACTAAACAGCACAGATCTTTGAAATACTCTACTGGAGACTTCCTTGCATGCTGACACTGAAGTCTTTGAAGATGGCCATGCAAGGATGATGATTCATCGTTTCTCTCCCACTTCCTCCTTTCCCTCCTCCTTCTTCCTCCTCTTCTTCTTCCTCTACTTCTTCTCTTCCTTTTGAAAATATATTTAAAAAATTTTGAATTCAGAAGCAAAAAGTACATTTCTATATTCATGTTAAGACATAAAAAGAGGATTGTATAAGAAATCCTGTTTCTCTGTTTCCTACTTCTTGTTTTTTAAAAGTATATAACAAGTTACTCATTACTTTTAAAACTGGCCTATTTATGCTTTATTCAGAACTTACTTTTGTTGTCTTCTGTGCATTTAAAGAAATGCCCTCTTTTTTTTTTTTTTTTTCTAAAACCTCTGTTTTATTTATACAGAGCCAAGTCCACTTCAGTGGGGATATGGTTCATCTTTCAATCCAGAGCCATTGATGAATGTGTTGGTTTTTACCAAATATCCTGGTCAGCACGTATAGATTAGGGAGGCTAATTACAGTGTTAATCCCTCTCAGCTAGAGCTACAAGGTGTGTATCAATCTCCGATTCTGTGAGAATCCTGAATTTAGGGTTTTCAACTGTAACTACTCCAACTTCTAATTCTGAAGGTTTGAAATCAATGGATAGAACAGTAGACAGGCATGTTATTGCTGTCTCTACTGTCTGTTCAAATGTCCAGTCAAATTTTTTCTTCACTTTCTTTTCAAGAAAACTGGTTGACTCAGTTTGCTTGACTCCAGCTGCGGTG
>CM053625.1:154475397-154493920 GCA_028646595.1 Phalanger gymnotis
AATGGGCTTTCTGGGCCTGGAGTCTTTTTGTCAAGATGTTGGAATGGGGAGGCTGGTTCAAGTTTTTGCTGCGGTGGGGCCTAAATAAATTTCTTGTTGTTTTCTCCTTAGAGAATCTCTCATACCTTGCGATTTCGGACCATTCAAACATATACATGATTATATTTGAGATCATAAATTCAGCCTTCCTACTACACATAGATGGCATAACAGAGTTTGACCTCTGCTTTCTTTGAGGGGATATCCATCCTGCTACAATTGAAGACTTCTAGAAGTGATGAATTCAGTTCCTTAAACAAATTTTTACTGTACAGTGTGCCAAATTTGCATCAGGGCTTATATAATAGGTTATATTTAACTTAATTGTAGTGGCTTTAGGAAAACAGGCATGTTGATGCATTGTTGGTGGGCTTGTGAGTGAGTAAAACCATTTTCAAAAACGATTTGGAATTATACAGAAATTACTAAACTTTGTGTGCTCTTTGACCTGGCTATACCGTTGGTAGGCCTATACCCAAAAGAGATAAATGAGAGAATGTCCTACCAATACTATATTTTCGTGGTGGCATCAAAGTTATAAACTAAAAAGATCCCTGTCATTTAAGGAATGTCTGAATAAATTAAGGTGTATGAATTTGTTGGAATACTGTTGTACTGTAAGAAGATGATTTCTGAGACATGGAAACACTTCTATGAAGAGATACTGAATGAAGTAAGTAGACCCAGAAGAATAACCTATTCCACATCATGAATATTCTAAAAACAAATAATTTTGAAGACTTTTATAAACTGATGAAGAATGAAATGAACAGAACCGGGAGAAAAATGAATACAATAAAAACATGTAAAGACAGCTTTGAAAGTTCTAAAAATTATGACTTATAATGATCATCCAGAGAACTGATGATAGGTGATAGATTTAGGTTACAAAATGAGACATAAATATTTTTGTAAACAGCTATGAGAGAATTTGTTTTGCTTTACTATGCATATTTGTTATGAGGAATTTTTTTTTCTGTCTTCTCCCCCTCCCGCCTCCCCCCAGTGGGGAGGAGGGTGGGAGGGGTTAAAGCAATTTTTTCTTAATTTAAAACAAAACAAAAATAGAGTAGTCAGGCATACTATATATGTGGAATGTTGCCTACCTTTTTAGATGAAGTCATTGTACAAATAGTGTTTTACCTAATTAGTTTACTTCGTTATAGGAGACCCCAAGGAATGGTTTTAATCTTATAAATGTTTTTAATGTAAAAAGAGAACACATCAATACAAATATATACATGTATATATTTGAAGGTTTGAGTTAGTTTGAAGATAGATGATATTTGTGTGTGTACAGTCAAATACAAGTTTTAGAAAAATCAATTTTTTATAAGTTTCCAAAAAAAAAAAACCAAACCAAAAAACACTTGACCACAAGTGATTCTTAGTTGACAGAGTCAGGAGAACAATACTCAAAAAGTAAAATTTTTTTATTTATTTCTGCCATTATATATCTGAATGGTAATTGTTATGAGGAGAGTCTATAACTCTTGAACTATGGGCTTTTCAGTAATTCATAACTTTCAGATTATTAATAAAATGGCCTGTGTGTCGCTTATTTTATAGTTCTTACCACAGAGAAAAATTTTTGAACTATGTGTATTATAATTCTTTTTATATACCCAGTCATTATCATGAATTCCAAGAAGCTTCACATAATTTTTCATTTTATTAAATGTATTTAATACCTCCTGTATATACTGGGCTAAGTGCTGGGTGTCTAGAGACAAAAACAAGTCACCTCCTGTCCCCAAGGAGCTTCCTTACATTCTTCTT
The DNA here is from genome assembly GCA_028646595.1 of Phalanger gymnotis. Lineage (NCBI taxonomy): Eukaryota > Metazoa > Chordata > Mammalia > Diprotodontia > Phalangeridae > Phalanger > Phalanger gymnotis. The sequence goes on from CM053625.1 coordinate 154,477,216, forward strand.
AGGGTATAGAAAATGTATATAGAAAAGTAAACAAAATAATTTTATGCAGGTCCGAGTATTAATGAGTGGGGGATGGGATTCCGGGAATGCTATATGTAGGAAGTTGTACTTGAACTAACTCTTCAGGAAAGATAGGGATTCTAAGAAATGGTGAAAGCACATTCCAATCATGGGGTAAAGTTATATAGGTAGGTATCGAAATGTTGTATATGGAGACTAAGTAAGTCAGTCATTTTGACTGAAACAGAATACATGAAATAGTAATGTGAACTAAATCTAGAAAGGTGAGAGTCAGGTAGTGGATCATTTTACATGCCATGTTCAGGATTTTTTGTTGTGTCATAGAGGCAATTGGAAGCTACTGATACACACACACACACACACACACACACACACACACACACACACATTATTTTGTAGTAGGGTACTGAAGTGGTCAGATAAAAATTTTGGGAATATCATTTTAGTAACTTTATGAAGAGAGATTTTGGAGAGTGGAGAGACAAGGTGACCAGTCAGGAGACTATTAAAATATGGTCCAGATGAAGGATGATGTGGACCTAAATTTGAGTTTCACTGTTGTGTGAGTGGAGAGAAAAGTAGAAATGTGGAAATGTTAGAAATGTAGATGCAGAATTGACAAGATTTAGGAATTGATTTGGATATGGAGATGTGAGGGTGATGGAGTAGTCAAAGATGACTTTGAGGTTGTGAACCTTGTTGACTGGAAGGATGAGTGAGTTTCTTAGAAATGGAGAGTTTAGAAGTAGCGTGTTTTTTGCTTGGGAGGTAGGAGTAGCTCAGTTTTAGATATATTTAGTTTGGGATGCCTTTACAAATAAAATAGAGATGTCCAGCAGTAAGTTGGTAATACAATTTTTATATATCTGTGTATAGATATGCAAATTATATATAGTTTTATAGATTTGATCATCATTTGCACGGAATTAATAACTGAACCAAAACAAACTAATAATTCACCCAGAATAGGAGCTCGGGCTACCCCCACTCACAAGGATGATGGAATGATGATGGGTTTCTTTCAGCCTCTCTTGGACATCTCAACGTCACATAAGCTAATGGAAGTGAAGAATATTCAGGAAGACTGTGTTGGACTTCGGATCAAGATGATTCTCTGAAAGGTCTACATAAGCTCATCTTCCCAGAGACTCATTTCAGGAACATTGAAAAAGAGTGCCAAATTACTTAAAGATTTAACAGGTCTAACCAGAACACACAAGTGAGCTTCAGCCCTTCTAGTACTGTGTCAGATGTGGACAGTAGCTGATTGACTTTCCATTTGGTGGCCTGGTTGTAGGAGACAGGTTCTAAACTCAACACAGTTTCTTCTTTGGGCCTGTGCCACAAGATAGAATAGCTTTCTGGTCAAGGATTGGGCTGGGGTCAGACATAAATAAAATGGTCCAGAATAGAAAGTGAAAATATAAAGAAACCCCAAATTTAACACAAGCATAGATATAAGTGTGATGGTCAAACTGTAGAATTTCCAGGTCAAAGAAAATACACTGCAATCATCTCAGTAGAGACTGAGTATCAAAGAGCCATAGTCATTAAAAGGAATCACAGAATTAGAAAAAGGTTCTGGTATACATTTAAATTAACTAATATAAGCCTAAAGAATTAGTGAATCTAAGAACAGAGCAGAGAAAAAGAGAAATTTTAAAAAGAAAACAACATACCAAAATTCTTCAAATGTAGCCAAAACAGTCCTTTGGAAAATGTTGTATCTTTAAATAATTTTCATGAACAAAAGTGAAAAAGAGATCATTGAATAAGGAATTTTAAAAAAAGCAAAAAAAAAAAGCAATACACAAAGCAAATGAACCTCCCAATTTAAAATTTTGAAAATCAAATAAGAGAAACAACAAAAATACCCTATTGAATTCATAAAGCAAGGAACTGTTTAATTTTAAGACTAATAAGATGGAAAATCCACTAACTAATTTGATAAGTGCTATAGAAAGGTGAGCCAAATTGCCAATATAGAAAATGAAAAAATTCATAATAGATAAGATGAAAGAAAAGAAATTGCTGGAAACTCTTTTATTTGAGTGAACATGCAGAAAAAGAAAAGATCGTGTTGAACACAAAGCCATAAAAGAAGTACCAAAGAGTAAAGGAAGGAACAAAACAAAAACACACCCAGATGGACTGGCAAATGAATTCTTTGAACATTCAAATAAAAATTAACTTAATTTTAAATACGTGAATCGATTACAATAATAGAGCATGGCATTTTACCAGCTCCTGCTATGAGACAAATGTGGTCCTGGTACACAAAGCAGAGAGAGAAAAAGCAGAGAAAACTATAGACCAGTATCTCAAAGCAATATTTATGTAAAAATATTGAATAAAACATTAAGAAAAGGAGTAATATAATGTTAAAAAATGTGTTCTTTCTTACCAATTTGGCTTTAATTCCTGAATGCAGTTTTTCGACATTAAAATCACTAAGTATAATACTGTATTAATTACAAAAACTATCGTGATTATATCAAGAGTACAGAAAAAGTTTGTGGTAAAATACAGCACTCATTTATTTTAATACTAAAAAGCCTAGGAATAAATTGCTTAAAATAGTAAGTAGTACCTATCTAAAACTAAAAGTTAGCACTTTTTGTAATGGAGAAATGCTAGAAAGATTTCCATTAAGATCAGGGGTAAAATAGGTTCCTTTCAGCTCTGGAGTTATGAGCCTGTGATAGATTATTACCCATCACTTGAGATAATTTTAGAAATGCTATCTGTAATAGCAGTAAGACAATAATAAGTATAGTCAAAGAGGGTATAAGCTAATCGTCCTCATAGATGGTATGATTTAGTTAGTGAGCACTAGACATTCAAGTGATAATTCTAACAATTTCAGTAAATTAGTAGGATGTTAAAAGAAAAAATCCTAGTCATTAGACTTACTTTGTGTTATTTAACAAATCCCACAGAGGGTGATAAAATTCCATTCAAAATAATTTTTGAAATCTACAAAGTATTTTTGAGAATCTTTCTTCCTAGGAATAATAAATACTTATAGGAAAACAAGTGTAAACTCCTCTTTACTAAAGAAAAGAGGAGTGAGGAGACTATTTGATTTTAATTTTTCTCAGTTAGATCATGCCAGTATAATAATGTTGATATTCCTTAATTTACAGTTTCAGTGTAATACTAATCAAACTACTAAGGGATTATTAAAAATAATTTTATACTAGAGAAAATAATTTATCTGTAAGAATGGGAGGCAAGTAATTCTAAATAATGGAAAAAAGCCGGTGGAGTTGTACTCTAGCATTACTAGACATCAAACTTGACTGTAAAACAGTAGTCTTCAAATCTATTTGGTATGGAATTTAAAAAAATAGAACATTTGTTCAGTGAAACAGATTAGGTTAGTAATTTGCAAAAGCAGTTAAGTGTAGTATAGTGTTAAATAAACCTATGAAGAGCTGTTGGGATGAAAACTCCTTGCGAAATACTCCTGAGAAGACTGGAAAGCTTTGTACCGTGTTTGATACATAGTCTGGCAGAAATTATGTGTATACTAGCGTTGTACATAGCCCAATAAACCCCAAATTCTTATATGATGTAAATATCACCATAAAGTTACATGATTAGAGAAAAAGGGAATTAGATACTTTTAATAGCTCTGGCTAGAGAGAAAATTTCTTAACAAATTGAGGGGATCATAGAATATAAAACAGACAATTTCAGTTACATAAAATCTAAATGCTTTTGCACAAGCAAAATCAGTGTAGATAAAATTAGAGGAGAGCAGAATTAGAAGAGGTAGCCCAGGACCCATGAAAGACCTCCTTATCACTTCCGTTGGGTGAGCCTTTCTGTTTTCACCAACACTTTTAGCCAACTGCAATCAGTGTCCAGACAACTCAACCATATCATCAGTTCATCGTGGGGAAAAACAAGAAGAGCCAATTGCCAGGCAGGTCAGAGAACCATGCTGGAGGTATCCTATGACCCCTTTACTCCAGTGCCCTGGAAGTAATCGTGCTGCTCAGGCTACCAGCCCTACTTTTAGAGTCTGGCCCTATTGACTGTTTTCCACAAGTGAAGCTCTTGTAGAGACCTAGCAGCTGTAGCACTTAATTACAAAGGAGTTGCAGTGATCTCAGATCCAAAAAAAAAAGTTCTTGTCATGGAAATCCTTGGTGATAACAGTTCAGTGTCAGAAATGCCTCTCCTTTATTACACTTAAGAAGATAATGACTACTTTCCTTCTGGGTCTTGTCTTCTTACTTCCTCATTTATGAAGTGCATATTTCTCTCCTAAGAGCAACCTGTCTGTGACAGAGGCCTGGGCCTGGAGTCAGGAAGGCCTCAGTTCAGTTTTGACCTCAAACTTTACCTTTTGCCTCAGTTTCCTCCACTGTAAAATGACAATAATATTACCATGTCCTTCCCAGTGTTATTGTGAGGATCAAGTAAGAGAATTTGGCATACTGCCTAGCCCATAGTTGTCACTTAAACACACTTTTCCTTCCTTTCTATTGTTTTTGTGACTCTACATATTAAAAGTAAGATTTCCAACCTTTCCATACGAAGAGTCCCCTCTCCTTAAAAACATTTAGTTTATTAGTTTTTTTAATTTTATGTTTCCTAGTATGTCTCTACCTCATTACTCTCTTGAGAGCCATCCCATATAACAAAGTATAACAAACAAAAGTATTAAAAATCTTTTCAGAAAAACTAGTCTTTGTAATAGTGGTTTGTTTTTGTCAATTCATTTTTCCAGTCTTATTTTTAATAATGGGACTCTTTTCAGAGCCTGACTCTGTACTTCTGGGGGAAATAGTGGGGCCTTGTGTGGCCTGATCTATATTGTCTGGGGCCCTGCAACTGCTTGTTTTAGGCATCAAACACTGGGTTTTTTAGGGACTTAATGGATGGCACTGGCTACAACTTTTAGAACTTTTAGGACCTTAAGCAAACTGCTGTTCAGTGGGCTCTCTCTGACAGCCTGACCTGAGATGTGCAGACTTAGTGTCTGAACAGTCCAGGCAAATGGCTGGAAGTTTTCTGAGCTGCCCTTATTCTGGCTACAATTCTGCCTTGGTGCCTCTTTGTTGTCCCAGTTTTGACCTGGGTTGGAAAAAAGTAGTTTCTCTTTGGATTTCTCCCATAGTGGCCCATAGTTTAGGAACTATTTTTTAGAGTAGCTGTTTTACTTAAAAATCACTGGGAAATCATAGATTCTTTTAGTCAGAAAATCTTTGATCTTTTGGTATCCCAGGAGAATCAGCTACAGAACAAAAATGTGCATAGTGATAGGAATGTTCCCTCTAGTAAAATGAACTTTTCCTGCTGACTGTGCAGTGATCACATGGATTTAGCGAAATGACCTGAAATGAAGAATTTGGCTGTTATTACTGTTTTCACATGCACAAAAAAATCAAGTTATTACTCAAGTATGAATATTTTCATTTTTTAAAAAAATGCCAGATGCTCTGCTCTTATTTCATAAAATCAAATGATATTCAGGCTGAAAACTGGCCCAAATCACTTACAAGATTGTTGTTTTCCTTGTTAAGAAAAAATATTCTGAGTGAATCAGTAACTCCTCTTGGTGAATAATTATCTCTCCTCATTCCTCAGAAGTGGTTTGATAACATTCACTGTTCAATGATTAATGGATATAGAATTAGATTTCTAATAATCATTATTTCAGAGTACTATTAGGTTTTATCAAGTACTTTTGGACCTTCTACAAAGTTCTTTAGGAAAAAAAGTTTCTTTTTCTCTTTAAGAACACTGATATTTGTGTATTGTGGAAATACAGAGATTAATTTAATCCATGTATGTTAAGAGGGATTTCATACTGTTAGTGAGCCATTTTATATTTCTGCTTTTCTAAAATAAATACTTCACATTAAAAATTAGTTAAGGGGAATATTAGTATTTGCTTTTTGAACTTGAAGCGACTCTGATTAGTTAATTTGGGAGGGAACATAATGTGGTTCACATGGAGGAAATTCTCCTATTTATTGATGGGAAGTAAAACTAAGTTGCGCTCTACTTAGTTCTTGGAGATCTTTAAAAATTGTTAAGTCAGAACTGCGTTGTCTGCCATCTCTAATTTTTATATTAGAATTTTCATTCCTATGGTAGAGTAACTCTCAAAATCAGAGATATTGTTTCTAAGGCTCCGTTACTAGCTTAGTTTTGAATGAATGAAGGAAAGATAATTTTATGAGCCATTGCTGTGCTGGGCACAGTGCTAATCACTTGGAATACAAATTTGACAAAGCAAGACGTTCCTTGCTTTTAAGATCTAACATTCTGTTAGGGGGAGACAATATATATAGAAGAATTGTGACCAAGGGATTGTTTAGTCTGGGATGTCACAGGGGCAGCGATTGGAATCATGGGGCAATCAATTGGCCTGCCCTTTTGGTAGTGGATAGAAATTAGTTGAGTTTTGGCTAGAGTGCACCATAGTGATCTGGAGGTGATTAAATGTGTAAACTCTCACTAATCAAGATTGGGTTGTCCCAGGGTGAATGTCTAATTATCTCTGGACCTCTTGTAAAATAAGATCTAAATGTTTTCTATGTTATTACCTTTAAACTCTGAAATTTCTATAATGCCACAATTTTGGAAATACAGGATATATAGCAGCCATACAGTAGGTAGAAGTGTGATTCCAGAGTTATATAACTGAGTACTGTTTCTGTTTGAAAGCGACCTGCACTCATATATGAATTTTTTTAAGAGAACTCTTACTGATTCAAGTACTGAGCTACTTCTGCACTGCTCTAACAAGTGTAATCAAACTTAGGAATCAATTAGAATACTTTAGATGTGCATGTCGCTGGATCACAGGCTCGTAGACCTAAAAGGGACTTTGGAGACCATCAGGTCCAAATCCCACAATGTACAGAGTGGGAAACTGAGGCACAGTGATATTAAATGACTTGCCCAGGGAGCAAGGAAGCATTTGAGATAATATTGGATCCTAGGTCTTCTAGATTCCAAGGCCTTTGCACTATCCACTGTCATGCTGCTTTTTCGTCTGTTAATGTCTGAGAAAAGCTCTTCTACACAGGTGCTACAACAAATCATGATTAACAAATGCATCCAAGGTAGTTTTCATATCTGAAAAAAACAATGTGTTCAAGGAATAACTGATTAGAGGAGAGAAATTGGAAACTGAACAAGATATGTGCAAAAAATTTTCCGCAAGACAATTATTTTTGTAATAGGAAAAGCCTGTTGTATTTTGAAAAGTTCTTTAAACAAATACAGAATAGAAGCTTTGACATGTATATTTTTTATATCCAGTTTTTAATTACAACCCCAAAATTTGACCAATAAGAAAACTTATCATAATTTTCCTTTATCAGCTATTATGACTAATCATTGGAAATTCACATCTGAAAATAGACTATTTGTTGAGTATGCACTGTATTTTTACCTGATTAAGATTACTGTAGACAATAATAAAATCATGGCAAATTTTTGTAGATAAAACATGCGAGGGACCACTAGGTGGCGCCGTGAATAGATCACCAGCCCTGGAGTCAGGAGGACTTGAGTTAAAATGTGGCCGCAGACACTTGACACTTACTAGCTGTGTGACCTTGGGCTAATCACTTAACCCCAATTGCCTTTCCTTCTTCCTCCAAAAAAAAAAAAAGCAAACAAAAAAAATGCAAAAATGCTGGTTTTTTTTAATTGACAGATGCCTTTGACTTATGATATCACCCTTTCTTTTCTTGAAACTATAGTTCATTAGAATTTTTATTTTAAAATTATTGTTAAATGTATCTGTCTTTGATATCTTTCATACAGGAAACTAAAGAAGTCTTGATTTGAAAATCAGTATTTAGTTAATGTTTAAATTTTTTTTTTAGACACAGTTCACATCATTTGTGGTAGTTAGGTTCTGTAAAGTTGCTGTGAACACTGAATTAGTGAATACTGAACCATTGTTCCTAGAGGAGATATCAGGAGATTTCCTGTGAAACTTTGGTCATAGCATTTACTTTAGCACTTTACAAAGTGCTTTCATGAAAAGATCTGTGAGTTTCCTCTTCCTTTTTCTGGGCATACCGTAGTGTTGATTCATTAATATTGAACACATGTATTTTCCCTGTAAGGCACATCACAACCTTCTTGCTCTTACGAACAGTAGATGCTATTTTAGCACTAATCATGAGGGGTTTTTTAAACAGTGAAATCACCAACAAAAAGCACAAAAATGGAAAAATTGTGATATTAAATAGACCTCATAAAGGAAATTTGATTATAGTATGAGAGCTGAAACAAGAAGGCAGAGAGCCCTGTGCACTGGACGACTCAAAATTTTGCCATTGTGTGCATGTATGTGAAAGTACCAGATGTATTGATTTTGAAGTAAAATAAATTTTAGTTTCTAGGCGGATTGGCAGATCTCGAATCTGTGAATCATGAGGATTGACTATATTAATATTAGTGAAGTCAACAACTTAAGCATAAGTTCTGGGTATATGAAGAAACCCAACCCATGCTCATCCTTCAAGGAACTCACAGTCTAATACACAAACAACTATTTATAAATCACACATACAGAATAAATTAGAGGCAATCTCAAAGGGAAGTCGCTAGCATTAAGGAAGAATGAGGAAGGCTTCTTAAAGCAGAATATGAAATTTTACCTAACTCTTGAAGGAAGCTGGTGAAGCCAGGAGTCAGAGATGATGAAGGAGAGAATTCTAGACACGTCACCCACATGAAAATACACAAGACTTTGGAGGTGGAGTGTGATTTAGGTATAAGAAAACTGGAATGGTAGGCTGGGACCATGTTGTAAGAGACAGAGAGAGAGAGACAGAGAGAGAGAGAGAATGAGAGAGATTGTGTGTGTGTGTGTGTGTGTGTGTGTGTGTGTGTAGGAGACTAACTAGAAGTCTGTTGCAATAATCCATGATCATTGTGATGAGGGCTTGCTTGCACCAGGATGGCAGCTGTGTTAGAGGAATAAAAAGGGGTATATAGGAGAGATATTTTAAAGGAAGAATTGATGGGACTTGGCAACACATCGGATCTGGCAGGTAAGAGTGAGGAGTTGAGGATACCACCTGGCTTGTGAGCCTGGATAACTTGGGGAGATGGTGGCATACCTGACAGTAAAAGGAAAGTTTAGGAAGAGGGGAGAGTTTTGGGGGAAAGTACTTAATGTATTTTTATAGCTAGTTTTGCTTAAGTGTGCTTTTTCTCTCTTTTGCCATATTACTATATTTTCCATTTATATTTCTTCCATTTATGGTAAGAAATTTACCACCCTCTCCCCAACCTCTCATCCAAGGGTCATACGTTGTTTATCTGATGTTCTGAGCTTTATGGATCTGGGTAATCTTGACATTGATGTTTGGAGCAATATTGTAGGTGACAGGAAAACATTCTCCTTTTTAGTACCACCACCTTTTTAGTGAAAAATTCATGCTCAAAAGTTCCAGAAAAAGAAAATCAGCAAACTCTTGTAGAGGTCAAAGTTAAATCTACTTCCCAGAATCTGAGTTGAAAGTGTCCTCAGGGATCTAGTTCTGTGGTCTCTAAGTAACTGCTTCTCAAAGTTACTAGTTATCTCTTAGTTGGCAAATCCAGTGGCCTCTTCTCAATCCTCATTTTTCTTGAACTCTCTGCAGCCTTTGATGCTGTTATTCACTCTCTTTTTCTTGATACTCTCTTTTCTCTGGGTTTTCCTAACATCAATATCTCCTAGGTCTACACCTAGCTAACTGTCCAATCCTTCTCTGTCTCTTGGTCGATTCTTGTCCAGGTCTCGCCCTCTAACTATGTGTCCCATAGAGCTCTGTCCTGGGCCCTCTTCTTTTCCTCTGTCCTACCTCCCCATGAATCTGATTACAGTCTCTTTACCATTGATTCTCACATCTACTTTTCTTTCCCTAATCTCCAAACTCATTAACCTCCAAACTTAAATTTCCAGCTGGATGTACAGTAGACATCTTAAACTTCTTATGTCAAAACTGAACTCATGGTCTTTTCCCACATGACCTTCCCTCTTACAATAGAGGGCATCACCGTTCTCTCAGCCCCTCAGGCTAGGAACTTAGAAGGCATCCTTGGACTCTTCAATCTTTCACCTCAGATCCTGCTGCCAGTTTTGGTGGTGTTGCTCAGGTGTTTCAGTCGTGTCTGACTCTCTGTGACCCATTTTGGGGTTTTCTTGGGAAAGATATTAGGGTTGTTTCCCATTTCCTTCTTCAGCTCATGTTATAGATGAGGAAATGAGGCAAACAGGGTTAAGTGACTTGCCTAGTATCATACAACTAGTAAGTATTTGAGGCTGGATTTAAACCTGTGAAGATGTGCCTTCCTGTGTTCTATCCCCTGTGCCTCTGGTACAGGCCCTCTGTACTATTGTAATAGCCTGCTAGTGAGTTTACCTGCCTCACTACAGTCCATCCTCCATTTAGCCACTAAAAGTGATTTTCCTAACATGCAAGTCTGATCATGTCCCTTCCTTACTCAGATTCATTGGCTTCTTGTTGCCTCTAGAATCAAATACAAAATCCTCTTTTGACATTCCAAGCCTGTCATAACCTAGCCCTTCTTACCTTTCCAGTCTTCTGTACCTTACATCTTACCATGTATTCTTTGATCCAGTGACAAGACACTCAGTCTCTTTGCTCTGGCATTTTCTTCCCATGCTTGGAATGCTGTCCTTCCTCATCTCTGCCTGCTGGCTTCCCTGGCTTTAAGTCCCAACAAAAATCCTATTTTCTATAGGAAGCATTTCCCAACCTCTCTGAATTCTAGTTCCTTCCCTCTGTCATTTTTGTATGTATTTTTTTCTTTATTGTCTCTCCCTATTTGACTGTGTGCCATTTGAGGGCTGGACTGTCTTTTGCCTCTTTTTGCATTTCCAGTGCTTAGTACAGTCCTGGCACATTGAAGAGGCTTAATACAAGTTTATTGATTGACTGTTACAGTCCAGTTGATCTCCAGATAAAAAATCTTTTCTAAACATACCTGACAGATTATCAGCCAGCTTCTACTTAAAAGTAGTCGGGGAACTCCTGACACTTGTGACAGCTTACCACATTAATTTTGCTCGTGCACATTTTTTGTCATTTTAGTGAAACAGGTGCAGTTTTTTACATTGAAAATTATTTCAGATAAACTTTCAATAAACTTTCACTGGTTATTCCTTCCAGCTCTAAATGTATCATCTGATGACCTATTAATAAATATCATATATATTTCCTTTACTTTAGCTTCTGAAGTCCTTTATGGGAGAATCATGTGCTATTGGATAGGATGATGTCATAGTAACTTTTGGCGCAAGAGAGGGTATTTGTGTGTACATCCTTTTTTATTATTTTGTTAAAATGGAAATTTTTGTATTTGCAACAGATACTTAGCAGTGAGCATAACTTGGTGAAACACACGCAGTTATTATATAGTTAGTCTACATGCATTTGTTTGGTATTTTCTTATTGTGATTTGTCAGCTTTAGAAGTGGATGTAAACCTAAGAGTAGGAGTCGTTTATCTTGGATTTTACTGATAAAATTTGAGAACTTAACTAGGTTTCAAAGATTTTTCTTTATAGCCCATATTTCTGCTAAGCTCTTTTTACTGTTGTGCTGTAGTCTTCCTTGTGGCACTTCTAGTAGCTAGCCCTGTACTATACATTTATCACTGTCATTAATCTACCTTGGAATAGGGAGTTTAATTCCTATCAGTGATTCTACTTTACGTTTTCATTAGCACAGCAGTTAAATTTATAGAATCACTTAGATTACCCTTTGGAAACTATAGTTTTAGTTTAATTTTTGGAAAATATTCGAGGATTAAACCCTTTGACCATCTAGCAATGATTATCTACTCAGTAGTCTGAGTGCATGTATCAATTTTGGAACCCTTAATTTTTTGGATAGAACTTCATTGTGTCCTTTTACATTTGAATGCCTCATAAATATTTCCCAGGAGCAATTTATTTTTCTAATTACTTTGAACAGCCTCTTTTTTACATAGTGCTTCAAGCAGTTTTCAGTAAATCAATTCAAATGCACAGCTGTTGTTTGAAACTTTTCTTTAAGTTACTGTAATTCTCCTGTGACACCCAGAAACACTTACTAATTAGCCTATTTAATAATACCTTGTATAAGACAGCCATCAGGCCTTACTGGATAAGCTACTGGTCTGGAAGTGGAAAAACCTTGGTCCTAGTACTTAATCACAGAAAATCTAATTACCATAGAGACTTGACATTCTAGTTCTGGGTACATTTGTTTTCCCTTATTTTTTATAAAACAAACAATCAAAACAAAAAGCAAACAGAAAACTCAGTTTTTTTTTTTAACTGCTATGAAACACTGACAGCAACCACAAAGATTAAATATAACTTGTTTGTCCTTTGTACTTGAAGACTAGTGACATCACGATGTGGAAGTCAAGGTATAGTGTGTTTGACTGTGGCTGACTAATCTAATACAAGATCAGAAGACTGTACCATAGGTCAGCCACAAATAGTCTGTTTGAATATTTGGGTTGGAGATTTCTTTAAATTTGCACATATCATGTTTCCATTGTTCTGCTGAAATTCTGTTTTGCCTATGGAGCACAGCACCTTCTTTGAGGCAGGCATGCCAAGGTGGGCAGTCCTTTGCATCTGTCCTTGTGCTGCTTCTTCCAACCTCTGTGTGAGCACTTTACTTTTGCTAGTTCCCTGTAAACTAATCTTTTACATAAACTTAGAGTTGGCATTCTGGCTGTGGCCAGCTCATTGGAGCTGTGCTCTCCACAGTAGAGTTTGAATGCTTGGTAGTTCAGCTGGAGTGAAGACCTCAGTATCTCATACCTTATCTTGTCAGGTAATCTTCAGAGGCTTCCTAAGACAATTAATATGGAAGCAGTTCGGTTTTTGGGCATGGCCCTGGTAGACTGTCCAAGTTTTACAGACATACAACAATGAAGTCAGCACAGTGGTTCTGCAGATCTTGTCTGGTGTGCAGTCTAAGACTTCTTCTCTCCCATGCTTTCTTTTGGAGACTGAGCTAGCTCTAGTGCTGTGTGTATCAATCTCCTCATCTCTATGTAAATCTTTGGAAAGTATACTGCCAAAGTAAGTGAACTTATCCACAATATTCAAAAGAAATCCAGTAGATCTGAAAGAGAGAACTCAGTAGGTACTGCATCCAAAGAACAGCCCTGAGCGAAACAAGGCTGGCAAATGAAGGCCGCCTTACTGAAGTCAGAACTGGATCTGTGTTTTTCTGGAGTGGCTGCTGTAATGAGGAGTGCTGTGAAGTTGGCGTAGGTTTTGCTATCGGATCAAATCTAGTCAGTAAGCTTGTATGCCTCCCAAAAGATGTGAATAGCAGCCTCATGCTATTGCAGGAGACCCGATGAAGTCAAAGAAAAATTTTATGAAGACCCGGAGACCTTCATTATCAATGTGCCAAAAGAGGACAAGTTTATAATTCTAGGTGACTTCAATGCCAGAGTAGGCACAGACTATAGGTATCTCAGTGAATCTTTGAGAGGAAAGGAGTTGGAAACAGCAACAGTGGTGGTTACTTATCACTGAAGACTTGTGCATCTCCCAACCTCCTCGTCATCAACACTGTCTTCTGTTTACCTAAATACAGTCTTGTGGATGCACCGGTGTTTAATAAGACTGCATCATTGTAAGGAGAAGAAAGAGGCAGGCTGTGAGAGTGAGGAAGGTGAGATGTGGTACCCAGTACTTGATTGAACATAGACATATCCTCTTCAAGGTAAACATTCACATTCAAAAAAAGTGGCAGGCCCCAGGCAAGATGACTATCAGGATGACTTGGAGGGAAAGCTGAGTCAGCACACTGTGGACCAGAAAAAGAGTAGGTACCTTTTGGAGACGTGTACAGAAATCAAGATTGGTTTGATGAAAATAATGGGGAAATTTGGAAGTTGCTAAATGAAAAACAAGAACTCCACAGGGTTTACCATCGGGATAGTTTTTCCTTCTTGAAGAAGGCAGCGTTTATAAGTGTAACTAGCCTTGGGTTGGATTACCTTAAGGTATTAATCTGTTTGCTCATTGCCCTGTACAGTAACCTATGCTTTTCAGTACTTAGTAGAAATAACCAGCTCACTATCTAGCCTGTCCCTAATCACAAAAATTGTTAATAGTTCCTCTAAACCAGGAGTAGGAAACATGTGGCCATGCGGCCTTCTAGGTCCTTGGGTACAGCCTTTTGACTGAATCTAAGTCTTACAGAACAAATCCTTTTATTAAGGGGATTTATTCTGTGAAGTTTGGATTAAATCAAAAGGCCACACTCAAACACCTAGAGGGCCACATATAGCCTCGAGGGCACAGGTTCCCCATCCCTGTGTCTATATCTTTTATTCAGAAGCTTGTCATTCAGTTACAATGGGATTTTCCTGTTCTGGTGGCTAGGTGTTTTCTGATTTTGAACATATTTTCAGTCATATATCCCATCTCTTTCTGTTGTTCATTACTCTGTTGGCTCTTGACTAGGAAGAATACGTTAAAATAATATAATTTGAGCTTATAGGGAAGTTAGATAATTTAGTTCAGCCTTCTCATTTTCCAGGTGAGGAAACTGAGCCCTAGAGAGAAGTGACTTACTTAAAGTCTCACCAGTAGTTATTGGCCAAGATGGAGATGAACAGAAGTGAGAATAGCCACAGAAATCAGAGCTTTATCCCCACCTTCTTCTTTCTTCAGGATTCATCACTTCTTTATCTGGTGTCCTGAGCTTTCTTGTTTCTTGGTATAGGGAGCGAATATGATCTTTGGGAGGTTTAGCTATATTTGGCAGGTTGGATGTGTACAGTCTGCTTCCATGACTTAGTGGACCAAGGACCAAGGAATATACTGTTATTCATTACTTACTCTAAGAGATTTGGTTTGCTTTTTTTCCCTCTCTAGTATTTTTATGACAATACTACTTATCTATATATTGCAATGAATCAAACTTTTTCTTATCAAGCATTCTTTGGTAATCTCTCCTATCCTCATGTTTTCTCTTGATCTCCCAACTTTAGAGTTATCGGATCATGGAATTTTAGAGTTGGAAAATTATTTACTTTAATTTTCTCATTTTATTTGTGAGAAAACTGAGGATCAGAGGGAAGGGGACTTAAGGTCACAGAACTAAGAAGATTTGGAATTTTAATCTAGGCGTCTGACCCCAAGTTTGGTGTTACTTTTATACCATGCCAAATGAATACTATATGTACTCTCCTAAGATATTGGTGCCTAAAGTTGGAGTCCTTCTCTAAATGTAGACTAAATATAATCCCATTTTAGTGTAATTAGTTTACTGTTATACCTATCTTTCAACTTGAAGTGAATACTCTTTATTATGGGGAACCATAAGGATGGATATGGTGCTGCTTGGAAAGTGTTTTTAATGCTAACTTTAACACATTATTGTATGGGGTTTATAGCATGGACTATTAGAGCAAAATTCTCTTATGTTGCATTTTCACGACTTAGTACAGTCAGTCTTTCTTTAATGCCTATTTTAAAAACTTAAATTTGTTCCAGCAAGATAGAGTGAATTTTGAGTTCATACAGATTTCATACAGGAGAAACAGCCATAACACAGAAAACTGCATCCAAACACCTAGGAATACATGAAGGAGGGATTGGAAATGCTCCCTTTATACACACAGGAATATAAGGAGACAATGAGTCACACGCCTCTCCATATCTGATGTTAAAAATTTGTCTGATCTCGGATAATCCTGCTTCTGCTACTTCATGATAACTCACAAGCTGTGATCTTTTTGATGCTCACTTCTACAAACAAACTTCAGGTCGTTTTCAAGGTTTGTTGTTGTTCAGTCATTTCAGTCTTGTTTAACTCATTGATTCCATTTGGGGTTTTCTTGGCAAAGATACAGGAGTGGTTTTGTTATTTCCTTTTCCAGCTCATTTTACAGATGACGAAGCTGAGGCAAACAAGGTTAAGTGAATTGCCAAGGGTCACATAACTAATAAATGTCTGAGTTAGGATTTGAACTCATCAACATGAGTTTTCCTGATTCCAGCCCAGTGCTCTATGTCCCATATTTCATGTATGTTTGATGCAGTAGGAGCTGTAGTACAAGAAGGGTTGATCCCCAACCGTCTATTCTTTTTTTAAATTTTTTTTACTGTTTTTATTTTTTAAAAATTTATTTCGTTAAATATTTCCCAATTACATATAACAAATTTAGCATTCATTTTAGAAAATTGAGTTCCAAATTCTCTCCCTCTCTTCTGTCCCTCCACTTACTGAGAAGGCAAGCAGTATGATATCAATTGTTTACTGAGAAGGCAAGCAGTATGATATCAATTGTAATTCAAAGTCATGCAAAACATATTTGCATATTAGTCACCTTGCAAGAAGGCATTTCTTTTTTTTTATATTTAATATATTTAGTTTTCAGCATTGATTTTCACAAGAGTTTGAATTGCAAATGTTCTCCCCATTTCTACCCTCCCACCCACTCCAAGATGGCATATATTCTGGTTGCCCTGTTCCCCAGTCAGCCCTCCCTTCTGTCACCTCACTCCCCTCCCATCCCCTTTTCCCTTCCTTTCTTGTATGGCAAGATAAACTTCTACATCCCATTGCCTGTGTGTCATATTTTCTAGTTGCATGCAAAATTTTTTTTTTGGGGAACATCTGTTTTTAAAACTTTGAGTTCAAAATTCTCTCCCCTCTTCCCTT
>CM053625.1:154494420-154597180 GCA_028646595.1 Phalanger gymnotis
GTCTGGCCATGTTCCCAGACAACTTACTTAACCCTTGAGTTTTTCAACGGGGTGTGACTAAAGAGTTCTATGTTCCACGCTTGGGTGGATGCGCTGCCTCACCAGCACTCCTCCTTCCCCAAGAACCCCCAACCAGGACTGGACTTAGATCTTCAGCAGGCTCTTCACTCCTGCTCTGATCCGCCACTTAATTCCTCCCACCAGGTGGGCCTGGGGCCAGAAGCAACTGTAGCTGTAGTTCTTGTAGCTGCCCCACCTCTGCTGCCCCTGGAGTGGTGGCTGAACTGCAAACTCCCTGTCCCCAGCAGCTTTTCCCACTAACCTTCTCTGCTGTCTTTGGTGTTTGTGGGTTGAGAAGTCTGGTAACTGCCACAGCTCACTGATTCAGGGCCCTAGGGCGCACTCCACCCAGCTCCTGATCTGGTTGGTCTGCGCCGCCCACCTGGGCTCTGCTCTGCTCTGCTCCGCTCCCAGCTCCATGCAGGATAGACCTCATCCTACGACCATCCAGGCAATCCTGGGCTGGAGCCCTGCTTCCCTCTGCTATTTTGTGGGTTCTGCAGTTCTAGAACTGGTTCGGAGCCATTTTTTATAGGTTTTTGGAGAGACTTGGCGGGGAGCTCACGCTAGTTCCTGCTTTCCAGCTGCCATCTTGGCTCCGCCCCTGCTGACATTATTCTTATAAGAGAATGTCACACTTTTGTTTTATATCCTTTTTTCCCTGCCCTTCTCATAATCCTCTAAAAATGTCTTTTTAAGGTTGAAGTTGGCCGGTGAGTTTCCTGACTGATCTCTTCAGTCATCTTCCATTTTTCTTCCTCATCAGAATTGTTTTTGTGTCTTCAGAATTTCATCTTTTAAAAACTTCCCATCCCTTCTGGGCTGACTTCTGCAGTGTAATCCTTGCTACCCACCCTTTTTTTGAAAACTGCCCTCCGGAAAGTGGCCTAGCCACAACAGATCTCAAACTGTTATAAAGTGGTAATCATCAAAATCATCTAGCAATGCTAAGAAATAGAGTGGTGGATTAGTAGAATAGGTTAGGTACACAAGACAGAATAGTAAATGATCATAGTAATCTAGCATTTGATAAACCCAAAGATCCAACCTTGTGAGACAAAAACTCATTATTTGAAAAAAAAAAACTGCTGGGAAAACTGAAAAACACTATGGCAAAAACTAGATGTAGACCAATATCTCATATCATATACCAAGATAAAGTCAAAATGGGTACATAATTTAGACATAAAAGGTGATACCATAAGCAAATTGGAGAACATGGAATAGTTTACCTGTCATATCTACGGAGAAGGGAAGAATTTATGACCAAATAAGATAGTTACATTACAAAATATAAAATGGATAATTTGGACTATATTAAATTAAAAAGGTTTCACACAAACAAAACCAATGCAACTAAAATTAAGAGGAAAGCAGAAAATGGGAAAAAATTTCAAAGCAAATATCTCTGATAAAGTCCTCATTTCTAATGTATATAGAGAATCGAGTCAAATTTATAAGAATACAAGTCATTCCCCAATTGATAAATGGTCAAAGGACATTAACTGACAGTTTTCAGACAAAGAAATCAAAGCTATCTATCCTTATATGGAAAAAAATGCTCTAAATTACTATCAATCAGAGAAAGATAAATTAAAACTCTGAGGTACCACCTCACACCCATCAGATTGGCTATGATAAATGTTGGAGAGGATGTGGGAAAACTAGTACACTAGTGCATTGTTGGTGGAGTTGTGAACTGATCTAACCATTCTGGAGAGTAATTTGGAACAATGCCCAAAGGGCATTGCCCTTTGATCCAGCATTGCCCTACTAGGTCTGTATCCCAAAGAGATCCCAAAAGAGAGAAAATATTTTATATTTGTACAAAAATATTTATAGCAGCTCTTTTTGTGGTGGCAAAGAATTGGAAATTGGGGGGATGCCCATCAATTGGGGAACGCCTGATTAAGTTGTGGAATACCCTTGTAATGGAATACTATTGTGCTATAAGAAATGATGAGCAGGACGGTTTCTGAAAAAAAAAAAACCTGGAAATGTACGTGAATTGATGCAGAGTGAAGTGAACAGAACCAGGAGAACATTAACAGTATCACCAATATTGTATGATGATCAACTGTAGATGACTTAGCTATTCTCAGCAATACAGTGATATAAGACAATGCCAAGGGACACGTGATGAAAAATGCCATCAACCTTCAGAGAAAGAATTGGCATCAGAACACAGACCAAAGCATACTATTTTTCACTTTCCTTCTTTTTTTTTGTTAGAGTTTTATTCTACAAAGTGACTATTATGGAAATGTTTTACATGACTGTACATGTATAACCTATAACAGATTGTTTACCATCTCAGGGAGGGAAGAGCGGAATGGAGGAGAGGGAGATAGAGATAGAAACTGGAACTCTAAACTTAAAAAAAAAGAATGTTAAAAAATTGTTTTTACATGTAATTAGGGGAAAATAAAATATCATTAAAAAAAAAAAAAGAAAACTGCCCTCCCAAAATCTAGGATGTGTATTCTTGGCTTCTTTTTCCTTCTCTGTCAAAAATTTTAAAAAGTGGTCACTTTCTCTCCCCAGGGTTCTCATCAATTTCATCCATCAAAACCAATTGAGAATCAGCTCAATAAGGTCCAGAAAATCAGCTTATTTCACTGATTCCTCTACTTTCTAAGCGTCATAACATGGTAAGAATTTTTGCTCTTAAGTTATTTTTCAATCGTGTCCCACTCTTTGTGACCCCATTTGGGGTTTTCCTGACAAAGATCCTGGAGTGGTTTGCCATTTCCCTCTCCAGCTTATTTTACAGATGAGAAACTGAGGCAAACAGGGTTAAGGGCCTTGCCAAGAGTCACAGGGTGTATTCCTTGAGTTTGGAAGTTCTGAGCCATAATAGAGAAAAAGCTGAGCAGGCACTGATACTAAGTCTGGTATCTATATCATGAAGCTCTGGGTGGTAAGGGAACTGCCTGGGGAGGAAAGAACAGGCCTAGATCAGAACTGAGCAGGTCAAAGCTTCTTTGCTGATCAGCAGTAGAGTCAAATCATGAGTGGCCCCTAAACTTGTTCTGTCGTTTTTCCGGTAGTGTCTTACTCTTCTTGACCACATTTGGGATTTTCTTGGCAAATGTACTGGAGTGGTTTGATAGACTCAACCTGCATTAAGTCAAGTCAAATCAATAAGCATTTATTCAGCACCAGGCACTGTGCTAAGTGCTGGAGATACAAAGAAAGGCAAAAGACAGACCCTGCGTTCAAGGAGCTCACAGTCTAACTGGGAAGACAAAATGCAAGCCACTGTGTGCAAACCAGATAGAAAAAGGTTACTCTGGAGATAACCATAGAGGGAAGGAACTAACATTAAGAGGAACCAGGAAATGTTTCTTGTGCAAATTGCACTTTTAACTTGTACTTGAAGGAAGTCAGGGAAGCCAGGAGGTGGAGATAAGGAGAAGTCCAAGAGTGGAAGACAGCCAACGAAAATGCGGCTCCACTGGTGATGGCTTCTGAGTTTGTCTGGACACTTAAACAACCTCACTTAGATTTCTGGAGACGTCTAGGTCCAAAAAGGCTCCACTCTTCCTCAGCAAACCTGTCCCTATCCCCTCTTGGAGAATACATGCTGCTGATTCATGGGCCAGCTAAGGGAAGTAGCTGATGAGAGAGCAAACCAGCGTCTCGGTTTTTACCTGGGAGGAGATTAAGGTGAGCTCTTCCGAATGGACTGGCTTTCCTCTTTTTTCTTCTATTTTTTTAGCTTCGCTTTATGAACTGCTTCTCCTACGCAAAATTGTGCTGGGTTTCTTCTAGGTGGGGGAGGGAGTAAATATGGCTTCTGGCCCCAACTTTTGGCTCAGAATGCTGGGTACGAGGCTCATGTAGCAATCAATTCTTCTGGGCCTCTATGAGGACTAGGGAGATGGGGGAGGGCAGAAGGATAGGGGACCATCAGCAGCCAAGATCTTCTAGGGACAATGCAGCTGAGACTAGGAAGGCTTGGCACCCGGCTTCAAGGGTGTTCAAGCAGGCAGACCATGATGAAGGGTACATCAGGTTTCACTACCTGACTGAGATAGAAAGTAGATGGAGTAGACTAGTTTATCTTTTTAACTGATAAAGCTTCACTGGAAACCTCCCCCCAGCCAATACAATTAGCGGTTTCAAAGTAGTACCAGTCAGCCAGTCAGTAAGGATTTCCTAAGTATTTACTATATGCCAGCTACTATGGTGAGCCTGTTCTCCCTGGAATATCCCACTGTAAGGGTCACCCTCCTCCTTCCACTGGTGAGTTCCTCTAGGAGCCTCCATTTTGTGAAGCATTTATTAAGAACTTACTATGTTTCAGGTACTGTGCTGAAAACCTTGGAACAGAAGCAGACAGTCCCTGCCCTCAAAGAGCATACATACTAATGAGGGAAGATGACAAATACAAACGAGGGAAATTATTTCTCCATTATATTGATAACCAATTATTAAACCAGGAGCCAGGGGTTTTTTTAGACTTGATATATTCATTTAGGGCCCAGCTCCTGAAAGACTTACTCCTGTTTAGAGTATAAACAAAATCCAATCTAGGTGAATTTCCTCCCCAAAGCAATGAGCCCATGCCCTTGTACCCCCCATTGGATTTTAAGATGACCCAGCTCATGAAGAAGAAAACCAACCAGAGTGGTCTGGGTGGAGATGGATTCCTTTGTCCAGATTGCTGGATGCAGCTCAATCTTATAGTGCCCTAAAACTATTACAATAGAAACATCAAAAATCACTGATCACAGATCACCATAACAAGACATAATAATAATGAAAACATTTGAAATATTGTGAGTTATCAAACATGACACAGAGACATGATGTGAGCACATGTTGTTGGAAAAATGGTGCCAGTAGACTTGCTTGATACACAGTTCCCACAAACCATCAATGTATTAAAAAAAAAAATACAATAATTACAAAGTACGATAAAATGAGGCATGCCTGTAATAATAATCCTGGCTTGATCCGTCACTCAGCCACACTTTTACAGGTAAAAATTCATATATCTGCAAATAGAACCTCAAACCATGACTTAGGTCATAGCCATCAAAATAAAGCAGTGACTAATGAAAAAACGGCCATTCAACATAGTACTTCAGATCTATAGTCTCTACAGATGTGAGCAGAATGGTCCCCTGTTGTCAATATCAGGGACACTATAGATTTTGCTCCACCTCACAAAAAATATAAAAATACATAAAAGACTTACCATGGTCCATAAATAATCTATACAATTCTCTTTCTTCTATTGGGAATCTCATTTTTCTGCCAGGGTATAGAGACTCCTCCAGACTCAAAGCACTACGCTCATAATGTGGACTTCTTTTGGTCAGAAAATATTTTTAGGGATGCTAGGTGGTTAGAGGGGCAAACCCCCTGACTTTTTGGTGTGTCCTGGAGACCCATGCAGGTAACCTGCTTTATGGAATTATGCCAAAGGCTTAGACTTTGCCCAGAAGGAAGTAGAATCTGGGGTTGCTAGGTAGGCCCCACTCAAAACAGACATTCTAGAGAGTTTTTCTTTCAATCCAGAAACCTATGTAGGCATTCAGCCCTATGGTACTACCCAGAGGGCTCAGACTACCCTAGAAAGTAAATGACCTTAGAGTTGCTAAGGAGGCAATCCTCTTTTCCGCCAAGACTCCAGCCTAACCTTCCACAAAAGTCCAAGCCAAATAATTTGTCCCCAGTCAATACCCACAAATTGAAGAATTGGTCAAATAAACATCTCTGTCCACATCTTTCATAAAAAAATCAAAGTATCAGACAAAGGTTTACTTACTGTAAGCTCATGGAGTGATCAGGGAATTCCCCAGTCAACCTTCTATATTGTCATAGAATACAGTGTTAGAATTGAAGAGGGCTTTTTAATGTACAAAGTCAGAGCTAGCAGAGACCTTGATATTACAGTGAAACTGAGGCCCAGGGAGAGGGAGAAAGGAAGGAAGGAAGTACAAAAGGAAGGAAAGAAAGATGGAAAAAAGGGGAAGGAAACAAACATTTAAGTGCTTTTATGCTGCACGCACTGCGCTAAGCAAAAAAGAAGGTCTTTGTCTCCAAGGGGCTTATGGAAAAGACAGCTCTTGGATTTATTTCCACTTCTCCAAAAAGGAGTCCATAAGATATATACAATTTGGAAACCATTCATTTATTGGGACTTCAGAGTTGAGGGAGGCCTTTGCTATTTCAGTAGAATGCGAGTTTCCTGAAGGCAGGCACTGTTTCCTTTTGTTTCCCCAGTACCTTGCATTACTATACTGGGTTAATACTTGAGACTTCATGAAGATTTGGTGTCCTACTAAACCTGAAACGGAAGATTTTTTTCAGCGGGTGACCTGCCCATGGAACAAATACAGGCCGAAAATAGAAAACTAAAGTTAGTCACAGTGTCCCAGCTCCCTGGCCTCCTCCTGGAACACCCTGTACAGAGAAAAACATATTTAAGGAGAAAAGAAGTAGTGTGTATTGAGCTCAGCAGAACCAACTCAAGAATATTGGTGCAGCAAAAAGCTCGGTGACATCTTCCAGACAAGGGCTAAGGAAAGCTTGGAGGGAGTATAATGTGGTGGAAAGAATAATGGATTTAGAATGAGAAGACAGATCAAATCCCAGCTCTGCTGCTTACCAAGTATATGACCTTGAGCAATTCAATTCAGTCCAACTCAGAAACTGTTTATTACCTATTTGTTAAGTATTACTAATATGAAATTAGATTTTAAGCTCCTTGAGGGCAGGGAGTATTTTTGTTCCTCCCCTGCCCCCTCAACAATTTTCATCACCAGTGCTTAGGATAATGGCTGGCACAAAGCAGCTGATTAATCAATGTGGGGCAGCCCCGTGGTAGATAGAGGGCCAGGTCCTGAGTTCAAATCTGGCCTCAGACACTTATTCACTATGTGACCCTGGGCGAGTCACTCAACCATTTTGCCTCAGTTTCCTTATCTGTAAAATGAGCTGGAGAAGGAAATGGCCAATCACTTCAGTATCTTTGCCAAGAAAACCCCAAATGGGGTCAGGAAGAGTCAGACAAGATTGAACAAGGACAAGTATCAGAGGCATCTAGGTGGTGCAACAGATAAGGCAGGGACAAGACAAACTCCCTGCCTATGTCCAGTGGGCCATAAGCTATCTGAAAGCTAAGACTGGTCATTAGTTACAATAGTTTTATTGTATTTAAAGAAGCAAAAACCATTCTTAACTTGTGGGCCACAAAACAAAACAAAAAACAGGGGGAGGGGAGATGTGTGTGTGGCATGGATCTGACCCTTCAGTCCAGTTTGCCAGCTTCTAGCACTGAGCCTGGAGTCAGGAAGGCCTAAGTTCAAAT
The DNA here is from genome assembly GCA_028646595.1 of Phalanger gymnotis. Lineage (NCBI taxonomy): Eukaryota > Metazoa > Chordata > Mammalia > Diprotodontia > Phalangeridae > Phalanger > Phalanger gymnotis. The sequence goes on from CM053625.1 coordinate 154,501,805, forward strand.
CCTGCTTTGAACACTTAATAGCTGTGTGACTCTGGGCAAGTCATTTAACCTCTGTTTGCCCCAAATGGGGAAGATAATGTAAAATGGGGATAATAGTACCTACCTCCCAGGGTTATTATGAGATCACATTTATAAAATGTTTCCTTTCTTCCTAATCCTCCTACAAAAAGCATTACCCCCCTCAGACCTCAGTTTGTTTTGTACCTCTCTGGTGCATTTACCCCATGTCTTCTCTGATCTCTTATCTCTCTCCTCTATATACTGTTAGCTACAAGAGTGGGTGCTAGAAAGAGAGTTTGGAATCAGAGGCCCTTGGTTCAAATCTTGCCATTTATCACCTGGGTAACCTTAGGCAAGTCATTTGACTGCTTTCTGCGGGAAATGATGGAAGGAGTTTTGTTTCCACAGAATTGAAAGTATCTTCCCCCGCCTTTAGCAGAATATAAGTCAGGAGGTGCCTGGTTCTAATCAGAGCTGTGATCTAGGCAGCTTCTGGTTGGGTGAAAGGTTAAAGGCCTCAACAAATGCTTGAGGAGTCACTTGAGGAGGGCATGGCGTGGGCAGGGGGGGGGCGGGGTTGCATCTGACCAATGAAAGTCCAGGTGGGAGATTCCAATTAGGAGCCAATAAAAGAACTGGTGTTAGTCTGAGTCCTTGTACCCTCCTGTACTGTGTTCAGGGGACACACCCATTTATTCGGGAAGACATAATTAAAACCTTCCTGGCTTTCTAGTGAGTATTGTTTACTCCTAGATTAAGCATGTTTCTAACATTTCTATGAATCTGTTTTTTCATCTTTAAAATCAGGAATTAAAGTCCATTTAAAGTCCTTTTTAGCTGTAGCTCTATGACCTAGAAAGTGAGGATAGAAGTAGATGCAAACTATTTATAAACTAGACCAATACAGGTACAGAGGCTAATTTTTCTGATTTTTTTTCTCTATATGGCTTGTTTGTAGATAGTTGTTTGCATTTTGTCCTCCCTGAGAAAACCAAAGCCAAGCACCCCATTTATTGGTAACTGCTAGCCTTACCGATAAATTGGATATACGTGCAACGTTGTTGCCTCAGTTTACCTTAATTTCAATCAAAACATCTCCCATTAGACTGTGAACTCCTGGAGAGTAGCAATTGTCTTAAGCCCTTCTTCGTATCCCCAGTGCTTACCTACCACAGCGCCTGGCACATAATAGGAGCTTAATAAATGTTTCTTGATTGACTGACTTTGGCCAAGCCTCTGGCATAAAATATAAATTCCTGTTTTCACAATCTGGTTCCAGCCTTTATTTCCAGATGGATTACACATGCCTCAGTCAAACTGGTTTATTTGCTGTTCTCTGTACCAGATATTCCATTTCCTGCTTCTGTGACCTTTCCAGAGGCTATTCCCTCCCCACCCCCACCCCCACTCAAAGGTTCTTCCTCTGGTTTCTTCCCATCTTTCCCTTTTGGAACCCTGAATTCCCTTCAAGACTTAGCCCAAATGCCTCCTCCTTTAAGAAGGCTTTCTTAATTTCTCCATTTCTTAGAGTTCCTCTACCAATCACTGAATTAATTTTGTACATTATCTTCTATTTACTGGATTATCTCATTTTTGTCTCCATATTCCCAGGACCTTGTATAGTGACTGGTGATCCAGTAGATCCTCAATAAATGCTTGTGGAAGGATGCCCACTGTCATCACTATTATTCAATATTGCACTAGAAATGTTAGCGTTAGCGGTAAGAGGAGGAAAAGAGATTGAAGGAATTAGAATAGCTGATGAGGAAACAAAACCATTGCTCTTTGCAGAAGATATGATGGTCTACTTAGAGAATCAACTAAAAAACTACTTGAAATAATTAGCAACTTTAGCAAAGTTGCAGGATAAACCCCTATACAGGATTGGCATTTCCATATATTACCAGCAAAGCCCAGCAGCAAGAGATAGAGAAATTCCATTTAAAATAAAAATACAATAAAAAAAATTGGGAATGTACCTGCCAAAACAAACCCAGGGAACTATATGAATGCAATTACAAAACACTTTTCACACAAATAAAGTCAGATCTAAACCATTGGAAAAATATCAATTGCTCATGGGTTAGGCTGAGCCAATATAAAAAATGACAATTCTACTTAAATTAATTTACTTATTCAGTGCCACACCAATCAAACTACCAGAAAATGATTTTGTAGAGCTGAAAAAAAAATAACAAAATTCATCTGGGAGAACAAAAGGTCAAGAATATCAAAGGCATTAATGGAAAAAAGTACAAAGGAAGGTGACTTAGCTAAGTGGCAAGCATCAAAACTCTTTGGTACTGGGGCAGCTAGGTGGCGCAGTCAGTAGAGCACGGGCCCTGGAGTCAGGAGGACCTGAGTTCAAATTCGGCCTCAGACACTTGACACATATACTAGCTGTGTGACCTTGGGCAAGTCACTTAACCCCAATTGCCCTGCCAAAAAAAAAAAAAGCAAAACTATTTGGTACTGTCTAAGAAATAGAGAGGTAGATCAATGGAACAGGTGAGGTACACAAGACACAGTACTATATGACTATAGTAATCTAATGCTTGAAAAATCCAAAGACTCCAGATTCTGGGATAAGAACACACCATTTAACAAAAACTGGTGAGAAAAATGGAAAATAGTATGGCAGAAACTAGGCACAGACCAACATCTCACACTATATACCAAAGATAAGATAAGGTCAAAATGGGTACATTATTTAGACATAAAGGGTGATACTACGAGCAAATTAGGAGAGAAAGGAATAGTTTACCTGTCAGATCTGTGGAGAAGGGAAGAATTTATGACCAAACAAGAGAGAGACAACATTATGAAATGCAAAATGGATAATTTTGATTACATTAAATTAAAAAGCTTTTTTTTTTTTCACAAACAAAGCCAACCAAGATTAGAAGGAAAGCAAAAAGTTGGGAAACATTTTTTACAGCCAGGGTTTCTGATAAAGGACTCATTTCTAAAATATATAGAGAACTGAGTCAAATTTATAAGAATACAAGTCATTCCCCGACTGATAAATGGTCAAAGGATATAAACAGGCAGTTTTAAGATGAAGAAATCAAAGCTATCTATAGTCATATTAAAAAATGCTTTAAATCACTATTAATTTGAGAAATGCAAATTAAAATAATTCTGAGGTACCACCTCACACGTATCAGATTGGCTGATATGACAAAAAAGGAAAATGATAAGTGTTGGAGAAGATGTAGGAAAATTGAAACACTAATGCATTGCTGGTGGAGTTGTGAATGGATCCAACCATTCTGGAGAGCAATTTGGAACTATCCCCAAAGTACAATCGAACTGTGCATAACCCTTTGTTCCAGCACTATCACTACTAGCTCTGTCTCCCAAACAGATCATAAAAAAAGGAAAGGGACTCATTTGTATAAAAGTATTTATAGCAGCTCTTTTTGTAGTGGCAAAGAATTGGAAATTGAATTGCTCTTCAGTTGGGGAATGGCTGAACAAGTTGTGGTACGTGAATGTAATGGAATACTATTGTGCAATAAGAAATCATGAGCAGGATGCTTTCAGAAAAACCTGGAAAAACTTATATGAACTGATGCTGAGTGAAGTGAGCAGAACCAGCTATTACGCAGTAATAGCAACATTGTGCGATGACCAACTGGGATAGACTTAGATCTTCTCAGCAATTCAATGGTCTAAGACAATTCCAAAAGACTGATGATGGAAAATGCTATCCATATCCAGAGAAAGAATTATGGAGTCAGAATGTAGATCGAAGCAGACTATTTTCACTTTTTTGGTTGTTTTTTTTTTCTTTCTTGTGGTTTTTCCCTTTTGTCGTGATTCTTCTTTCACAACATGACTAATGTGGAAATATGTTTAATATAACTGTATATGTATAGCTTATATCAGATTGCATGCCATGTTAGAGAGGGAGGAAGAGCAAAATTTAGAACTCAAAATCTTATAAAAGTGAATGTTGAAAACTATCTTTACATGTAATTGGAAAAAAATAACATACTATTAAGTGGAAAAAATGCTTGTGGACTGTCTGAATGCTTTGGTCCAGTCTATGCTCAATGAAATAAATTAATCATCTATCTGTTATCAAGTATTTACTAAGCACTTCCTGTATGCCCATTGATCTTGGCTCCACTGAGCTAGGAAAGCAGAGGGAAGAAAAAATTGAAGCTATTCTCAGAGAGCTCCCTCTTCTTCCCAATGCCTTATCTCACATCCCTCATACACCAGTTGCCACTATCTCCTCCTTCACTGCTATCTCACATAAAGAGGCAGCCCTAGGTTTCCTTTCAAGGAAAATTTATAATCCAGCTGGAGAAGATTTGCAATCAGAGGGCCTGGGTTCAAATCCTGTGGCCATTTACCACCCTGGGTGATCTTGGATGAGTTACTTAACCACTTTCTGTGGACCTATTCTTCATCTGTAAAATTAGGAGTTGGATTGGAGAAAAAACACACTGAATCCACTGCAAACTGATGTGACATAATCTTAACTGGGCTCTCATTGCAGCAAGAAAATTTTTTTATACCTCCTTAATTGACTCACTATTTCATTTATTAAGGAGGCTTTTCCTACCTTAAATCTCTAGGTTCTTTACCCCCTCAGCTAAGAACTTGGCCTTACATTTCATCGAAAAAAATTAAAGCCAATTCCCAGAGAATCCTCCCTTCTTCCCAATGCCTCATCTCCCATCACTCATATGCCTACTGTCACTGTCTCCTCCTTCACTGCTATCTCGCACAATGAGGTGACCCTCCTCCTTCCCAAGGCAAACCCATCTTCTAATACAAGTGATCCATTCCATCCTGCCTTCTCCAGCAGATTACCCCTTCTATAATCTGGACTCTCTTAGTCATTGTGGAGTCATTTTTCAGGTGTGTCCAACTCTTCATGACCCCATTTAGCACTTTCTTGGCAAAGATACCAGGGTGGTTTGCCATTTCCTTCTCCAGCTCATTTTACAAATAAGGAAACTGAGGCAAACAGGGTTAAGTGACTTGTCCAGGGTCACACTGCTAGTGTCTCTGGATTTAAACTCTGGAAGCTGAGTCTTCCTAACTCTAGGCCTGGTGCGCTATCTACTGTGCTGCCTACCTGCCCCTATTCTTCTTAATTATCTCCGGTTAATCCAGTCTATATCTTGTTGGCACATAGTTGTTTGCGTGTTGAATTCCCCACTAGACCTTGAGCCCCTTGAGAATAAGGACTGTTTTGCCTTTTTTTGTATCCCTAGCACTTACAGTGTCCAGCACATAGTAGGTGTTTAATAAATGCATACTAACAGCACCTGATACTGAAAACAGAATCAATTACTCATTTAACAAGCATCAATTAAACTAGCACTATGTGCTGGGATTTGTTTTTCCTGCTTTGGTGTCAATATTTCTGTCCCAGCTTCCCTGTCTAAACTGAGCTAACGTCTACTCAGCCACCCCCAAGTCTCTTCCAAGACATTGTCTGAACTCGACTCCATTTCAATCTTTTCTAACTCCTCACCCTAAGACACTAGTTTAAGGGAAAGGCCGGGGAAGTGAGGTTAGAGACTCTGTCTTGGTAAGAAGGCTAGATGTCTCTCATGTTTACCCAGGATCATATACTGCACACATAACATACATGTATCATATAACACACAAAGAAAACTTTACAGTTGAAGTACACACAATGGGGAAGGGGGAGGGGACACAGCCTAACTGGGGTGGGCTCTGCTTATGGATGAGGCAATAGAGAATTCTCTTAGATTTCTTTGGAAGCTTAGAAAGGGTAATAGAGTTCAGTTCCCAGTTAGTAAGAATAATTAGTCAAAATACAAGTTGTTTTTCTCTCTCATCCCACCCTGCCCCACCCACCCAGCTCATACTCTCTTCCTATTGGCTAAGCCTGTCTGACTTTCTCCCAATCCAAACCCACCAGCAAACTCCCCTGTGGGCAGGCTCCTAAACAGTGGCTTCCTGGTGCCCTAAGATCTGTCCAGAGACTTGAGGTATGTATCCTTATCTCCCCCCACCCCAAACCTCCACGCTCAGCAAAACCCCACACTTAGCCCCAGTCACTAAATTTGTTGTGTTTTAAAATGTCCATAATTGCTAGTTAAGGCTCTGATGGAAACATGGGGGATTGGGAGGAGGGGCAGGACAGTGAATGGGAAAGGAATTCACCCTTTCCAAGAAGAGTTTAGATAATTTCTGGATGAGAATTCCCCATTCTGTTTGTGGTGGTGGTTTTTTTTTTCCCCAGACTTGTGATTTCAGTGACCCAGGGAACTCCTAGTGGGGGAAAGTCTTTCTACCACTCCCCCTAATTAGGCTCCCCTTCACCTAGGGAACCAGAAGAGTGAGTCACTTTTTATTTTTATTTTCTAGGTACCTAGTACAATACTTTATACATTCTGGTGAGGGGTGGGGTGGGTAGGGCTAACCTGTGATTTCATCAGCCCGGGGACTCCCTACTCCTCATCAACCTTTAGTGGGAAGCTTAGAAACTTTGGGGATTGCCTGAGGCATTGAGAAAACTGCCACTAGTTAGGGTGAGAGCCAGAACTTAAAGCCAGGTCTTTTGGGTGCCAAGGCAGACCCTGTATTCACTGGGGACTTCCCCCTGCTGCCTCCTGTGAAGTAGGTAATAATAAAGGCTAACTTTCATATAGGCTTTTCAATTACAAAGCACTTATTTGCCTCTCAAAACATTCTTGAAATTGTCTGGTGAAATAGACAGTGTAAAAGGCATTATAGCACTTATTTTGACCAATGGTGGAAACTGAGACTCAGAGACGCTATGTGAGACTTGTCCAAGGGTCACAGGTATTAATTGTCAAAACTGGCACTAGAACCAAGCCTTTGATCCCAGGTCCAAGGCCTTTTCCACTGAACCAGCCACTCCTGTGTGCCTCTAAAGGACTTGTGTTTATGACTTCATTTGGTGTAGCTATTTAAAAGCCTGTTCCCCAGAGTGAAACCTTAATAGGCTTCTTGAGAACTAGGATCCCCAGGGTTTGTTTTTGAAATGAGCTAGTAATCTAAAGTTTAAAGTTGCAGACAAAAGCAAATGGGAACACCTCCTAAAGATAGCTCTTCTAGCCTATTGGTGTAGTGACTTGTAGACTGCAAAGATGGCCCTGTATGCTGAAGAGACAAACAACTAGGGAAGGCTTTGCTTTCCCCTCTAGTGAGCCAGGAGTTTGTTGGCTAATTTAACCTGTGCTTTTTCCTGATCTGGCTGCAGTGTGTGTAAACAAATTCACCTAGCTTATCTAACTCAGCACGTTGTACTTAATTCATGTCAATTTAGGGTGTTTTGGAGGCGGAGTTGTGCTCCCAAAAGCTGTGCCTTCACACCCATGTCTGTACTTTTATTATTGTTATTCAGTCATTTCAGTCGTGTCTGACTCTTTGTGACTCCATTTGGGGTTTTCTTGGCAAATATTCTGGAGTGGTCTGCCATTTTTTTCTCTAGCTCATTTTGTAGGTGAGGAAACTGAGGCAAACAGGGTTAAGTGACTTGCCCAGGGTCACACAGCTACTAAGTATCTGAGGCTGGATTTGAACTCAGGTTTTCCAGACTCTAGGCCTGGCTCTCTATCTACTGTGCCACCAAGGTGTCATAGCCTTCAGAAGTAGGCATAGATCAGACCTCTCCTTGTAAAGTCAAGCTTAGGAGGAAAATTTCTTAGACCTACCTATCCTGTTTTCTTCTGGAGTCTGTGGAGGTAGGTTAGAAACTTGCTGTGGCAGCCTTTTGTGGTGCAGTGGGTGCTTCTTTCCCCCTACATTTCTACTCATCTTTAGGTGCCAAAAGAAAGACTGAAGTATAGAGATGAACACCTGGGGGAGGGGAGCCACCTCTCAGCCAACTGGCTAGAGGTTGCCAAATTCAGCCCTTCGATGGTACCTTTTAAAAATAGAGAAGCTGGTTCTTTGCCGGGCTCACTTTTGTTGATTGTTCTGGGTATCTGTGACTTAGGAAATAGGAGTGGAGTTTCCCTGGAACAACAGCCTATGGAAGTTTCCAGAAGCTAACTCATTCTTGGGCTTGCAGTCTTGTCTGCCTTACAACCCAGGAGGGCATACAGAGAACCAGGATAAGGCTGTGGATGAGGAGGGAGGCAAGCTGAACTATAGATCACTGGTATCCTCTGGCTACTGGCCAAGAGGTAAGGTCAGAATCTCCAGTAGCCATTCTAAGAGGTGGAGTGAGCTGAAGATAGCTCCCTCTTTGACCAGGCGACTTTGAGATGAACTGTCTTTAAGTGGATATGCCTCACTGTGAGCATCCAGAGAATGCTCAGAATGGAAGGGGCCTGACAACAGGTTGGCTCAAGCCCCCATGGTAGTTTTTTTGTTACACTCTACTTTTCACTGTGATTAAATGCAGAGCGAGATTTTTGGAAATATGCTGAGTAGGGAAGAGAAGTTGGAATCCAAATGGATTAGGGGCATGACCTGAAAGAATTACGAATTATTGCTAATGTTAGTTCATACCCCAAGATTTCAAATGCGGGATCCTAGAGAACTAGGAGGGGAAGACCTCAGGAAGGTTGAGTACTTTCCACTCGTCTCCATAGTTACAAGTAAGGTGGAATAGCAAGCTTTGCTTGCCATCTGGTGTCCTGGGCAGATACAGAATCCTGAGAACTGTACCAAGCTATGTCCCTTATTGTTCTAGGAGAAACACTGTTCCATGGGGACCTTGATTGTCCTTTTACAAGGGTAGTAGTTTTTCATGAGAGAGACTGTGATTAAGGGGAAAAAAGAAGAAAAAACGGGAAAAATGGATGTGGTAGGAAGTGAGCTTCTTGAGGTCAGGCACTGTGGTACCCTGGAAAGGTTACTTAGTACAGTGAGAAAACCTAGGTTTATATACCACCTCTGATACTTAATACTTGTGTGACCTTGGGCAAGTTAATTAACCTCCCTTAGCCTCTCAGTTTCCTCAACTACAAAATGAGAGAATTGGACTTTATCTTACCTGAGGTCTTTTTCAACTCTAGGTAGGCCTAGGACTTTTGTTTGTTTCTTTTTTGGAAGGCAGGGTGGAGTAATGGGGTAGAATGCCAGAATCAGAGGAACCTTTGTTCAAATCCTCCCCTTTAACAGGTGTGTATGTGTGTGTGTGTGTGTGTGTGTGTGTGTGTACACTTTATACACCCTCTAACCATCCCAGCCCAAAGTGATCACTCTTCACTGGACTCTCTATAGTCTACCTGCGGCATATTGGATATTTAGTGCAGACTGCCCCAGGCTGTGCCTTCTCCTTTTTTGTGTGTCTGGCAAAAACTCATAGATAGGTCTCTAATGTCTGATTCCTTGGACAAAAGTTTTCAAAAGGGCATCTTTTAACTAAAGGTTCCATGGCTTCCCCATCTCACTGCAGCTGCTTAGGAAGGGGGGGAGGACATTTACATGTCCAATGTAAAAGAATTGGAAAAAAGGGCTGTTGTCCCCATAATACATGAAAAGCAAACCAAAAAAAAAAAGAGTGTTTTTCACATTTACTATAATTTTTAAAGAAAATATTTTTACAAAGAGGCAAAACAATTTAATGATTGTTTTATGTATGTTTGGCCCTTGTGGATTCAAGTCATGTTAGAAAATGTTGATTTTTCACAGGGTTCTTACATTGCAGGAGACCCACTTCAGACAGCAAAATAGGCTGGGGTTTGGATAGCTGTATTATAACTGCTGTGGTGGTGGGAAAGATAAAAACTAGCTGCTACGTAAAATTCTAGGAAAATCAAAACCATCTTGTTCCATGAGAGACAAGCCAAGGTTATGGAAACAGTGCTGGACTTCCAGATTCCAGTTCATTAGCGGGGGGGACCTTGGGCCCTCTTTCTCTATTTGAGCCTCAGTTTGCTCATCTCTAAAATGGTGGCATAATAGATAGCTTTGGAATCAGGAATACTTTGGGTTCAAATTCTACCTCTGACATATTCTTAGCTGTGGAAACAATGACAAATTAACCTCACAGTTTCTTAGAAGACTCTCAATGGTAGAAGAAATTTGTGTGCCACATAGAGAGTTTTCCATATTAATGAAATCATGGGTCTGGAAAAAAAATGGGGATGATACTTGTACTACCTACCTTACATCATTATTATGAGGAAAGCACTATGTAAACCTTAAGGAACTCTAGAAATGTGAGTTATTAATGATCATAACTGTAAGTCAGTCTGCAGCTCAGTCTTCAAGTCCCCATTGCCCATCGCAAAAGCCTGATGGTTCTTGGTTCCCTCCCCTTGCCTTGTCAGGTTTTTGACTCTTCCTTTTAATCCAACCCAAAGGCAAATGGTCTTGTACACCGTTATCAACCAACATTTGGGTCTTTTGTTGACTTAAAAGTACCTTGCCCATGCTGTTCAGGCCTGGACCATTGTACACTTCTGTTGATTTACACATGGTTGGGTGGCTGAATCACCAGCCCTGAAGAGAGATGATTAGTGGATCTTTGTCAAATGGGAAGGAGCTCTATATTTTAGTGGCCCAGGAGCTTGTCTTTTTAACATCGTTCAGTCGTTTTCCCAGTCCTGTCTTACTCTTCTTGACCGCATTTGGTGTTTTCTTGGCAAAGATGCTGGAGTGGTTTGCCATTTCCTTCTTCAACTCATGTTACGGATATGGAAACTGAGACAAACAGAATTGAATGCCTTGCGCAGGGTTACACGGCTAATAAGTGTCTGAGGCCGGATTCGAACACGGGAAGACGAATCTTCCCAACCCTAGGCCTGGTGATCTTTCCACTACGCCACTTACTTAGACTGTCCTTAGCCCTTTTCTACTCTGTATTTTTATCAGTGCTTTATATGAAAGTATATGTCAATCAGTCAATCTACTAGCATTTATTGAGTCCAAGAGACCAGGACTCAAATCCTACCTTGGACATCTATTAGCTGCGTGCCCCTTCTCAAATCACTTGACCTCCCTGTTCTACGGGCCTCAGTTTCTTCATCTATAAAATCAGGAGATGGATGACCCCTGAGTTCTCTTCTAACTCTAAATCTTTTGTAGCTTTCTATATACTAGCTATTGGGCCATCCCACTCTGGGGATACAGAGATAGAAAATGAAACAATCTCTGTTCTCAAGACATTCTTTCAGCGGAGACAATGGGTCACGTTGGTATCAGATCTATTGATGCCACAAAATTGAGAGAGGGGAGTTAATATTCTGAATGATAGAACTGGGATAGCAAAAGCTCTTGGTAAGCTGGAATGGTAGGTCATATTTGAAAAAAAAAACCTAATTTTTATTTCTTCTATAGGTTTCAGGCACCTTATTTCCTGTTAAAGGCTCACTTAGTTGACTGAGGAAGGAAGGAATTTAAGTTTTTGGAAAATTTTTAAAAACTCAGTTTTACTTTAGGTCTGAGTTCTTTCCTACCCTTTCCTATTCCTGAAGCCTACTTAAGAAAAACAAAAGAAAAAAACAAAACAAAAACATGTATAGTCATGTAAAATAAATTCCCTCACTAGCCATGTTTGCTCACTATTTTCCCCCCTCCCTCCCCAAAAAGAAAAAAAATATACATTAATCTGTACTCTGACTCAGTGGGCTCTCTATCAGGAGCTGGGTAGCATATTTCATCATGAGTGGAGCAACAATGGTTGCTCATTGTATTGGTATCAGAATTCCTGAATCTTTCAAAATTGATTATCTTTTTTTTTGAGGGGGGAAGGCAGGGCAATTGGAGTTAAGTGACTTGCCCAAGGTCACACAGCTAATAAGTGTGTCACGTGTCTGAGGCTGGATTTGAACTCAGGTCCTCCTGACTCTAGGGCCGGTGTTGTGCTCACCGTGCTACCTAGATGCCCCAAAAGTTGATTATCTTTACAGTATTTCTATTATTTTATAAATTATTCTCCTAGTGGGGCTATAACTATTTTTGTACATATGGGTCCTTTTTCTCTTTCCTTGATCTCTTTAGGGTATGGATTTAGTTCCATTGTGTTCCATAATGATTAGACTAGTTTACAGTTTTGACTGATTTGACTTTGTGTTAGCGTGCCTGTTTTCCCATGGCCTTTGCAGAATTTGTCATTTTTTTTGGTCATCTTTGCGGATCCGATGGGTGAGACATGGTACCTCAGTGTTGTTTTAATTTGCATTTCTTTAATTATTAGTGATTTAGAACAATTTTTTTTCGTAAGTCTGTTGAGAGCTGTGATTTTTCTCTCTGAAAACTATCTATTCATATCTTTTGTCCCTTTATCAGTTGAGGAATGGCACTTATTAATGTAAATTTCACTCAACTCCCTATATATCTTAGAAATGAAACCTTTATCAGAAAAACTTGATGCAAACCTTTTTTTCTCAGTTTCCTGCTTTTCTTCTCCATTTAGATGCATTGGTTTTGTTTGTGTAAAAACTTTTTAACTTTATGTAATCAAAATTATTTTGTATTGTACTTCCTATAAACCTCTTTGTCTCTTATTTGGTCATGAATTCTTCCCCTATTTGTAAGTTTCATCCTTGTTCCACTAATTTGTTTATGATGTCACCCTTTATGTCTAAATCACGTACCTATTTTCAGCATATGTTGGTAAACACTGTAAGGTGATGGTTTATACCCCATTTTCTGCCAAACCTCTTTCCAGTTTTCCCAACGATTTTTGTTGAATAGACAGTTCTTGCCTGAATATCTGGAATCTTTGGGTTTATAAAATGCTAGGTTACCACCGTGCTCCTTTGCTTCTGTATATTGTGTGCTTAATCTCTCCCACTGATCAGCCTCTCTATTTCTTACCCAGTTTTGATGATTACGTCTTGTAGTAGAGTTTGAGATCTGGCACTGCGAAGCTCCCTTCTTTCCCATTTTTTTTTCATTGATTTTTTTCATTGATTCCACTGATGTTTTTTACCTTTTGTACTTCTAGATGAATTTTGGTATTATTTTTCTACGAGCCACTAATATTTCCCCAGTTGTATAGAACTGTATTTATTTGTATGAAGTGTTTAGTAATTGTGTACACATAATTCCTGCGTGCATCTTGGCAGGTAGACTCCCATTTTATACTCTCCGTAGTTATTTTCAATGGAATTGCCCTATCTCTTCCTGCTGGAGTTTGATGGTAATGTACAGAAATCCAGATGATTTGTGTGGGTTTATTTTAAAGCTTGCAACTCTGCTGAAGCTGTTCATTTTTTAGTTAACTTTCCATGTTTTTTTTTTAAGTGAACCATCATATTTTCTGCAAAAAAAAAACATGATAGTTTTATTCCCTCTTTGACATTTTAGTTCTTTAATTTCTTTTTTTCTGGTCTTTTTGCTATAGCTACTTTTCTAGTATAGACATGCCTCGTTGCTCTTTGCTTTATCGTGCTTTGCAGATACTGTGTTTTTGTTTTGTTTTGTTTTGAGGTTTGTGGCAGTCCTGCATCTAGCAAGTCTATCGGCACCATTTTTCCACCAGCGTGTGCTCATGTCTTGTGTCTCTGTGTCACATTTTGGTAACTCTCACGATATTGCAAACTTTTTCATTACTGTTACATCTGTTATGGTGACACATGATCAGATGTTACTCTTGTGTTTTGGGGTACCACAAACCATGCCCATGTAAGATGGCAAACTTCATGGATAAGTGTGTGTGACCTGACTACTCCACCAACTGGCCATTCCCCCCGTTCCCCTCCCTCCCCTTGGGCTTCCCTGTTCTCTGAGATACAGCAGTATTGAAGAATATTACATAAACTTAGTTGATAAAGCAGTGGCAGAGTTTGAGAAAATTGACTCTAATTTTGAAAGAAGTTCTACTGTGAGCAAAATATTATCAAACAGCATCACATGCTACAGAGAAATCTTTTTGTGAAAGGAATTGCCGATCAATATGGCAAACTTCAATGTTGTTCTATTTTAGGAAATTGCTACGGCCACCTAGCCTTCAGCAGCCACCACCCTGATCAGTAAGCAGCCATTAACATTGAGGCAAGACCACCCCCCACCGAAAAGATTAGAACTCTCTAAAGACTCAGCTGATGATTAGCATTTTTTAGTGATAAAGTATTTTTTAATTAAGGTATGTACATTGGATATTTTTAGGCATAATTCTATCGCACACTTAATAGACCACAATATAGTGTGACTTTTATGTGCACTGGGAAACCAAAAAAATGCATATGCCTCACTTTATTGTGGTATTTGCTTTATCGCTGTCATCTGGAACCAAACCTATAATATCTCCTAGGAGTGCGTGTTATTGACATTGCTATTGTAATGTATTATTATTATTGGTTGTATTACCTCATTCTCCCCTTTCTTGAGGGAGTTCACATAAAAACAATCCTAGAACAAGTCTCTATCCATCTCCCTAGGCTGCCTGGTGCTGGAAAAATGACTCGCTGTCAGTTCTTCTTGACTTTCCCATTCAGAATTCAGTCTGGTGTGTCCTCTAGATCTTTGTCAAGGAAGTATGCTAGAGCTAGAGGACAGCTAGACTCTCATGCTTCCTCTCAACTTTGCCATCTTGATTCCACCTGGTTACCTGTAATAGATGAACTTTTGCATGGATGAATGTAAAGTCCTATGCTTGAGTTTTAGAAAAAATCAACAATACACATATAGAATGGGATCCATAGAATTAGATAACTTGTCAAATTTTTCATTTGACAAGAAGGAAAGATTAGCGGTGGTGGTAGTAGTAGTGATGGTGGTGTAGTTGTAGTAGTAGTAGTAGTAGTATTAGCAGTAGTAGTAGTGGTGGTGGTAGTGGTAGTAGCAGCAGCAGTAGTAGTGATGGTGGTGGTAGTGGTAGTGGTGGTGGTGGTAGTAGTGGCAGCAGCAGTCAACATTTATGTAGCTCTTTAAAGGTTTACATAACCCTTTACATATCATCTCATTTGATCTTTACCACAACCCCGGGAAATGCTATTACTATTTCCATTTTACAGATGAGGAAACAGGAACATAGAGGTTAAGTGACTTGCCCAGGGTCACAAAGCTAGTAAGTATCTAAGGCAGAATTTGAGCTCCAGTATTTTTGATTCCAAATTGGATACATTGTGCCACCTGGCTGTGTGTCCCTTTTAGTAGATTGTAAAGTCAATACAAGCCAGTACTGTGAAAGGCAACCCAAAAAGCTAATTCAGCAGTAAATGACTTTAATATATCCACAGTGTCCAGAACAGTGATCGTACTCCTCTGGTCCTTGGCATTAGCAGTATTGCATTCATTTATAAATAAGATTTTAGGAAGGACATTAGCAAGCCAGAGGATGACCAGTGTGGGGAGGAGACCAGAGACCTTGACTGACATCACAGTGAATTGGAAGACCTGGAATTTTTAGCTAGAAGCATAGAAGGCTAGAGATGAAGACATGATTGATGTCAAGTATTTGAAGTCTTGTCATGTGGAAAATAGATCCTGCTTTCAGTGTTTGGAGGCAGAAGGAAGAATTAGAGAGAACTATGAGAAGTTACAAAGAGACAGATTCTGGCCTGATGTGAGGACCGCTTCCTTACCTTTGGAGCTGCCTCAGAACATAGTGAGTTTGTAGGCAGAACGTAGAAGAGTTCCATCACTGGAGGCTGAGTAACCATTCTCAAGGAATGTCAAAGTCCTTTCAGCTGTGCTTAGGAAACCAGCCAAATCATTCTATTAATATTTATCCTGGGGACAGAGTTTTGGAAGACAGTGGAGTTCTTAGATGATCTCTCTCTGGTCTTCTTTGGGATAGCAATGCGAAGCTCACCAGAGGAACACCAGGGGGCGCTATTTTCCCACTAAGGCCGAAGAAGGGACTGGTTTGATGGAATGGAACTGGGAAGATGATATTCAGCTCCTTAGGACTTAAGTGTTAGATCCAACACTAAGGGGTGTGTTTGCTCTGGGTTTTTCTTACCTGCAGTAGAGTGGGCAGCCCCAATCAAAGTCAGGCAGGTTTCCTGGGCATTGAGGATGTGTTGAGATCTATATTAAAGTTCTAACTTTATTGCAGTGTGATGCCTGCTGCTGCTGTTACTGGCTCAGGAATGACTGCATTTTCACCAGGAATTGCCTGAAATCCTCTGGATCAAGGATTCCAGGTTTCGGGGGCTCGTGATATAGAGCCGCCTAGCTCCTTTTCCCTGCTGACACTCCCTTCCCCACTCCACAGAGGACTACTGTCTTAAGTTGTTTGTTTTTTTTTTTTTTTGCTTGAAATTAAGTAATCAATTGACTAGAGAACCAAACCTACCTGGTTAAACCTAAGGCACTCTAGAGATGGGCTGCAAAAGACCGTAGGTCAGTCAGTCAGTCAGTAGTCTATCTTATTCTTTGTAACTTACTTAACTTGTAATTACTTAATCTCTCTGGGCCCCCTTTTCCTGTTGTAAAATAGGGTGTTACCTGTGGGTGTGTTACCTCTCTCCAGTAAAAAAGAAATGTGGGTAAGACACACTTTAGATTTCATCTGCATTATTAATAGTTTCTTTAGTCTAGATAATCAACAAAACCATAAATTGAGCTCTGAGCTGTAGTGTTTGCTGATTTGTGAGATACAAATGCTTACCCTGAAAATTCCAGGATGGGCTGTAGGTAAGAGCTGGCTTCATCATACCCCTGGCTTTGGTCTCCATGATCTTTGACATCCCTGTCTGGTTGAAAGTTTCCTGACTCTATGCTTCAGGAAACCTGGATGAGATGTGATTCTTTTTGGCTGTATAACCTTGGTCAGATTTCTTTACTTCTCTTAACTTTAGTCTCATTGACTGCAAAATGACTATACAAGCACTTTCCCTAACACTCCCTTGGGGTTCTGGAAGAAAAGTTTTGTAAACCTTCAATACTTAGATGATACTTAAATACTTCATATCTTTAGCATAGATATTCTTTCCAGCTCTGCGATACAGTCCTTATACAAAAGCATGGAGATGAAATGTTTCTATGCACCCTCATTCCCTTCCCCCTCCCCCTTTCACTTCTAGCCATGGGTGACACCTAGAGCTTCAAATAAATGGAGGCATCATTGAAGGCTTCTTAGAGGAAGAGGCTTCTGAACTGAGACTTGAAAGATTCCGAGATGGAGCCTGAGAAACAGCCAGTGGGGGTGGGTGGAGATGGCCTGCAGAGTGGAACAAGTCATCTTACTGTTTGATTAGAATACATGAAGAGTAAAACTAATAGCTAGAATTTAGTCTGGGGCAGCTAGGTGGCGCAGTGGATAGGAGTGCTGGGCCTGGAGTCAGAACCACTCATCTTCTTGAGTTCGGATTTGGCCTCAGACACTAGCTGTGTGACCCTGAGCAAGTCACTGTTTGCCTCAGTTTCCTTATCTATAAAATGAGCTGGAGAAGGAAATGGCAAACCACTCTAGGATCTTTGCCAAGAAAACCCCAAATGAGGTCACAAAGAGTCAGACACAACGGGAAAACAACAAATGTGGCAGTTTAAGATTTGCAAAACGCTTTACAAATAGCATCTCATTTTATCCCACTTTTACAGATGAGGAAATGGAGATAAGCTGTTACTTGCCTAGGATCACATAGCCAGAGTCTGAGGCTAAATTAGAACCCAAGGTCTTCCTGACTCCAGGTAGTGTGCTTTATTCTAGCAGAAGGAGGGTAATGTGAAATAAGACTGGAAAAGCATGGAGAACATGGTGCTTGAGCTGAATTTTGAAGGAAACCAGGAATTTTGAGAGCAAAAGTGAAATGGGAATGAACTGCAGACTTGAGATCAGCCTGTTGCAAATGTATGGAGATAGGGCCTTTTGTATGCTGAGCATCCAGGATGGTTGGATCTTGGACTATGTGGAGGGGAAGACTGTGTAGGAAGACTGGAAAGGCAGGAAGGGGCTCGCTTGTGGATATTTTTAAATATACTAAAGACTTTATATTTGATCCTAGAAGTGGTAAACAGAGTCACCTGTGTATATTGAGTTAGAGCTGCACTTTGGGGAAATCAGTCACTCTGGCAGCTGTATGGAAGTTAGATTGGAGGGAGGACCGGCCTGAGGTAGGAAGACCAAACAGAAGGCTTATTAAAATAGGTCTCGCAGCTCAGCACCTGTAGTCATATCATCTGTTTGTCTGTTTACTCCCTGTTGGCCTCACTCACTATCCCTGTAACTTTCCAGTCCAAAGTGCCCTTCCCTGGCACCACTTTCCCAAAGTGAGTTATCTTTACCTATTAGAACATCTGACCTTCAATTAGCATTTGTGTGCTTTTGGACTGATCCTGTTTCTGCATTGTAGTTTGCCTGTTGTCCTCCCCATTAGATTGTGACTTCCTTGAGGACAGGGAGTGTTTTTGTCTTTCTTTGAATCTTCTGAGCTTAGCACACTTCCTGGCACATAGTAAGAGATTGATAAATACTTGTTGGCTGGTTAACTTGACTTTTCATGAATTTTCGTTCATTCTCTGTAGCAGCCTGGAGAAAAGAAAGGCATTATCCTCAGCTATTAAGAATCTGAATCAGGAAACATTTAAAGACAAATAAATACAAGACAATTGGGTGTCAAAATACAGGGTATTCCTAAAGTATGGACACATAGGAAATGTGGAGTTGTTGCATCGAGTTCACGTGGATCTTGCAAAGCGCATCAACCTTTGCATCACAAATGATGGAAATCATATCGAAGATGTTATTTGTTAATATTCCAATTAAAAAAAATTTCTTTCATTTCATTTCTTGAGAATAGGCATTTTTTGCCTATGTGTCTGGACTTCAGGAACACCCTGTATAAGATAGACCATACAACTCAATCCAGCCAGTCACTCAGACTCACAGCCTTGGTGGCATCTCACATCACCCCTCCCTCCTTTAATAGATTTCAGTAGCTTTCTGTCACCTCCAATATAAAAAATAGAGTACTCTATTTGGCTTTTTTTTTTTCAAATCACAGGCATTTATTAAGCCTTAATCTGTGCCAAAGAAACCCTGGGAATATAAACACAAGCAAAAAGCAAGCCAGTCCTTGCCATCAAGGAGTTTTCATTTAAAAAAAAAATCTCTTTTTCCTTTTTTTGGAGGCAATTAGGGTTAAGTGACTGCCCAGGATCACACAGCTAGTAAATATCTGAGTCCCAATTTGACCTCATGTCCTCCTGATTTCAGGACCAGTGCTCTATTCACTGACCCACCTTGCTGCCTTTGTCTTTTAAAGCCCTTTACAACCTTGCTCCTTTCTGCCTTTCCAGTCCTTATCCTTTTCTCCTAATGTAGTCTACAGTCAGTGACACAGGCCTTCTTGCTGAGGCTTGCACAGGACACCAGGTCTCCTAGCTCTGTGCCTCAATACTGACTGACTCCCTGACAGGCTGTCCTGCCTCCCCTCAGCCTTCCAGCTTCCCTGACTTCTTTAAGAGATCCCCCCTTGGGCAGGCTTCCTTTGCTCTTATGAGATGACTCCCCATTTACGCTGTATATATAACCGCTATATGTTAGCTATCTAGTGTCTTGTATGTACAAAATTGTTTGCATGTTGTCTCTCTCATTTGAATGGGAGCCAGCTCTTTGAAGGTTGGCATGATGCAGTTGCTTTTCTTTGTATCCCCAGGGATTTTCACTGTGCTGGGAGCATACTAAGTACTTAGCAAATGCTTTGCTGGCTGATTCTGACATTTCATTTTCTGGGTTCTGCAGCTCTCTTTTCTGACTTCTCATTTATTCCTTATTCTGTAATAGGAAATTAAGTCACTTTAACATATTTTTGCTAATTTTTCTCCTCCCTTCTCTCCATTAACATTTGTTAGTTTGCTTTCTAACTTTCTCCCTGATCCTACCTATAGGAACCAAAAAAGAACAGGCCTCTTAGTTTGAGATGACCTAACTAGACTACCTATACATTTAGATCTGAAGAAGAAGGTTCATGTGAATGTTTGGAATTTACAGAGACTATTTAGGTAGGTAGATACAGAATAGATTAGGTCCGTGGAAAGGGGCTGCAGTTAAAACTAAAGTCCCATCAAGTCCCCCCCACCCTTCTCTCCATATTATGGATTCCTATGCACAATTCAAATGTTATCTTCATAAAGCTTTCCCTCTTCCCATCCAGCTGAGAATGGTTTGTCCCTTTTTTGATCTCTTAGGACTTTATGTTCCCTTTCCATCCTTGTCCTGTTTTAATCCTCAGTCTCTTTATTTGTGTATAGGTGTTTTCCCACTTCACCATCTTTGTCCTTCCCTCCTCATCTCTTCTCCCCCCTCCCCCCCCCCCCCCAGCTCTTTAAGGGCTTTTACACTGAGACCAAGTCTTATTATCTTTACATCCTCCCACCCCAACCTCCACCTCCAGCTCTGCACGTTACACTGACTAGCCTCCAGACGGATGCTTATTGAATTTATAGAATTGGATGAATGTGGCTGGGACGGATGAATATGGCATAGCTGTGACCTCAGCCTTCTACGAGTAAACTAGAGAACTCTTGGATCGTGGTCACTTGTGCTAGAACAGTGCAAAGGAAGACAAGTTTGAGAGTTTTAGTGCTAGAAGATGAGGCAATCTTGCTGTAGTCTATAGCTGGTCCTGGCACATACCTTGTGGTCATGGTCACAAGGAAAACCAGGGAAGAAAATGTGGATGATACTGTGCAGAAATGGGAAAACAATTTCATACCCCGAGGGCAGCTCATAAAAGGAGTTCATCTTTTAAACGGCACATTAAGAGGAGCATCTCTGGAAGAACAGAGGCCCGCATCCCCTCCCCCACTCCCATTCCCATCCAGACAATGAGTTCCTCTTTGTAAAAGGAGATGCTCCCTGCTGTGTTTGGGTGGTCAGCTCCCCTGTGATTTGGAATTCACCCTGCTCACCAGCCTTACAAATTCATTATAGAAAGAAGCATTCACTGTGAATGTCAAGTAGCAATTTTAGACTTAAATTCATCCCTGAAATTTCAGTTCATTTCTATCATATCCTCTGGCTATCAGTTTTGCATTACAGACGAGCTGCTTTTTTGGTAACCCAGTTATCACCTGCAAGTTTTCTGGGATTTCATCTGTTTCCCTATTTCCATTGGATTTTTCCATTTTCTTAGCTGAGGTTTAGAGCTTTCAATTTAAGCCTAGTCTAGTTCTGTTTCCCTGCCTTACTCAGTTTCTTCCAACAGCATTTCCATGTTTCGGTCTTTGTTTCTGACAAATAAAATATTACTTCTCTTCTTATGTTTTGTTCCTTGGTCATAGCACATAATGTGAGAATTGGAAGGGGCCTTAGAACTTAAGATGTTCTAAGGAAACTGTAAAATGAGGCTATTAAGCTAGGTCATAGATGTATAGCCAGAAGGGAATTTGGAATTTCACCCAATCCAACTATTTCATTTTATGGTTTGTTGTTTTGGAATTTCACCCAATCTGGTCATTTCATTTTATAGATTTGTCATTCCCTCGTCTTAGTTGTGTCCAACTCTTCATGACCCCATTTGTGTTTTTTTGTTTGTTTTTGGCAAAGATACTGGAGTGGTTTGCAGTTTCCTTTTCCAGTTACAGATGAGGAAACTGAGTCAGAGTCTTGATTTGAACCCAGGTCACATGACACCAAATTCCCTATTCTCTCCGGTATATATGCCATGCTAGTTCAAGATCTTTTAGCTCTAAAACTTAGGTTCTATGTTAGTTCATAGGGTCATGGACCTCAGAGGCCCTTTAAGCTAACCTTTTATAGATGAGGAAGTTGAGATCCATGATTTCCTAGGTAGTAAATATCAGATGCTGCATTTGAATCCAGATCCTTTACACAGCCAGCACTTTTCCCACCGCTCCCCCTACCTCTCTGATTGTCGTTTCCTGATCATTTGGTTTTCATTTTTTAAAAAACCAAATTAGCTAAAGGTTTATCTAAATCTCTCCTTTCCCCTCCAGCCCACCAGCTCCTCTTTTGGTTTATTAATTTAATAGGAAGGGAATAGAATAAGCATTTAAGTGCTTCCTACGTGCCAGGCACTGCCAAGCTCTTTACAAATATTGTTTCATTTGATGAGATTTGATAACCCATCGTGTGATGGTTTCAGTTTTGTTGACCTCTTCTTTGATTTTCAGAACTTCTGTTTCCAGAGTGTGGTCTAAAAAAAAAAAGACAGGAATTAGGTCATATGTACATGTGTATTTTCTGTCAAATGTGTGGAGCTGCAGTGAAAACTGAGCTCCCCCTGGGGTTAGGATGCACAGTTTATATATCCTTCCAACAGTGGCTGAAGTCACCCCATCATTTCACCCCTGGTGAGAGAAAATACCTTAATACCAGACCACTCCCAGTCTTAGGCTATTTAGACAAAAAGACTCTGTCTCCACCCAAGCTGGAGTTGGTGTTGTTTGTCCTTTATTCTAGAAGAGGAACATGAGGTCAGGGAGGTGATGCCATGATACGCAAGTGAATTGGATTTAAGTGAGGGAACGCTGTGTAAAGTCACCAGCCTCATTTTCACCTTTGGAGCCATTTAGGACCAGATATAGATCAGGAGAACAGGAGATGGCCAGGGAGGAGGTGGGTCTTTTCAAGCTAAGGTCTTTAACAGGTGACGGAGGCAATGCCCATTCAGTGATTAAGACTTATAAGAAATGAGGCAGAGAATTGCCTCTTTAATCTAGTAAAAGGCAGATGTGAGGAAGGAAAGAGGGAGAGAGCCTTCCAGGCATGGGGAGAGCCTGTGCAAAGAGAAGGAAGAAGGAGATGGAATTGATTGTATAGTGAAAAATAGTTTGGCTAGAATGTGGCATCCACAAGGGGGAATAACTGGAAAGATAGCTGGAGCCAGATTGTGAAGGGCCTTAAGTCCAAACAGGGGAGTTTGTATTTTATCCTAAGGGTGAAGGGAACCACTGAAGCTTCTTAAGGAGAGAAGGGATATGGTCAGACCTGGGCTTTGGGAATATCACTTTGGTGGCTATGTTTGTGGAGAGAGGAGAACCTAGATTGAAGGCCAGTTGGGAAGCAGTTGCAGTAGTTCAGGGGAGAGGTGAGGAGGACCTCAACAAGGGAGGTGGCCCTGTTAATAGAGACAAGGGGATTGATTCAAGAGATGTGATGGAAGTAAAATTGATCAGACAAGGCCATTGACTGAATATGGGAGACTGAGTAAGAATGAGGAGATTACTCCACACTCCCTGGAGGCAAACCTAGGCGATTGGTACTTTAGACAGAAACAGGGAAATTTGGAGCTGAGATGGGTTTGGGGACGTAGGAAATATAATAAGGTCTGTTTTGGTGATCCTAGAACTGTGTTACATCTGGAACAGGGTTTATAATGTTAAAGCAGAAAGGTACCTTAGAAACCATTTAATCTAGTTCCCTTGTTTTAAAGATAGGTAAACTGAGACCCAGAGGGAAGTGATTTGCCCAATTCGTTAAATAAGTATCAATTAAGAAATATAAAAAACTGAATTTGTCTTCAAAGAGTTCATAGTCTAGGAGGGCAAGAATGACATAACCAACAACTCAAATTCATTGAACAAACATTTATTAGGTGCTTCTATGTGTAGAGGCCCTCTGTTGCTTCTCAGGATGCAAAGTTGGACAAGAAGATGTCCATGCCATGTACTCAAGGAACTTGCAGTCTACTGGGAGAGATAACACACACACATACACACCCACCCCATTGTGATACAAGACAACACACTGGTCTTTAAAGGTCTTTACAACTTGGCTCCAACCTACCTTTCTAACTTTATTATATATTACTCACCTTTTCCTACTTTCTATGGTCCAGCCAAACTGACCTTCTTTCTGTGCTTCACACAGGACTCTCTGTTTCCTGTCTTCATGCCCTTGTCCCCCTTCATGGGGCTGTCCTCATGCCTGAAGTGGACTCCCTCCTTGCTTCCACCTCCTAAGACTGTGAAGCACCAACTTTAGAAAGCCCTTCTTGATTCCCACACTTCCTAGTGCCTTCCTTGATCGGATTACTTGGTGTTTTTTCTGTCTATACTTATTTATGTGCATATTGTACATAAATGTATTCCCTTGGGACTCCCCTCTAAGGCAGACATTGTTTTATTTTGTCTTTGACCCCATCACCTAGCACGGTGCCTGGCACATAATAGATGCATCAAATAAATGATTGATTGATAGAACATGATAAGGTAGATCTTGGGGTTTAGAACAGAATTATGCTTATAAATGTCAGGTTTTATGAAGAAAGTAATGTTTGAGTTTTGAGTTGGATGCCTTAAAGGGGGAGGGGGAAGAGTTTGAACAGGCTGGGTTGGAGAGGGCATTGTACTCCAGGTCAAGGGAATGCATTGGGTAGTTTGGTTGCCTGGAGCATTAGGACACATGAAGGGGAATATTGTGAAATAATGCTAGAAAGATAGGTTGGAGCCAGACTGTAGAGGCCTGTGATTGCTGTGTTAATGAATTTGGGCGTGGGAGGGATTGGAGAGACACTGAAAGGTTTGAGGTGGGGAGTGACATGATCACAGCTGTACTTGAGGAAGATCAAACCAGCTATCCCCTATATAAGGTGAATTGTTTGGGGGAGACCAGTTAAGAAGCTATTGAAATTGTCTAGGTACTAATTGGGCAGCTAGGTGGCACGGTGGATAAGGTACTGGGCTCGGAATCAGGAAGACCTCAAATCTGGGTTCAGACATTTAGTAGCTATGTGACCCTGAGCAAGTCACTTAACCCTGTTTGCCTCAGCTTCCTCATCTGGAAAATGGACTGGAGAAGGAAAGGGCAAACCACCGTAGTCTCTTTGCCAAGAAAACCTCAAATGGGGTCATGAAGAGTAGGACACTACTGAAAAGGCTCAACAAGGACCACAATAACAGCAACAAAGATGGCCTGAATTGGGAAGGTCTTAGTGGGACAGTAAAGGAGAGGATGACTAAATGATGAAGAAAACACTAAATGTTCACTATGTGCTAGGCATTCTGGGGAGTCGCCAGACAGGGGAATGGGGCCTCTGGAGGGAAATTTCCCAGGATTCAGTTTGGGGGTTTTGGGGTGGTATCATTGAGTCTATATCTTCAGTATTTAGAGTAAGAGGATCATGGAGTTAGAATGGGAAAACACTTCAGAAGCTAAGGTGCCTTATAGAGTGCCTACCATGTGCCAGACAGCACCTTACAAATACTACATAATTTAATCACAACAGTACTGTCGTGATAGGGTAGGTGCTGTTTTCTTCCCTGTTTTACTATTGTGGAACTAAGGCAAACAGATTAAATGATTCGTTTAGGGTTGCATAATGAGCATCTAAGATGGGATTTGAACTCAGGTCTTCCTGACTCCCAAATCCAGAGTTCTATCTCACTGTATCATCTAGTTGAATCTATCTAGTCCATTTTTCTCCTTTTATATATGGGGAAACTAAAGCCCAAGAGAGTTCAAATGACTTCAAATGACGGGTAATTACTCTAATTCCTAGCAAAGTCAGAATTTGAACACAGATCCTGAGACTCCAAGTTGAAATTCTAATTTACAGATGAAAGATGAGGAAGCAGTTGGGGCAACTAGGTGGTGCAGTGAGTAGAGCACCAGGACCTGAGTTCAAATGTGACCTCAGACACTTGACACACTTACTAGCTGTGTGACCGTGGGCAAGTCACTTAACCCCATTTGCCTTCCCCCCTCCAGAAAAAAAAAAAAAAGATGAGGAAGCAGGCCCAGAGTGGCAAAATGATTTGCCCAGGGTCACAGTGTGGCAAGATTGGGCAACCTAGGTAGATCTTACCATGAGGAGCAGTGGCTCTGAATGAGATGGAATGATTTGTACTCGATCTTCCTTCCGACTTCATTCTTTCTGTCCCTGGGGCTATCTTTCCCTTGTCTTCCCATATTTAAAACCTTGGATCCCTTGTTTTTTTTTGACATATCCTTCCCTTCTCTCTTTGGAGCTCCAGGCCTGTGTCAGTACTGCTGGACTTCCCCCAGCCATCTCAAACTCAGCAAGTCAGCAACAGAACTAGTTCTTCCCTTCCCCCATAAATTCTTCTTGACTATTGTCAAACCCAGCCTGTCCTGCTACCGGCCCTGTTTCTTTCTAGTTCACCACCTTTCTCTCCACTCTTGTAAGAGCCCTTTCTAGTCTGTTTATCGCCAATCCCTCCTCCATGCTAATTGCTGCCAAATTTATATTCCTAAAGCACAAGCTCTACCGTATCATTTTCCTTGCTTTAGAAACTTCGTTGGTCTTCTGTTGAGCTCCTCGGTTTGGTATTTAAAGCCTTTCTCAGGCTGGCCCCAACCTCTTTCTAGACTGTTTACATATTACTTTTCCTAAAGGTTATCCCCTATCCTCTGGTCATTTATTTTCTTCTCTATGTAACATTCATCTCCCATCTCCGTGCTTTTGCACGTTCTCTTCCCCGGGCCTCAAATGGTCCGGCCTCTTAGAACCTTAGCTAGCCCCGTTTCCCCTTACGGTTCAGTTTGAGTGCCCTTTCCTCCCAGAGTGATTTCCTGATTCTCCTAGTGACCCGTGATGGCCTGTCTGCCCTGCCCTGCCCCTCCTCCCCTCAGTTACTCTGTATTTACATGAGGTCACATGGTCTAGAGCAGTGGTGTCACATTCAAATAGAAACAAGAGCCACCCAACAGAACTTAAGGATTTCCTCAGGCCTCAAGTTGATTTTGAAAAGTACATCTTGATGTTTTCTTTGTTTTGTTATCTGGGAAGCTATGGGAGAGTGACCTGAGTTCAAATCCAGCCTCAGACATTTACCAGCAGTGTGACCCTAGGCAAATCACTTAACCCTGTTTTTCTCAGTTTCCTCTTAATGTAAAATGAACTAGAGAAGAAAATGGCAAATCACTCCAGTATCTTTGCCAAGAAAACCCCAAATGGGGTCACACAACTAATCCATACAACAAAAAGCATAGTCTGTTTTATTTTTTATTTATTTTGTTAAATATTTCCCATTTGCATTTTAATCTGGTTTTGCCAGCTCCAGAGTGTTGCAGGCTGCAATGCAGGCAGTGTTTGATGCCTGTGGCGTACAGGATCTAGACCTGACCAGAAGACCTGAGTTCAAGTTTTGTCTGGGACACATACTAGATTAGGTAAGCTGGGCAGGTTGTTTAAAGCGCTCTTCTAGACCACAGTCTTAAGACTCTACATTTCAGAGACATCACTCAATCAGTTTAGCAACTAATTGCATACTATATTATGCCTGCCCCTGTGCTAAGTGCTGGGGATAGAAAGGAAGACAGAAAGGAGGGGGAAAAAAGGCAGCAGAAGCCCATCCTTCCTGCCTTCGTGGAGCTCACAGTCAAATGGGAGAGACTGCCACTGTGAGAAACGTCGTTTTGGGGATCACTGGACTTCCTAGGCAGGGCCAAAGTCCTGAAGAAGAAACCTGTGATAATCCTTAGGGAAGGCTGTACAGACCACAGGACTCCCACAGGACACAGGAACACCAAGTGGTAGCCCCCCCTTAATCTGTGGGGATCACAGGGCCTCCTAGGGATCAGACCCTAAGGAAGACCCAAGTGATGGCCCCTTAGGACAGTGGTAACATCACAAGACAGGGCCAGAAGTCCCAAATGATGTCCCCTTAGGAAGGCTGTGCAGACCACAGGGTTCCCCAAGGGAATCTGGAGTGGTAGCCCTCTTAGTTGTGCAGTGAGGGTCACAGGACACCCCAATGCAAAATCCACAAGTAAGCCTGAGAGAAGCTTCCACTGCTCATTAAAATCCATGTGACGTACCTATTTTCACCCAAAGAACTGAAGACCAGAATGAGCAGAGAAAGGTATCTTGTTGTACTCCTTGAGAAAGCAGGTGTAGCAGCAGAACACTCACATGTTGATATAGTTGTAGGAGCAGGGGTAACCATTCCCTCCACTCCTGCTAGAGTTATGGTTAGTTTACAATCCTTTTTTTTTTTTACATAGTTTTACAGTTTATATAGGTAGGATAATAAGGATACAGAAGCAAAAGTGAAGTCGATTAGATTTTCCTTGTCTTAGTTTAGGATTAAACTACATTCTTTTACTTCCCCTACTTTCCCTCTTTAACATATGCAAATTATGCAAATCAGTAGGCCTGGACTCTTCACCAAGACCAGACCCTAGATAAGCTTGAACTGGTTCGAGCTGTTTGGCCTCTCTAATTCCCCTGACTGCATTCCCAAAAAGCATGAGCATGCATACAAGCCTCTGACCTCTCACCTGACCGACCTTGAGGCCTGGTTTCTGCTAAAGCTGGGGTGGGGGAGGGGGGGGGAAGTACACCTTTAGTTCTGTGGAAACAAAACTCCTCCTCCCATTTCTTAGAAAACGATATATCCAGGATAATTTGGGTGGTGGTAGTGTCAGAGGGAAGGCACTAGGATTCCTAGGATTGAGATCAGCTTCTTATACAAGGTGGGATTTTAGCTGAGACCAGAAAGAAGGCAGGGAAGCTGGGAGAGGGTGGAAAGATGAGGAGCGTCTGTCCTCCAGGCTGCCGTGGGGCAGGGTTTCTTCACCTGGGAGCTCTCTAAATCTGTAAAATCACAAACCTAGTTCCCCCTGTCCTTTCTCATTTATTTAACAGGGTACATGTTGTTTCCCTAAATCAGTTCCCGGAGAGGATGTGTTTAATTTTTGTGTTTGTATTTCCACCACCCATTGTGTTGAATTTAATTGAGTTAAATCTTTGATTCTTCCTCCCTGCTTCTCTCTTTTCATGTCCAATGGAGTAACCAAATCCTGACAATTCTATTTTCCAATCTTCTTTCTGTTTCTGCTTCCATGAAACTAATCAAGGTCTTCTTCATGTCTGCTAGCTATGAGGCTGCTTCTAATAATCCTTTCAACTTAATCTGCCTTATGTGTTGTGTAGTTTAGTGGCAAGAAATCTGACTTGGAGTCAGTAGAGACCTGGGTTCTACTCTTTACATTGACACTTTGCTAGCTGTGTGACCTTAGGTGAGTCACACAAGTGCTTAGAGTCTCCCTTGCCTCATCTGGAAAATGGGCATAATAACAGTTTGCATACAATGCAGGGTTGTCTCGAGGGAAAAAAGCACAGTGTAAACCTGAGAATGTCTTGGAACTATGATTTATTGTCATGTCACCATTTCCATTTAAAACTCTTCAGTGGGTTTATATATAGCTCCCCAGGTAGGGACCAGACTCCTTTGCCAGGGTTTCAAGGCCCTCTCTACCAGGGTACTGCCATTCTTTTCTAGCCTTATCTTGTATTATTTCCCTTTATTCATCTTCACTCTAGCTGTGGTAACCTGGCCAAGCCCCACTTGTTCTTTGTTTGGGCCTTGATTGACTTAGAGTGAACATAAATAGCAGTTGTTTCTGTTTTGGCCAGAAACCCTAAGGGTCTTCCCCCTCTCAGGGATTGATTTGATTTGATTTGATTTTGTTTTTTTTGACTGGGTAAAAGAGGCCATTTTTGCCTCATTTCTTACCTAGGCTTAATCACTTAGCCAGTGCTGCCTCAGTCAAACTGAGACCTGTTAAAGACCTTAGCTTGAAAAGGCCACCGCATCCTGGGCCATCTCCAGTCGTCCTGATCTATATCTTGCCACTGGACCCAGATGGTTCCAGAGGAGAAAGTGAGTCTGGTGACTTTACACAGCCCTCCCTCACTTAAATCCAATTCACTTTCATGTCATGGCATCACCTCTCTGATGTTGTGGCCCTTCTTGGAGAAGGAAGGACAAACGACAGCTGTGGTGATCTATTCTGTCTCCTTGGAAAAGCCCTGTGTTTAAAGTATCCTTGACTCCTCATTTCCTTTTTAAATATGGAAAGTCATTCCTATCTCCCCTCCTGCCTTTTACTTCTGAATTCCTACCCATCTTGAAGTGGACCTCAAATTCCAGGAATCCTCCTCTGACCTAGTAAGTGGGTAATGGCTGTTTCCTCATGGATCCTGGGAAGCTCTTGTTGTGTAAACCTTTTGATGCATTTGACAAAAGTCTAAGCCAGGTATTACTGGGGACTTGTTATTCCATTTTTTGTAGTTTTAATGAGCCGAGCATGATGCATTTCATTCCTGAGCTGTTGTTTGTCCTTTGCTGTGGAAGAAGACGATGACATCAGTGACTTCTAAATAAAGGACCAGGAATTGGACGCCTCTATTACTTAGGCAGGGAATAGAGTATTAAGCTTAGTGTTAGGAAGAGCTGGGCTCAAGGCCCACTTCAAGACCCTAGACGAGTCACACTCTCTGTTTCATTTTCCTTGTCTCTTCCCTTGTTCTTTATAATTATAATAGCAGCTCTTCCTTCCCAGAGTTGTTTATAGAATTCTAGATTTATAGCTGCAAGGAACCTTAGACCTCATTTAATCAACCCACTTACTTTATAGATGAGCTTGTGAGGACCAAAGAGGCCGCCTATCCTGTTCCATGTTGTGGAAACTTTAAACGACTAGATGGATACGACCTGTTATTGATTATCACAGGATTATTGTTTTCAATGTTTAGAGTGTTGACTGAGTACTGGCCTTGTAACTGGAAGATCTGGGTTTGAATCCTACCTGTCATTGCCTGTGTGGTCTCAGACAAGTTACATTAAAAAAAAACCAAACTTTTGGGCCTCAGTTTCCCTATCAGGTAAAATGATGATAATAATCCCATCTATTTATTGGCATGTTTGGAGGGTCACTTGAGATATTACAGGCAAAGATCTTTGCAAATCTTAAAGCACTATTGTAAATGGAGCTATTATCACTTAATGGCTTTAGGCCAGTTCCTTTCCTTTCCTTTCCTTTCCTTTCCTTTCCTTTCCTTCCTTTGTTTCTTCTGTTAAAAGAGGGCCTTCTGCTTAATGCCCTCTGAACCAACTTGATTTCTTGAGTCTGCTTGACTTTTCATCCACTCACATGCTTTCAAGTTTCCAAATTCCTTTTTCCTCTTAACACTAGGTCAGCTTTCGACATGTTTCTACCAAATTCAGTCACTCAGTCTCAGTGTTGGAAGGGCTTTAGACTTTAGGCTTTAGATATAGTTCTTCCCACTTATTTTTGCAAAGAACCCCCTCCCTCCCCCATGACTTACCCAAGGTCACACATGTAGTTAATGGAAGAGTTGGAAACTGAACTCAGATCTCTGTTTCTACCTGGTCCGATGACTCTGTTGCGTTTGGGAGAGTCTGCACCTTGCTGCCTCTATCCCCCCTGGGGGAAAAATGTAGGTGATTAACTTCCTTCATCGTAGTGACTTGTTCTAGTTTCCTTATTCATATCTTGACAGAATTAAACCTTTGCAAAGGACAGATATCCAGCATTTAGGTAACTGTTATTGCTTTTAAAATTTCAGCTTGACTTAACTGAAATTTTACAGAACAAAATACTTGGAAGTCTCTCCTACAGATAACAAACTCATCTTGTTAAACTGAGATAGATAACCAAAAGTGTGTTTATTTTCATTTGTGGAATAAGGAACTATCTCTGAGAGCAGGTTTTATGGGTCTTGTGTTGTCAATGTCACGTGGCTGGCTTGTGGCCAGAGGCCTTAGAATTCTTTTTAGCTGGCCACTGTTTGCTTGAGACCTCAGCTGCCCATGAGAGGTTTGGCAGATAAGGTTCTGTGTGGACCTATCCTTTCCCCAGAACTCCCTAGAGCCCACACTCTGCCAGTTTTCGGTGGCCTTGTTTCCTGCTCCAACTCAGGTCTGCTATCCTGGAAATATAAAAGAGATACTATATATTCAGTTTTGTTTAGTGCAGTTTCCAAACATTCCCTTTCTCTGTGCTTGTTTGAACTTGTACCACTTTCCTAACAGGGACACCGAAATTGGACAAATTTCTTTTAGGTTGTGGAGAAACAGGAATCCAGATTAGAGAGATGAAGAAAAGGGTTGTTCTTTGTCTAGGGTTAGGCCCTTTATGTGCCTAAGGCCCCCCCCCAAGCTCTATTTAAGGTTCCTTCCTGATCTGTTCTATGTTCTAAGGCCTCTTCCTTCCCTGACTTTGCATTTTCTATGTTTTAAAGTCTTGCCAAGTTCTGACATTCCACGTTTGAAGGTCTCTTCCAGCTCAGGCCTTATTTGTTCAAAAATCCCTTCCTGTTCTGACATTCTCTGATTTAAGATTTCTTCCAGCTCTGGCCTTCCATTTTCTGCAGTCCTGTCCAGCTCTGACATTCTGTATTCTTTGCTCCAAGGTCATTTCCAGCTCTTTCTTTCTATGATTCTTGAAGGGATTTAACTCCAAAAAAGAAAATAGCTTTAAGTACCCAGTTAAATTTTCATGCCTTTTGATGGTGTTATTCCCTCCCTACCTGACCCTATGGTTCTTTTTTTAGCCAATTGAGCTGTTTTCTAGATAACCTAATAGCTCCCTCAATGTTAATACCGCTTCTGAAATAGAGCAAAACCTCCAGCCTGGTCATGTTCTTTGCCCCAGAAAACATTTGCAGTGGGCAGAGGAGGAGAATGCTTATGCAAGGAACAGCCCTTGGGTTAAAATCCTCTGGCATAATTGGAACATTTTAATTTCCTGCTTAGATACCAAAATGCTCTCCCTTTCTATCATATAGCCTTCCTCTGATTTACAAACTCTCATGCCTCCAAAATTCCTTTGTGAGCCAGTAGTTTTTAATTCAGAATGCCTCTCCCCATGGTAACGGTGTTACATACACGGTACAGTGTGAATTTCCAGGCCAGCCCAGGAAAATTTAACCCCATACTTCAGCACATCAGCCTTGTAGTTAAAACTAGGCTTCTACATTTGGCTGACTGACTTTGGGCTAGTAATTCCACTTCCCCTAGCCTCAATTTCCTTATCTGTAAAGTGGTACCAATATCTGCCCTGCTGACTTTACCGAGCCCCCTACCAATTCTGTTAGTCTTCTTCCTTCCTCATGCAGGAACCCCATGTCTGTGTCTTGATATTTTGGTGTTATATTGAGTAGAGGGAATCTAATCCCTCTCAGCCTATCCATTTGTAAATTTGTAACTTAGAGGTGGAGGGCAATGCTGTGCCCCTGTTGGCATTGACCTTTGTATTCTGAAAAAGACAAGGCCATCCCTTTGTTTCAGAGAGCAAGGCCCAATTCCTATAATCTAGTGTGTGTTTTAATTTTGCTCCTGTGATTAAACCTGTCTCTTCAAGTCCACGGACATGAATCTGTACATCCTCAGTGCATGATTGGGGAAGGGGATCCGTTGCCCATGCAGCAGGCAGAGAGGACTAGCTATCATCTTTCCATTTTCTTTGTGGAAGAATCAGAAACAACGAAACCCACAGCTCAGAGCTTGAAGAGAGAGTTTTATTACCCCATGATTTCAGCCTCCTGGCATATGGTAGAACTGCCTCTGGAACTCTGGTTTAGCCTCAGAAGAATCATGTTTGTTTAGCTTCTCTTGTTTCAGGTTGCCACTTAAATCTTATTTAAGTAGTTCCTTGACTTAACAGCAACAACAACAAAAACCTTTCTGGACATTTTAAGATCCTCCTTCTGGAACCTGACACTTCCTTCTTGGGGTGGCCCAGGCTAGGAAATTGCAGAGGAGGTTTGGGGAGAAAACATAGGGAAAGATTTTATAATGCTTTTGGAATCTCTGGGATTATGAGATGCCTTTGGGAAAGTGGTCAATATCTTCCTGGGAGTTAGCCCCACAAAGATGAGGAGAGAATAGGATTTTAGGAAAGTGAACTGTAAGGAACTCTATTTTACAGAAGAGGATCCTGAAAAGAGAAGAGAAATGACTTGGCCAAGCTTACTCAGGGCCAGAGGAGTAAAGATGGGGTTCAAACCCAGGTTTCCCAATTCCCAGTCCAGGAAA
This sequence comes from Phalanger gymnotis, assembly GCA_028646595.1. Taxonomy (NCBI): domain Eukaryota; kingdom Metazoa; phylum Chordata; class Mammalia; order Diprotodontia; family Phalangeridae; genus Phalanger; species Phalanger gymnotis. The sequence continues at coordinate 154,535,387 of CM053625.1, forward strand.
TGCTCTTTCCCCTACTGGCTATCCAGGTGGGGCAACGCATTTAAATAACTGCCTCACCTGCCTCGGGGGAGAAAAAGGCCAGTTGTGATGATTCTGTTTAAAAACACACACACACACACTCACACACTCATACACGTTCACACACACACTCACTCTCTCTCTCTCTCTCTCTCTCTCTCTCTAAAAAGCTCATTGTTCTCCTGCTCTGGATTGGGTTAGCCAGCGGGTTGAATTCTCCGTGTTTAGTGTAAAGAACCAGCTGCCGTCCCTCACAATCCTAAGGAAAGCCCAGTGTTGTGCTGGCCTCTTTTCCCTTAGCTAATTTTTTACATCTTCCTCTATTCTCATTCAGATGGCTTCCCCAGCTCCAGGCTGTGGTGCCCCAGCCGCTGGAGGTTTTCGGCTAGCTCCCTGTGAAATGATGCAGCTCTGCAGCGAGTATTTTTCCACAGGTCCTGAAACCCACACAGTTGTCCTCTTCTGGGCCTACTTTTTTTCCAATGGGATTGAATGTGAGGGGGTTAATAGGCAGGAAGCTGTAGCCAGAGCAGGCTGAGACGGAAGTCAGGATTTTTGTTTAACTGACAGGTTTAGCAGGCCTCAGGGGTGGGGGGAGGGGAGAAGAAGTTGGTGAATTCAGGCATCTGGTGTGAGAGCCACAAACCTAGCTATTCCTCACTGCATTAACAAAGAGGGGGTAGACCCCTGGGCACTCTGGCCCAGCAAACTGCACCTCCTTGCTATCTGAAATGTGTACTTTCCCCCTGTGTTGTTGAGATGGCTTGTAAATCCCTAACCACATGACCATTTTAACCACTTGGCTCTGTGGGCCAGCTCTCCCACTCCGTGGGGGTTCCTGCTGGAGGGCTCCCCAGCATCAGGCTGAGGGAGGTGGTGTTGTATTAATACAAATACAGAGCACTTGTATTACTGACAAGTAATGGTTGTGGGGAATGCCCCTTTTGTGTGGTGCCAGGTCTGTCTCTTTTCTGTAGCTCTTCTGGAGCATGCCTCCTGGGATTTCTCCCCTTTCTCCCGCATTCCCTGAAGTTTCCCCTGACTCAGAGGGCAGACTTCAGTAAGTCTGTTAGCTGCAGAAACTGCTGGGAGTTTTCCTCCCTGAAAGAAGAGCTGCTTGTGTCTGTCTGGGAGCTAGGAAGGCTTCAAGGCTCTCAGAACACCTCTCAGAAGCAGTGCTAATCCCAGCTCCCCGAACCCAGGATTTGGGCAGGCTGACGGAGGGCTCTTGCCTCTGCTCAGAAATCTAATCAGGGTGTGGAGGAAGTTCATTCGGGGGCTGCTTTCCCAAGTTTCCCTTGCTGAAAAAGGCCTAGCTTAGCCTGTCTTTTTCTATGCACAGGATGGCTCCTGCTCACCAGGGCTGCACAAAGATAATCGCTCAGGAAGTGTTTCAGCCAATCCCCTGAAGCTTTACATTCAGATTTACCGCAGGAGCCAATCCAGGATTAGCTTTTATTAGGAAGACAGATCATCAAGCTGAAGTGCCAAACCCTTTCTGTGTGAGTTCTAGTGCCTGTCCTCCATGTTTTATAAGTATTGACATAACACTGTGTTAACAATGCATCCACAGAGGTAAGCCTTACTTTTTACCATTTTTTTTTCTCTGAGACATATGAATTGTGGGTTAACAGTTTGATTCTCTGGGATTTGTCGAGCAAAACTCACCCCACAGCACTTTATTAAGTTGCAACTGTTTAAATGTGCTTTCTTGGGTCACATGGTCAGTAGCCATTAGCCATATCTTTATTTTTCAAACTGGCCAAACCTTGGCATACCTACTCTTTCACCAGGGGATGGGGCTTCTTTAGAGTGTCTCCAGGTCCTGTTATTCCAAAGAAGCTTTCTCTCTCTGAGCAGTGTGGCTGTACTATTGTCTCTGGCTCACATGCCTGCTAGGGGAGAAAATGGAAGGTAAGGGAGCAGATGCATTTAACTGCCCTACAGGGAGCCTAGGAAGGCAGACAGCAGACCAGGCAAGTTTACCTTTCCAAACTGGGTAAGGAACAGCTAAACTCACTTCTGTCTAGGAGAATCTGGGCTTGGGGAGAAACCTTGCCATCAGCAGAAAGGGCTAATGACAGATTTTAACAATTGGGCCTAGGTGTTTGGTGTGCTTCATCCTTTCTGTAATACAGTGCATCTTAACTTGAAATGGGTTATCAAATGTTTCCTTCCTTACAGTCCAACAGTGTGTGCTCCTTCTGAAGAGCAGCCTGGAGACAAAATGTTTCTAAAAAGTCTTCCTTCTGGTCTTTGGAGAGTTTTCTAAGGGGGTAGGGGTGGGGGTGGGAATAGACAACAACAGCATGCAATAATAAAGTAATGAATCTGAAGGAATGACTTATTAAAAAAAATCCTTAGCATTCTCTTGCATGATTAAGTGGAATAATGTATCTTTTTATCTTTGCTTCTCTTCTCTCCCCCCCTCCCCCCTACACTGTATCCTCCTCAGCCCTCTGCTGTGGAGGGCAGAGGAAGAAAATCATGTGTGGCTCATGACAGACAGCATTACATGTTGTTGAGTATGTATGTGTGTGTGTGTGTGTCTGTGTGTTTTTAATACTACGTAACTCTTTCAAAAATTTCCTTTTTGATCAATTCCCAAATCTGCCAGCCTGGTTCTATCTTCTTAACTGGAAAAATGAGACGGTTGCTTGCACCCTGGTTGGTAAGTAAGCAGTGCCCTGGGATGTGAACATTTTTAATAGTTTTCAAAACATTTTTTGATTTTAACAGGGGGGTAGTTAGTGCAGCAGGTGAGGAGGGCACTGTTGGGGGCTAGGCACAAATGAACAGCATTGAACAGTATCTGTTTTTAAGTGACTTATGCATGTAAACTGTATTAGTTTGAGTACACTGTTGGTTTTTTTTTTTTTTGATAACCTGCTGCTAAGATTGAAGCTTATACTTCCTGTTTACCCCCGGCCAGCAAAAAAAGAGTGTTCAACTTACTGTGTTACTAGACCTTTAATTGGTGTGGATGGAGGTTAGGGCTGACTCTCCTTGCTTATGAGATGTAATGAAAGTTTTAGTCCTCAGCAGTGTCTTCCTCTTAAACATTGGAAAGGGGCTTATGTTGTTCCTTATGTTTTAAGATGTTATATGCAGTGTGAAATGCCATCCAGGACAAAACCTCCTTTACTTCAGGAACTGACCTTGAACAGATTATGTACTTTTATTCCAACTTGGACCTACACATCTGTATGTATGCATGTTTCTTCCCAGTTGTTTTTTTCTTTTTTTTTGCCACATTTTTCTTATGCTAATGGGGTACTTAGGAGTTGCAAGGGAAAAACAGATTGCTTAATGTGTCTCTCTCCAGAATTTCTCTAGGAAGTTCCTTCTGTAAATTTCTAGTCTGGAGATCCATCCAGTATGACTTTGCAAATGCCTGTTTTGTAATCAGTTATTGTTTCATGCCAACTTAACGAATAAAAGAATCCCCTTTTTTTGTAGTTTCCTGCAACCCACACCTTTAGCTCCAACTGAAAAGCTCATTTAATGAGGAGAAATGTACCAGATTGTAAGTTGATAAAAGAATGTTCAACACAGACCAGCATCTTAAGAAAGTTAAGGGCACAGAATGCTATGCTCTTGAATGATTTTTGCAGTGCATAAAGTCATAGCAAGTACATCACAGAAGTTCAGACACTTAACTGCTTTCTTTGTTCTTACCTAATTGCTCTAAATGCAAATGATATCTTAAGGCACATCACCTTCCTTAGAACTTATAGCAGCTGTATGCCTCTATGGCGACCAGCAGCTGGATTTTGAGAACTGAACATTAACTAACATTCTGTATGTTTCCTGTAAGAAAGCTAGGGCAAGGGAGATGTAATCGAAAAGCTTGCATTAAAATGGCTCCCACAGGTTTTGTTAAAGGAAGGATCTGTTTCAAATATCCAGCTTCAGACTCGCTGCTGACTGAAGTCTCTACAGCCTCGAACAAGCTGTCCTTGTCCTTCGAACTGAGACCACAGCATCGTGAGTCTGCTGAAGTTTCCTATTTTTAATTACTTATATATAATTCTTTTATAGTTTACAAAAAAAAATAAATGTCTGCATTGCAGCAAGATGTCTGAGACTAGGTAGGGACAGCAGTGCTGTCTCCCAGAGCAGCCCAATCAGGATTCTCCAAGCAGCCTTTGCACCAATCGTTGCTAAGGGTAGGTTAAAGATTGACAATTGCAGTGGCTAGACTGAGAGGCCCTTCTGGAAATTTCTACCATCTTTGTTCCATCTAAGTAAAGTAACTAAGCCAAGCTGAAGAATTTCATATATTTTTGTGTGCTTTGTCAAGGTATGATGTCCTATCTGTTGTCCTGTTTATAGAATGAGAATGAGAAGCAGCAGTAGGAGAGTGTGTCACGTACTGGACAGGCTGCCCTGCTCTGTAAGAAACAAACTCAGGCAAAGTGGCTTTTATTTCTTCTCTCCCAGACTTTAAAAGAGTGATTTCCTGCAGCTGAAAGATGAGGTGTGGAGATCATTGTAGGAAAAAAAAAAGTAACTGGTTTTATTAGGCTACATAGAAAATAGCCAATGTTCTGGTGGAACCAGAAGTTAATTGTACATAATCACTCTGTAAACTTTCTACCAAAGGGTTATTCCGATCGCTCAGGTGCAATATGAGGAGCCAGTTGGTGCCAAGTTCACTCACTTTTATAATTAGCTTCCTAAAGATTTGGGTAGAAAGATAGAGACAAAGGGCCTCCTGGATTATAAATTAGGGATGAACACAATAGCTTTGTTGTTTGAAATTAAACAAAACATCTCCCTTTCATAAGCAGAGGAGACACTGGTTCAGAGCTTCACTAAATAGGGCTGGGGGGAAGTGAGTCACTTCTTAAAAGTGATGACAGTCACACAGAAACCCAGGAGGAAAAGGTAGGTTTATCATAGAAACCACTTCAAATGTGTGATCTCTTTGTTTTCTTTCTCTTTTTCTGTGGCAAAGGACCTTCTGGCATCAGAGTATTGGATCTCCCTTATGCTTCTGTTGACATTGAGAAAGGCATATTCCCAGGGAGCCTTTACCTTTCCACTAGGGAGATTTAGTATTTTTTAAAAAAAGACTCCTCTACTAGTGTTTTCTTTCTTTCTTTCCTTCTTCCTTCCTTCCTTCCTTCCTTCCTTCCTTCCTTCCTTCCTTCCTTCCTTCCTTCCTTCCTTCCTTCCTTCTCTTCCTTCCTTCTTTCTTTCTCTCTCTTTCTCTTTTTTCTTTCTCTCTTTTTTCCTTTCTTCTTTTCTTTCTCTTCCTTTCTCTCTTTTCTTTCTTTCTTTCTTTCTTTCTTTCTTTCTTTCTTTCTTTCTTTCTTTCTTTCTTTCTTTCTTTCTTTCTTTCTTTCTTTCTTTCTTTCTTTCTTTCTTTCTTTCTTTCCCTGCTTCCTTCTCTCTCTCTCTCTCTTTTTTTTTTAAACAAGGTTTTGGCCTTTTGGCTTTCAGTTGCTCAGCCAGGCTGCAATTTTTCTTCCCTTTCAACCACCACTTCATTCCTGACTCCCCACCCCCATTTTCATTAATGGCCAACAAGCATGTAGTAGCCATGTGAGTGAGACCTATAGCTATGGCAGCAGGAAAGCAGGCAGTCCCCATGTAGGCTGCCCAACCCCTGCAATGCTAGGGAGACAGGCTCTGGGAAGTGCCCTTTTTCTTCCTTTAGAGCTAAGAGCAGTCACCCTGGAGCTCCAGCTAGCCACATAAAAGAATGTTGAGGTCATTCTCAACCCCTGATTCCTCCTGAAACAGTAAACTGTGCATTATCCACTCTTAGCCTACAAGTTTGGCCCCCAAACTGGGTTTAGAAACGTATTGTTAATTCTGAGTGAACTGTCGAAAATCTAATTTGTGAGTATGCTGGGCATGGACATGTCTATTACTATTTTTTCTTTTTAACGCAGGTTCAAATTGTGTCTCTTTAACATTAACTGTTGTAGCACCAGTGGTTAATTAACTGTCAGTATTTTATCAGCAGCATTAAAACAGGCACCATCCTTTTTGCATTCATATTCCTGATATGTCCATACTTCCACAATACATAGCATACATATATTATAAATGTAATATTTCTTTGTAGGCATGATTGGTTCGGAACTTCTTGTGGGCTTCTGCAGAGGTTTAAGGCAATAAACAACCTGTTTATTTTGCCTGGGCCTCAGTTTAAGGACTCTTTTAGCTTGCATGGCTTTTCAGATCATGGACTGGACTTCCAACACTTCCATTTAACTATTCCTTTTGGCATGCTGAGCTATTTTCTAATGTACATTGTGGAGGGAATGAACCGTTTCAGTACACATTTAAAATTCTTGGCTATTTGCTGTTGTACTGATCTGCCTGATTTTCTTTTGCATACAGTTTTTGCCATGGAGTCTTGATACAATTACTAACCTTTTAACCCCTTAACTGGATTTATGCTTTTTCAGGGGCTCAGAACAAGAGGCTTCATCACCCAGCTGTGTGGTGAGGGGTCAGGCTTTCCTTAGTAACCTGTGACTTCACAAACTGCCTTGTCATTATTTGTCTGTTCTTAGCTAAATGCTTGCTTGTCAGGAGTCCTTTGGTTCTCTTTTCCCATTCCTGAGATTTAGAAGATGACTTGGAAAATAGTGTTGCTGTTTAAATGAGAGATAGAGTTATTGAATAAACTGCTACCATTTTAGCCACAGTGAGTGCAGGAATGAGGCATTGCAGGGCTGCCAGACGCCATTTTAAGAATCCTGCATGAGTAGCATAGCTACCGATGGGTATGAGGCTGTTAATAGGTGAGTGCTTATACAAAGCTGAAATTTATTCAGTCATGGCATGCTAACCTTTCCTCCTTACCCCCAACTTCGATTAATTGCAGATTTTGAGAATCATGGTTTATGTGTACTGTTCACTCTTGTGATTAGAGGGAATGGAGGAAGGAATTATCTTGGGGAGAAGATAGACAAATTAGTATTTTTAATGAAAACAACAAGCAAAACAAAGATCTTTCAGAGGGCACAAATCTTGACCTTGAATTAGGGTGATTCTCATGGGGGAGGACCAAAATCTTGTGCTTGCTTGTTGATGTGACTTTCCAAATCTGTCAGATAGTTTTGGTTAAATGTCAAGGTGATAAGGGGGCATTTTGGGAATGAAATATCTGAGTACTGTGTGCATCTAGGCATTTTCTGCCCAAAGTGGTGGGGGGGGGGTAGGGGTGGGAAACTTGCCTTATTCCTCAGATGTATTGAGAACATACTTGGGAATTATCATCTTGCATAGACTTCTCAGAATTATTAACAAGAAGGCTTAAAAGCAGACCTTAAGATGTGTAGCATTTCATCTGCAACTTATAAAAAAATTGCTCTTTGTAGCTTAAGCAGGTTAAGATGCAAGTCTAGATGTGGTCATACTTACGCATTGGATGAGGAATATTGTTATTGCAGGGACTGAATGCTTTTGGCTTTATTTGTCGGCACTGTTGTTTAAATTGTCTGAAATGTAACAGTTTCTGAGATAGATACACAAGCCAAGTCATGAATGTTAAGGTAGATCAGTGATGCCATTTCTGAGGGAGAAAAACTATTGAATAGAAGTCAGGTAAGTTCATAGTGAATTTTCCCTTTTAGGCTGAAAAATGAGTGACTTCCCATCTTTCTTCACCTTTCCCTGCAACTGATTTCCATCCCCTTTTCCTTACCCATAGAACTGGATTAAAAAGTAATGTTAGCTTATTGAGCGGGGGTTGTTTGTTTCTTTGTTTTTATTTTTCAGTTTATTCTACCCAGGGAGCAGCAGCTCACTATTGGGGAAAGCTCCACCATGTTGTCAGTGGCTATTATGTGTGCTTTCCAGCTAATAGCAGGAGTGATAACAGCACCATTTCAGATGCCACTGGCTTAAAAAAAAATACCGTTCATTTAGCCTGCTTTTCAAAGAATTAAACTATTCTTAGTGTGGATGCACAAAGATGCAGGATGCATTGAGACAGGTTCTAGGGAATTCTTAAGAGAGATTCAGATACGATGCTCATAGTTATTTAGTGAAAGACCATAGTGCTTCAGCATGAAACCAAAATGAAAGCAATGATGCAGAAAAAGGAAGCCTCTTAAGATGTGGCTATGCAGAATGACTAATTTTGTTTCCTAGTCATTATTAGTGTAAATCAGTTGTTTTCCATAACTATAGTTGTCCTACCATTTCATTTATTTTGATGCAATATGTATGTATTTGCCATCTAAAACAATAATATGTTTTTCTCTGAGAAAGATAGTTTAAAGAATTCTTGTACTTAGCTTCTGCTAGAAGAAAGCTTGTGGTGATATTACTAATGCTGGGATATGTAAAACAGCTTAACTTTTTTCCTCCTGCCCAGAATTGATTGTTTTAAACTCTGCAGCAGGTATCAAATAGATAACTAGGTTGCATTTTTAAACCTCTTACCAGCATTCTTTCTTAGGATATCCAGTTTTCTTGGGCTGAAACAAGCCAGATTATTGTTCTTTTGAATTCATTCTCTGTAATCAATATACATTTTGAACTTCTCTCTCTCTTTTTTTTTTTTTTTGTCGCTGCTGAAATGGTTATGACTCTTGTTGGTGGAGTCGGTTCTTCTACTAGGGCATGTTTTGGTTAAATAGTTCTCTCAGAGTTCTAAAATTCAAAACATCTGATCAGTTTCAAGAAGTTTAATGTTTCGTATAGGATTTTTGTGGGAGAAATTCTAGAATTGTTAAGGAAAAGGCCAAAATTGTTCATTTTGTTTTGTTTTTGAAATTAACCACCCATCCATCCTGTGCTAGAAGCACTAGAAATTGGTTATATTTGATTTTCAGCCACCTCGGGCAAGAAAGCAAATCATGAGATTGCAAAGCCCATGTGTCAGGGGGTCAATGTAAATTCCAAGTGTAGGATATTTATTTCTTTGGTTCTCAGGACTCAAGGTAAAAAATATTAATGTGAAAATCATCCTCAACCATCACTGTTATATTATGTTGAAGCTAGTATGCTTCATTCCATTGAAAACTATCTGGGAAAACATATCAATCATTTGTTTGTAAAAAGGGAGTTCATGAATTTTATAACTTGTAATTAAATCCTTTGAAGCACAGGTATGTACAAATGAAAAAATGATTGGGATGGTGAAATCTGAGTGGGACAAAGCTTTGTTACTGTAATACAGACTTGATTGAGAATGTCCTTCCTTTTTTCCCCAGCTTTTCTTTTTTCTGTCCACCATTCTAAAATCCTGAAGCTTAGATCTGTGGGGACCTCTTCCTAATTTCTCCATGTTTTATCTATTATCTGTAATGTCACTTCACTTCCCCACCTTCATCTTGTCCGCTGCAATCTTCTGATGCCCATGTCTTGGAGGGAAGGAATATCTCCATACCCTTGTTAGCTATACTTATTCAGAGAATCCTAAGACTTGGAAGGGACCTTAGATTATAGAACCTTCAAGGTGGACAGGACTTCAGAACAAAGATAGAAGCCACCTTAAGGGTAATTGAGTCTAATCCCTCCCTAAATTAGGAATTCCTTCCACAGCTGATTGGACTGGTAGGCCAACCTTTGCTTGTAGAGCTTCAGATAATGGAGAGTTCATCATTTCCCACAGCAGCCCATTCCTTTGTTGGGCAGCTCTGATTATTAAGAAGTTCCTCTTTATGTTGTTTCAGCCTTATATTCTTGTATTATTTGAACCTTGACCCCTTCCTTCTATATCCTATGTAGTTCCAGTGTAGTTGGCTGCAAGACAGAAAGAATAGCTTATTACTGCCTTGTGTCTCCTAGTTAGGGTATTGCCCTGGGTCCGATTCTCTTCAGAATGTAATTTTTCAGTGTTGTCATTTTGAGGTATTAAATTTTTTTTTTTTAAACACTGAGTCAAAACCCGATGCATATGATCTTGGACTAAAGAGTATCAGAGGCTACCTAGAGTAACAGAAAGAGAACTAGAGACCTGGGTTCTATTCCTGGCTCTGCCTTTCACCAGCCGTGTGACCCTGGGCCTCATATTTTCACATTTGTGCAATGAGGTGACTGAACGAGGTGTTCTTTACTATGTCCTGCGTTCAAAGGTCCTTTCCAACGCTGCCATTCCACTGTGTTTCTAAGGGCCCTTCCTGCCTTGACATTATAGTTTTCTATTCAGTTTCAAAATGAATTCTGGGGATGAAAATGCTGGTCTTTAAATAATTTGCCCATATGCTCCTGTAAAAAAGAAATAAACATTTTGTGTAGTTTTTACGGCTTGAAGTGGAAAAAGAAAAAAAGTCACCTGCTTTCCTCATCAACCCTGAATAATTTGGGGAAGGAGAGAGGTGGAGTGGATTAAGGAGAGGAAAAGATGGGGAGGGGGAGGGGAAGGGAGAAAGAAAGGAGGGATAGTTTACTGCCGTTTGCACCTGCTTAGTAGGGGAGGATGGGAATGAAATCTGCCCAGGAGGAGGAACACTGCTTCTCCTCTCTGCTCCCCTCCCCCTTCCAAATAATTGTTCCTTATTCTTGTTTGGTGGTAGAGGATAATTGCTCACAGCTTGAAAGAATATTGATCACTACCTCCTAGTTTCACTGGACTGGGAGGTTCTATTCCTTACAACTACAGCTGGTTCCTTGAGTATTCTTAAGACAGGGCATTCATCTCTCATCGGTTATCTATATTTTCCCATCTTGTTAATTTATTATTATTTTTTCAGTTCCCTCCCTCCGAGGGATGTTGTCAGGTTTAGATAATTAATGTCTCAGAAGCACTTAGAGCTCCTTAAGGAAAGGCTCCATTAAATGCAAGTTTGCATTGATATGCTTTTATGCAAAACAATATTCGGGAATCTCTGCTTCTTGGCTCTTTATAGGACCAATGCAAACTGCTCTCCCCAAGCTCCATTGTAACAATTGGAAACATGGTATCTTGTTGAGTAGTACTGGCGAGGCTTCACTGCAAAGTTATTTTGAGTATCTGTAGTGTAATATACCTGCCTCTAATACCAATAGAATAATTTTGAAAACCAAAACAAAACCTCATAAATTTCTAGTCAAGTCTGATCATTAAAATCAAGTGAGTGTTCGAAGGTGGGGTGTACTGTGTAAGAGGTCTTAAGTCAAATTAGTTGGGCCCCTTCAGCCTTTTTTTTTTTTTGCTTTTTTTTTTTTTTGGCATGTCTAAACATGAAAATGATTTGTTCTATTTCAGCTTGGCTGAAGAGGAGATAAAGGCAGAACAGGAGGTGGTAGAGGGCATGGATATCTCTACTCGATCAAAAGGTAAGTAAGAAATCCTTACTTACTGAGGGCTTTGGGAATTTTGAGTTAGTTGCTCTTTAAGAGCAGGGGAGGATTTGGGATGGCATTTGTGGTTGAAAAGCACAGACTGTCCATGCTGTGGTTCCAGGACCAGTGAGATTTCAGATGTGGCTCTTGGGATGAACCTAATTTGCAGGGAAATAACTTCCTCTGATTTCTTTTTGCATGTTTTACTTAGGTGGCCTTTTCTGTTGCTCAGTGTCTGTCTATCTGTAGGTATTTTGTGGCGAACAGAGACAGTACTGAGTGACTGAGAGCAGGGGAACTGGCTTTATAAGTCCTGGCTGTGTTATCTGCCCCACGTATGACCTTGGGCAAAGTTATTTTGCCTTTCTTGGGTCTCAGTTTCCTCACCTGTAAAATGAGAGGGTTGGACTGGATAATCTTTAAGGCCATCTCCTGCTCCAGATCTTTGATTCTGTGATCTTGTGAACTCTGACATTTGCTAGGTATTTGACCCTAGGCCAAGTCACTTTGTCTCTCAAATGAGTGTAACTATCCTGGTTGACTGGACTGTTATAAGGAATGTGCTTTGAGGCTGGAGGCTTTCGAAACCTGAGTTTCTATTGTTATATCTCTTGATTATAGACCATCACCATTTTTACTTGTTGACCTTTGGGAATTAGAATATAAACAAAACTGCCCAAGATGAGGCCAGAGGCACTTTTGCTGTTTTCACTTTCAAACCAGGGCTCTTTGGAATTGCAAAAGGAGGAGGAAGTTGGTATGCCACCTTAGAAAATGGTAGCTTCTATCTCAGCACAGAAAAGAAACTTAGTGTTTGTTGGCAGCTTGAGGCCAATTTTTATGTTGAGGACAAATTTTAATAAAGCCTATAACTAGAACACGGTTTCCTTTCCAAATTCAGTCTTGACCCCAGAAAATTCACTATTGGGCAGGCCCTCTCTTTTTTTATGTTTGGTGTTGGAAAACAGCAACCAAGAATTTATGACCTCAACCCCTTCCCCCCCAAGATATATTTGTTCCTTTCCTTTTAGTGAAGAGACTTAGAGATGGATTGTCACCCTGGCATTCTTTCAATAGTTTGGTTGATGGTCGTTGTAAGTCCTTTCTTCTGGCTTAATTGTCCTATGCTAAAAGAAGGGGATTTGTTCATTCAGTGATTCAATGGGTCTTTATGGCTAGGGAGCTTCTTTGCTAGGTATTTTGGGCAAAGACAAGAGAGGGTGATCTGCTGTCTTTAAGTGGTTTAGGAGAAGCACTTAATAAGCACCTACTAAGTGCCAGCTTTTGTGTTGGGTCCTGGGAATACAAAGAATAAACTAATAATAGCTAGTTTGTATCTAGTAATTTACAAATATCTCATGTTATTCCTACCACAACTTTGGCAAGTAGGTGCTTTTGTTATCACCGTATTACAGATGAGGAAACTGAAGCAAGCATCAGCTAAAGTGACTTGCTCAGGGTCACATAGCTAATAAGTGTCTAAGACTGGATTTGAATTTAGGTCTTTGGGATTCCAGGCCCAGCACTCTTGCCCTAGGTATTGCCACTGTTCTCAAGTAGTTGATGAATATCTCTAATGAGACTGTAAACTCCCTAAAGAATCGTGTGGAAGATTATTTTGGCTCTTGAGTAAAGGATGGCTTAGTGGGGGGGAGACCCTGGAAATAGGGAGACCAATTAGGAGGCTCTTGTAATCATTTAGGAGAGAAGTGAGATGGTGTGGAGGGAGAATGGACAAGGCTCCGCAGCTGATTTTATATGGAAGGCAAGGGGAGGGTCATCGATGGCTTTGCCACAGATAACCTGGGTACCTGGAAAGATGGTGGCATTCTTGTCAGATAAAGAAGGTCAAGTCCCGAGATTTGGGAGGGTGAAGATAATGAGCTGTTTTGGACAAGGCTGAGCTAGAATTTCCTAAGGGACAATTCCTGATATCCAGGAGGGAGTCTCATGATTTCATAGATTTAGAGCTAAAAGGGGCCTTAGAGTGTTGGCAAAGGATTAGATTTCAGGAGACAAGAGACAGGAGATGATGGGGAGATGGGTTAGGGGGAGGTTGGAGGTAAGGAGAGGGAATGACTAGATGTATGGAAATGAAAAGCTAAAGAATTTCTTACGAGGCAGTATGTGATGAAGGGGCAATGGAGAGGAACTGATGTTAGGCACCATGAATTAAGAAAGAGGTTGTCACAGTGGGTTGGGAAGGCTTAAGGGAAGACATGGAACTTAACTGGAACTTTGAAGAAAGCCTAAGATTCAGATAGGCAGGGATGGGCCAAGGCATTTCAGGTGGGATGAGAGGAGTAGTATAAATTGCCAAGGGAGGAATACACATAGGTTTAAGTAAAGTAGTTTTGCTAGAGCCCAGGGTTTATTTGCTTAGATGAATAGTGAGGGGAAATGGTTTGAACACAGTTGTAAAGACATGTCAAGTTGGAACTCTGGGAATCATTGAAGGTTTTTGAGCAGAGGAGAGAGGGATGTGGTGAAAGAAGCAGCTTTAAAATGTGTTGGGCAAGATGGAGTACTGGGAATTGGAGGAAGAGAAATGGGAGCAAGAAAGACTACATAAGAGGCTATTGTACAATTTTGGGCAAGAAGGAATGGGAATCTGAACAAGAGAAGAGAAAGGGACCAAGATGAAAACCAGAACAATTAGGAAGGATGAGAGTGTGGCTTATTTCAAGGATCCTTAATTTACTGTCATGGTATTCTCTTCGTGGATACTGATCACAACCCTTTTGTGACTCAGATGATTTTCATGAATAGTTGTCATCAAAAAATTCACCCACATAGAGATGAATCTCTTTGAAATTAGCCAGGCTGGGCTGCTAAGAAAGAGTTGATGACTGGGTCTAAATTCAGATCCTTTCCATTTTGGTACGTTTGGCCAGATGTTCTACTCTGAGAGTGTAGCTAGTGTAGTAGAAAGAGTGCTGCTGGATTCGGAGTCAGAGAATTTAGGTTCAGACCTTGGCACCTCTGACGTGTTTATTTCCTGGGAGACATGGAGCAAGGCATATAATTTTTTTGAGCTTCAACTTAATTGTCTGTCAAATAAGAGGATTGAATTAAATAACCTCCGGTCTCTTGCAACTCAAAATTCATCTTACAGTCTTTGGCTGTGATCCTAAGACCTCCCCACGATGAGGCAGCATCTGAGAAAGCCGTTAGTGGGGGAGGCTGGTGCTATAAAAGTGATAATGATGATTTCTCAACAAAAGGAGGCTAGTAGAGGTTCCATAACGGTGACTGAATTTTCCTTTTTCTTAAAAAGAGAGCCATACATTGTTGCTACTTAGGCACTGACCGCTCTTTTCCAAAGTGATGACATTCTGAGGACCTTCTAGAAGAGAGGAGCTCCTTCCAGTCTTCTTTATTTGTTTGAGGCTAGGAGGCCATTTCTCCTTTCCCACCATTATGAATCACTCAAGTTTGACATGCACTAGCTGTCTCTTCACTCTCCTACCCTGCCTGAAATCTCCAAGAACCATGTGGTAAGGTTTTTTCCTTTCCATCCCCTGCTGCCCACTTTTCCGCTGTGGATACCTACTGTCTTACCTTTTTATGACCTTTTACTGACAGTGGAGGTTCTCACAGTCCTTGGAAGCTTCTGGTTAGGACTCATATAACAAAGGGATTAACCTCATTTACAGCAAGGAACACTGCTTTCCCGGACATTTGCCTTGTGGAATTGGCTCCAATCTAAGAGTTGGAGGTGGGCGGGGTGTGTGGGGCGGCAAAGTTATTATCAGAACTCTGTGTTGTTTGCCTCATCCTGGCCTAGTGCCCTTTCTGACCAGAGCCTCTCCTGGACTGCCAGAATTATAGAATCTGAGAGCTGGAATGGATCTTAGAACTTGTCAGTTCCAACCCCTTCATTTTATGTATGAGGAGACTGAGGATCAGACAGTTTAGGTTATTTACCCAAGGTCACATTGGCAATAAGGGGCGGGGCTGGAATTTGAACCGCTGTCTTCTGGACTACAAAGTCTCTCCACTGTATCACTGTGCTTTGGAACAGAAACTGCTGGTGCTACAAAGGCCATGGTGGATCAGAGTCAGGAGCTAAGCCCAAGAGAGCGAAGGGGAAGGGACTTGTGTGGTATCACATATTGCCGATTCCTAGGTTAGGTAGATGGCGACCTGGCAATGATATTATAAGATTTGATGATTGCATTGACTGTAGCTGTCTATGGAAGTAGGAGCCTGATGTGTAAGTTCAGCTCTTAGTCAACTGCCATCTAAAGACCAACCGTGGACTCCTCTGTCTTCTCCTGCCTTTCCCAAGATAAAGTTGGATGCTTTGTTATGCATTAGAACTGTGGAATCTCTTACGAGTTTATAGCAATTTGTTTTGGAGGGAAATCCATTACTTAATAGTCTGGAAATTAATCCTCAGGATTGGTTGGTGGCCATATTCGTTATTGTCTTATAGAAGAACTTTAGGCTTTAGGATGCTGGGAGGAATTAGGAATTCAGTAAAGTCGTAGTCTAATTTTCTTTACTTTGTCTCTTGCTCTCTCCATAATTTACTTTCTGTCAGACCCTGGGGTGTGGTTCCCTTTCCCCACCTGATGAGGTTAAAGAAAAATGATGATGGTAGGGAGCCATAGATTTTTAGGGGTGCTCAAGACCCCAAACACCAACACACCAGGTCCTGCTGAAAGAATTCAACTCAAGCCTTCTTAGCCAAGGAAAAAGACAAATTTTATTAAGGATTCGCCATAAAAGGTTGCCGTAAGAAATCTTACCATTTGTGACGCTTGTTTTCACAAGCGGGCCAGATTCAATCTGAGCTAGATTGAATCTGAGCACCTTCATGGAGGTAAGATGAAACTTATATACAGAAAGATTATGGGAGGGATTGAGGGGTGGTCCTGGGGTGACTAGAGGAGAGGTTTAGGAAGGGACTTGAGGAGAAGTACAAGGAGCAGCTTGATGGCACTGAGATGAGGTCAGACTCCAGGAACCAAGAGAATGGGATTAAGGGTGGAAAGTAGCTGAAGGCCTGGATATTGATAGTATCAAGGGTGGGAAGTAGCTGGACAATAAAGGGCAAAGGCTAGGTAGAGATTTGGGCCTAATGATGCTATAAGGTTATAGCCTCAGGCCAAGGCCAGATCAAGTGGAAAGATTCAAGGAGAGTTCAAGAGGGCTTCCAGAGACTGTATCCCATCAGGTTCAAGGGGGTTCCTAGAGACTGTATCCTCATCATTCCCCCCTCAAACAAATGGGACCCAAATTCTTTTGGCGCCAAAGGGGGTTCCCCATCACATCCACTTCACTCCCTTTTTTAATTGATAAATTTCCAAGTTGTATTTTTTCAAATGGCCTTCTGGGTATTTAATCAGCCTTTGGAGTTGATCTGCTTTTAGCTTAGGGTTTAGGGTTCTTTAGTTTAGGGTTCTAGAATGTGGTTTTTGCTGGGATATACGGCTGACTTTGTCTTCAGACAAAACAGGAGCTCCTTCATTCTCAAAGATGCCAAATGCTAATCACGCCATGCTGGAGCAGAGTGACTATAACCGAGCTTCTATCTCAAGTCAGATCAGGTTCCCTGAAGGATGCCAAAGGACTTATTAGGCTGTAATGGAAAGAGCATTGGTCTGGGTCACAGGTGACTGGAATTCCATGCCCAAGTCTGTCCTAGTTAGCACAACCTTGGAAAGTCATTTTGGCTTTTTCCTTCCTAAAATGTGCGGCGGGTGGACGAGACGAGCCCCGAAGATTCTTCTCGCTCAGAACAGCAGTGATGGGTCTAGGCACTAGATACTTGAAGAGTGACATAAGATACACTTCTCCTATTTCTTCTGTTTCCATCTTGATACTTGCCTGCAAGGGCCTCACTACAGGAATGTTCTGGAAAGCGGTTGCCAAGGCAGAAACCCATTAAAAAAAAAAAACCAGGAAATTTCTGACTCAGGCCCTACCCTGAGCAGGGTAGGAAATGAACCACCTGGAACTAAGATGCAGACGTAAAACAAAGACATCACGTAACATAACATTTGTACACCAGGAACAATGTTGTTGACACTCAAAATTTGCAAAGTATAGATCTGCTTTAAGAGGTGGAAATCACATTAGATATGCACAATTACAGCAATTTGCTAAGTGGCCTCAAACTTTAATTAGCACAGGATGTGAGTTCTAATTGTCATATGTAAATTAAGAGTGCCATCTCACAAAAGGGCTGTTTATAAAGAAGACAGTGAGATATATACCTTATATCAATTTTCAAGGAAAAACACTTAGTTAAGAGGCTGCAACAAATGGGTTCTTTCATTCCCCATTCCCCCAAACAATCCTTTCAACAAAATGAACCATAATTCCATTTACTGGGGCTTTGAAATTGCTGGGAATTCTTCAATTAAAAGAAAAAAGTAGCAGAATTTAAAATATAATTTCATGTATATGTTCCTGTGGCCTTAGCCACATCTTTCGTTATTAAGCACCAAGAAGTTTGGATAACTATGCAGTGAAAAATAGGATAAGAAATTTAAAGCTGGAAGGGAACTCATAAGTCATTTATTCCAATCCCCTCATTAAAAAAAATTATTGTGAATTGAGTAAACACCAAAACAAAAAACATTTTCATGTACAAAAGCAGAACAGAGAAGTCCACACAGTTGACATGTTAAAAAATGTATGTCTCATTCTGTACCTTGATTCTATCACCACCCCCTCTTCCCTCCACCCTCAGAGGTGGGTGGCTTACTTCTTCATCAGTCTTCATCATCCCTGCTATTCCTTTGTTTTACGGATGAGGAGCCTGAGTTCCTGTGAGGTTAGGTGACTTGCCCAAGGCCACATAATGGTAGAGCCAGAATTTTGAAACTTTGGCCTTTGACTCATGTCAGTGGAGCTGAACCTTTAACTATTTTGACAAGCAACTGTTAGTTGGGTGTTCTCTTATTGGGTATTTTGAACCCCAGTGTAGGTGAATTGTTCCTGGGGAGAGCAGATGTTATTTGTAGAAAATAATTAGTAATCCAGAAGGGTATGTGAAAAGCAGTAATGGGAAATAAGACTTAAAAGTTAGGGAAGAACCAGACTGGGAAGGGCTTTAAATGCTACACTTTGTCTTAGAAAAGATAGTCAGATCTGACCTCGGCACTTACTACATTATGTGACTTTTGGCAGGTCACAACCTTTTTTGTTCTCAGTTTCCTTATTTGTAAAAATGAGGGACTTGAACTAAGGTCCCCTCTAGCTTTATATTTATGATCTTAAGATTTTGGAGAGGAGAGAAAAATGACTTTCTCTTCTAAACATACTGATTTGAGACCTGTGTGGAAAATGGTAAGAGACTGACAGCGGTGAGACCAGTTAGGAAATATTGCAATAGATAGCTAAAGAGGTCCTAGTTAGGGAAGAGTCTGTGTGAGTGGAGAGAAAGGGGATGGGTGTGAGAGACGTTTGGAGGCGGAATTGGTTTGGCAACTGATCGGGTATTGGAGTTGAGGACAGTGGAAGAGTTAAGGATGACTTCAGGGCCGGGTGACTGTGATCAGAAATGGTCTCAGTGTGGAATGGGTGTGGGTTTGGTGGTGGAGGAACTTCATATAAAGTTTTGTTTTGGATACGTTGAGTTTGAGATGTGGAAAGAAGATATGGATGGCTAGGTCTGTCATGCAGCTGGTAATCGAGTACTAGAAATTAGGGCTGGGTATTTAGGCCTGGGAAATGTCACACAATAACTTGCATTTATGTAGTGCTGTAAGGTTTGCAAAAACGCTTTACAAATATCTCATTTTATCCTTGCAACAACATCGAGAGGTAGGTGCTGTTTTTTCCCCATTTCACAGTTGAGGAAACTGAGGCAAACAGAGGTTAAGTGACTTGCCCAGGGTCACAACAAATAGTAAGTGTCTGAGGCAAGATTTGAACTGTTGTTTTCCCAAGACCAGGTCTAACGCTGCATCCACTGTGCCGCCTAGCTGTCAAGAGACACAGTCTTGTTGGACGCTCACATTTTGTGAGTAGGAGGAGGTTAATATATAGGAAGAGGAGAGTACAGAGTGGTCAGACCTGTAAGAAGGGAACCATGAGACCACAAGTATAACAGAGGCCAAGGAAGGAAAGAGTATCCTGGAGGAAGGAATGAGGGACAGATTGAGTAAAATGAAAACTAAAAAAAGGCTATTGGAATTAGTAGTTATGAGATCTTTTGTAACTTTGGAGAGAATAATTTCAGCTGAGAACTGGGAGGGCGAGTTAGATTGCAAGGGATTGAGAAGTAAGAGAGGAGAAAATGGAGGCCAACAATGGAGGTACTTCTTTGTCTTATCCCAGAGCCAGTAGAAAAAGAGAGCAGGTCATATGTTCATACAGTGTAGAATTAAAAGGTATCTCTAATGATTTTCCAGACAGCTTGAGAGGCCAGAATTTGACAGAATTTTACAAAATTCTCCCTTTTTACAGAGATCCAAGAATGTGAAGTGATTTGAATAAAGTCACACAGGTTGAATGTAGATTTGAACCCAGGTCTTCAGAGGTCTTAGAATTTCCTGAAGGCCATCCATTTCTCATCCTCATCCCTGTCAGTCATTTTACTTGTGTCTGACTCTCCATGACCTTATTTGGGGCTTTTTTGGCAAAAATACTAGAGTGGTTTGCCATTTCCTTCTCCAGCTCATTTTACAGATGAGGAAACTGAGGCAAGCAGGGTTAAGCGACATGCCCATGCATACAGCTAGTAATTGTTTAAACCTGGATTTGAACTTAGGAAGATGTCTTTCTGACTCCAGGCCTGGTATTGTATCCATTGTGCTATCTAGCTGCCCCTCTCATCCTTAAAGGTTAAAATAATGGTTAGTATGTGAACAAGTCGCTTTTTAATGAATAAGATTTGAAAGTTTGAAAAAGTTTGAGTTTGAAAAGCTAGTGTTTTATGCTGTGTGAGAATGAACATTAAATTACCTAAATTTGTTGGTCACGTACTCTTAAAACCTCTTCCAGAGTTGAGTTACAGGGTCTTTCAAAGCTAGAGGTGGTGACTTTGTTTTTTGCCCAGACAGCGCCTGGAAATAATTATCAAGGGACAGATGCCTGGTGGATTTTAAATGAATCCTTCGTTACAATTCTGTTCCTGTCACAAAGCAGATAGAGGTTAGTTAAGGTGGCCATAGCATGCCTCATTGTGACCCTTGCATCCATGGGAAGTATTTGAAACTAATTGACAGGTTTGTGACCTACATTTAAAAACTCGGTTAGCAATTTAGGCTTCTGAATGCTGCACTTTAACTTGGATTTTTTCACAACTGTTTTGTATATATTTGCCCAAACACAAAGCTCATTTTTTTTTTGGAGAAGGGAAGGCAAGGCAGTTGGGGTTAAGTGACTTGCCCAAGGTCACACAGCTAGTAAGTGTAAAGTGTCTGAGGTCAAATTTGAACTCAGGTCCTCCTGACTCCAGGGCCTATGCTATAGTAACTGCGCCACCTAGCTGCCCCACGAGGCTCATTTTCAAGATAATTTTCTAGAAATATATCTTTTCACCTAAAAATGGCACCATCTCCTGACCCTTTCCCTTTCCCATTAAAGATACCATCCTTTCAGTCACCTCTGTTTGCAAACTTAGAGGCATTTCCTTGAGTATTCCGTCTCCCTCAAAGTCACTTGTCGTGGTCTGTTGATTTTACATCTTAAAATGGCTCTTCTTCCAACCCTCACCAGCACCTATTTCAGGTGCTTATTGCCTCTTGCTCACAGTATTGTGATAGCCTCTTGGTTTCCCTGTTTCATGTTTCTTGCTTTAGGCTGCCAGGTTCATCTTTCTGTGTTATGCCTTTGTTCAACAGTCATCAATGAACAGCATTTACGATGCAGTTATTATATCCTAAGCTAAGCGCTGGGATTACAAATAAAAGGTGAAGAGTCCTTTCCCGCCAGGAGTTTATATTCTAAAGGAGGCACAACATGTATATATAAGGAATATATAAGATATAGATGAAATTGATACAAGGTAACTTGTGAGGAGGCATTAGCAACAGCGGGGAACTGACTGCAGAGGTGGCATTTGAGCCAGTAATTCTAAGGCAGGGAGGGGATAAGGAGATAGAGAAAAACAGACAGATACACAGATAGTCGGAAAGACGAAGGGAGAAACAGACAGGGAGAAAGATGATGGAAGGGGGAGAGAGGTGGGAGGAAGGAGGAGGAGGAAATGGAAGAAGGAAAAAGGAGGAGGAGAAGAAAGGAGAAGGAGGAAGAAGAAAGGAGAAGGAAGAAGGAGGGGAAGAGGAGAAAGAAGAAGGAAAGGAGAAGGAGAAAGAAGACAAGGGAGAAGAAAGAGGAGGAGGAAGAGAGGGCAAATGAGCATTCCAGTGGAGGTGGACAGCCCAAGGAAAGGCATAGAGTGTTGTGTGTGAGAAATAGTGAGTAGACCTGTAGTGCTCGACCAAGTGCATTGAGTGGGGTAATGCATGAGAAGACTGGAAAGATAGGAAGGGGTCAGGTTATAAAGAGCTTCAGACGCCAAACGGGAGGATTTTACATTTGATTCCAGACATAACAGGGAGCCATTAGTGTTTATTGAGTAGAGTGGGGTTAGATGAGGAGTCTTGAGATGATCAGACCTGCACTTTAGGAAAAGCACTTTGGCAGCTGTTTTGAGGATGGGTTGGAGTGGGGAGAAATTTTAGGCAGAAACCAATTAGGAGGCTGTAACCTTAAAATGGCTCTCCATGCCTTCTGAATAAAATCAGCCTCGAGTTCAAGGACCTCTACAATGAGGGCCCCTGCTTCTCTTTTCAGCTTTGTCTCATACCAGTTCCCTTTACGGTCTCTGTGTTCTAGTTTTTTAAAAAATATAATCATTTATTTTTAGTTTTCAGCGTTCACCTCCATAAGATTTTGAGGTTTAAGTTTTTCTCCCCCTCCTTCTCCTCCCTCCTCTGTGTTCTATTTAGAGTAACTACTGTTCCCCAGATGTCCTGATGTAGCTTGCCTCTGTATCCCCAGTTGTCCTGAGCTGACCTGCTCCTCTGCCTTTGCTTCCCGGCTTCCCTCTTAACTGGAATGATGTCCTCCCCATATCTTCAGTGGAATTTTACTGATACTTCAAGATCCAACTGAAATACCACCTCCTTTCCTTCATTCCACCAGCCAGAACTGACCTCCTTTTCTTTTGACCTTTCAGATCTTACATTAATAGTGGGTTCCTCAAGGAAAGAGACTGAGTCTTATTCGTTGTTAAAGTTCCCTTAGCATTTGGCACAATGTCTTATCCCTAGTAGGTACTCAGTAAATGTTTGGTAAGAGATTATCCTTGGAACCTAAGCATAGAGTTGGCTGTGGCTAGCTGAGTTCTATGCTGTAATGTAATACACAATTTCACTTAGTTATACTTTTTCTATGAACAACGTTAGAGGCAGCTAATATGTAATAAGAGCAATGGACTTGGAATAAGATGATGTGGGTTGGAATCTAAACTCTGCCGCTTATTAGCTGTATGACTTTGGTAAAGTATTAACCTATTTTGAGCCTCAGTCTTCTCTTGTAAAATGGGGGTAAAAGTGCACTTAGTTATTACTGCCTCTCTCATAGGGTTGTCAACAGGAAAACACTTTGCAAACTTTGAAGCACTTTATGTGTGAATCATTTTTATTAATTATTATCATCACCATATGATTCAGGAGACCTGGGTTCTAGTCCCATCTTCACCGCGTGACCCTGGACCAAGTCGGTTTCATTATCTGCAAATGAGAGGAAAAATGTTTGTATAACCTCTCTAAGTATCCTTCTAACTCTTTAAGATTCTGTCATTTGAAATCAATCCACTAACATTTTATTTTGGGAAGGATAGTTTGATTCTTAAGCAGAGTTGTGGATGCTGAGTTTCATGCTGGAACAAGCATGTGAAATCTGGAGGACCAGGTGCGAAGACAAGCTTAGAATCCTCTGGGTAAAGCAGGTGTTATATTTTGGATGTTAGAAAATATTCTGTAAAGCCCAGAGTTATTGTATGTATAAACTCATCCTGAAGCTAGAATCAAAGAATCTCAGGTGATCCAGCCAAAACTGTATCTGAACTGGACCCTGTCTGGATCAGCTTCCTGGAGAGATGACAAAACGTGCAGTCTCCACTTGAACACCTACAGTTCCAGGCCAGGTGTCTCTTCCTCCCAGGCAGGTGGTTCCATTGATAAACAGCTCAGTTGTTACTCATAGAATTGAAGCTCTAGAGCTGAAGGAGGTCTTAGCTGGCTTTTGTCAGCCATCTCATTTTACAGATGAGGAAACTGAAGCCCAGGGAGATGAGGTAACTTGCTTTGAGTGGCACGGATAGTTAAGGGGCAACACTGTAGACAAAAACAACTTTGAAAGCAATAAGAACTCTGATCAATGCATTGACCATCCATGATACCAGAGGATCATTCATGAAGCATGATGACAAGAGTGAGGATAGATCCAGAGTTTAGAATGAGACTTATATTTGTGGACACGTGTTTATACATGCATGCACACACGCACATTCTAACACCCATGCAATTCAACACACAATACGTGCAACATAACATGCAAGATACGAACACAAAATTACAAACCAAACTGATGTAATCATCTAGTATAATATAACATATATGCATAGAAATGTAAAATATGAAGATAAACATGGACGCACAGCTATGTGTATTTGTTACGAGGGATTTGTTTTTCTTTTTTTTTTCCCAATGGGGTTTGGGTGGGATTTCTATTAAGTTTTTAAAAAAGAAAAGGAAAAGTAGTAAGTAAGCAGAGTTAGAATTCAAACTCAAATTGTCTGCCTCTACACCTCGATATTTTTCCCTCTGTATGCTTGTTAAGTACCTGCCATGTGCAAAATATTGTTCTTGCTGCTGAAGAGGAGACAAGCTTTAGATATGACCTAGTTCCTACCTTAATGGAGTAGGAGGATCAGACACTCTTAAGAGATAATTTTCATAATGCACTGTATTGTACAGTGGATGTATTAGAGAGTTCTACAAAACAAAATGCTTTATGGTGCAAGAAGGAAAAGCTCGGTAATGACTGGCCAATCAAGGAAGGCTTCATGCAAGTAGATTTTATTTGAGTTGGGCCTTGATGCATGACTAGAAATTCAGCAGGCGGATATGGGGAGAGAGGAAGAAGCACACACAGGACATGTCCCAAGGCTGGAAAGTGTAGGATGCTTTCTGGGGAGAGAGAGAGTAGTAGTAGTTAAACATGTGGAGGACAACGATAGGAGATTAGGTTGGAAAGGTGGCCGGCTGCTGTTGCTGGGTAGTGGGGGGTCTTGACTGCAGGATAGGGCAATTTGAACCACACCAGGTAGGCCCTGGGGAACCACCAAGGATGGTAGGAAATCCTTATTTGAGTTGATGTGTTGTTTCCTGATGGAAATTTTCCCCATTAGGACTTCTTCCCCTAGTGTTTATGCTCTCCCTAAATTACCTTGTATTAACTTCACTGTATATTTGTCGAAAATCCCAATCAAATATAATTTGTTTTTGTATCCCTTATGCCTAGCATAGTACACAGTAAGCAATTAATAAATGTTTATTGAATTGAAAGTTTCTGTTGATGAAAGAGCACCAGATTTGGAATCCTGGCTCTGATGCTTATTAGCTCTGTGATCCTGGGCCAGTCACTTATCTTCTTTAAGCTTTAGTGCTTCCCTCTGCAAAATAGCATGACAATACTTGAGTTATTATACACCGTGGCGCCTTGTTTTAAGTGCTCAAGTATTTAGGGGAGGCAATACCATGTACCTAACTAACTTAAGCCCGGATTTTCTTCTTATTGCTGTTGCGAAGCTAATTTTGTATATTGCAGGAACCCCTGTTTTTCAAAACAAATCTAATTTTTGTTGATATCCTTTTTTAATAGAAATTTTATTTCTGAATAGCCTTCTCTCACTCATTGAGCCATCCCTTGTAATAAAGATTTACAGAAAGGGGGGGATGGAGGGGTAGGGAGGGGAGAGAGAGAAAGGGGGGGGAGAGAGAAAGGGGTGGGAGAGATGAAGAGGGGTTTGTGGGAGAGAGAGACGGGGAGAGAGGGGGGAGAAAGAGAAAAACAGAGAGAGAGAGAGAGATTAAAAAAAAAAACAGTTTAGCAAGAGCAATCTGTAGTGTTCACTACCTTTGCAACTAGAGTCAGGAAGCACATTTCTCCTGGAGCTTAGTGATTATAATTATACAGCATTTAGTTTCTTTTCTCTTTTTTTTTTCTGTTCTTTCCATAATTACCCTTGTCATTTTGTATATTGCTTTCCTTATTCTGCTTAATTCACTCAGCATCAGTTTATGTCTTCCTATGCTTCTCTGAATTCTTCATATTTGACATAGTATTCCATTAAATTCATGCACTACGACTTATTTTTATCTATTTCTCAAAAAAAGGACGCATTGTTTCCAGTTCTTTGTTACCCCCCAAAAGTGTTGGCTTTGAGTATTTTGCTATCTCTAAAGTTTTTCTCTCTGTCTTTGACCTTCTTGGGGTATAAGGTTGGCAGTGGGACCTCAGGATCAAAGCCTGTGGAGGGGCCATTCCTAGAAGACTTCTCTTTTGTTATTTTGAACTTGATAAAACTCAATCGATATTCCATATACAAAGAATAGAAAAAGAAGGTTATATATGAAACCATAAATCTATTATGTATGGCTCATTTTAAAAAATATGACAAATTCAATATGTTTGTTTCAAAGCTAAATGCTGTTAACCTTCCATCTGTTCTACTTCTGTGTATTTATTCTCCCCCTGCCCCTGCCCCCTGCCTTTTTGGGGAGAGCATTTCTCTCACTATACCCCATCTCCCCTGCAAATCCCTTACTGGCCTCATATTTAAAACGGAAAATAAATGTAATGAATTCTTTGTAAGAAATAAGCAGAGTCAAGCAAAATACCCACTGATTGCCCATATCAGAAAATGTATGTCTTGTTCTTTATAATCTCTTTGTCTCAGGAGGTTAGTAGTATGTTCCAGCATTGGTTTGGTCCTCTGGACATGCCACTGGCCACTGTTTTGATGTTGGCTATTTGTTTTTTTCTATTTAAAAACATATTAGTCAGTTTCCTAGTTGAGTATATTGCTATACCAAATGTGTGTGTGTGTGTGTGTGTTTGTGTTCAACCCTCCTTTGCCCTATTCAGATAAGTGTCAGGTTAAATTTGTTCTGTTGGGCCTCAGACAGAAGCACCAGGGGAAAAAGGAAGAGAAAATGCAAACAGGGAAAGTTAAATTTAATGTAAGGCCCAAACTTTTTAAGTATCAGAGCAATCCCCGAAATAGAATGGGCTGCCTGGGTTGGGGTGGAGGGATGGAGGAGGGAGCTCTCCCTCCTCAAAGGTCTTCGAGCAAAGGTTGGATGACCCCTTAGGTATGTTGTGGTGGAGATTTTTATTTTTATTTTACATATGGAGACTCTTTTTAAAGTATGAGCAGGATCACATGGCTGACGATCCGTCTATTTTTGTATTGGTGATATTTTTGAGTTCATAATGGAGCGAGGTTTTTGTTGGTTTGAGGAGTCAGGGAAGTCTTCCAGAAGGTAGCAGTAGTATTTAAACCAGGCCTGAATGATGACCAGCACTAAGGGAACAGTGAGAGGAGAAAGGCAGAGTGTTCCACGTAGGGGGGAATCAGCCTTAGAAATTTAGAAGATGTAGGGAACCAGTATGTTGTGTTGAGGACAAAGCATGACTAGTTAAAAGCTAGCACCAAAGGGAGCAAGTACTCCCTCCTCCAGTACAGATTGCAACCTCTCACTACCTTATTGAATTGAAAGTTTCTGTTGATGAAAGAGCCCTAGGGTCCTTCTTAGTCCTTCATCTTCCTGCCTTCCTGTCAGATTATCTCCAATTTGTCCTCTGTATCTGGTTCCCCTCCTTCCCATGTAGACTGTGGGCTCCAGGACAGGGTGTGTCTTATGCCGCCCATTGTTATCTCCCTGCCTGTGCTTGGCTTGTAGTAGGAGCTTAATAAATGCTTGTTGACTTGACACAGCTAGAAAGTTCAAGCTGAGACTTCCACCCAGGATGGTTTACTGTACACCATGAAAATGATTTTCCCCGCCCAGGGCCATTGAATAAAGTTGAGATCAGAGGGGGAAAGAGTGAAACATGTTTTAGCACCTTTTAGAAAATTTCTTTGGCATGGGTGGGCTTTGGAACAAAGCAAGGCCTTGGGCACAACATGGTCCGTGTTTTCCTCTTAATTTAAAGAATCACTGGCCCCTCTTTGCTCACCTTCTCTGTCTTATGGCTTTTCTCCCTTCTCTGACTCCCTCCCTGCTCCCCATTTATTCCTTAAAAAACAGAATCTTTTTCCTGTTTATGAAGCGTTCCTACTTTGTAAACTGCCGGTCAAATGCTCTAGAATGTTGCCAGCTGCACGCCACGAGCAGACATTTTTGTGTTTTAGCAGAATGCTGAGGGCTCCTAGGGAGCTGATAAATGATGCAGAGAGGAGTTCTGTCTACCAGGTAGTTACACTCCTAAACTAGTGAACTTAGAATTATTTGGAACCAGCTATTTAAAAGCCAAAGGAAACCAGTTGTACAGCATTTTCTTTCCTGTGATTTGGCCTGACTTTAAGTACTTTTTTTAAACATGTAAATAAATTGAACTGAGCCAGACCTGCAGGGCACAAGCTGAAATAAGGACTGCATGTATGTGGGATTTGGGGAGGCCTTTATTTTGCATGTAAAATTCCACACAACCTGGCCCTGCCCCAACCAGGAAATTCCTGTAGAGATGTCCCCTAGTTTCCTAAGGCTTCCTCCTAAAGGAGATTAGAGACCTGGCTGCAAAAACCTCTTTCATTCTGGTCTAGCAACTGTCCAGAAGCAGCCGGGAATTCATTTGCAAATCAGCCTCATTTCCCCAGACTTGCTGCACCCTCAGTCTTGCAAAGCTAGTTCTGCTGTTTTCACCTTTTGCATGTGAATATGCCCCTTAATTGCTTTCTGACCCTGGTTGGTGTGGGCTTAGTCTTTGCTGTTCCGTTGGAGTTCCTGTTGGCTGACATTCCAGCGGAAGAAGCTCCTTTGGGTTACATTCTGAGAGCACACAAGATGGTGCCCTTTTCCTAACTAGCATGGCTGAGAGGCATGCCATTTTTACAGAACTATTGATCATGCTGCAGCTCTTCCTTGCATTAATGAGCAGGACAGTTTCTGTTCTGTTGCATGTATAGCATTTGGTGCAAATAGGCCTGTTGCTGTGAATTGCAACAAAGACTTTAATCTGAGCTGAACTGCTGTCATGTTTGATAGATTACTGCTATAGCAAATATCTATAAACGGCTTTGGTGGGCTAGGCCGCTTCGGCTGCACTGTACACAGGACATTGCAAAGAGGTGGTGGGATTCTAGCACCAGTGGGGAACCTAATAAGAGAAAGCAGTCGCAGCAATAGGAGGAGATAACTCCCAGCCTCTCCTTTCCCTCCTCCTCCCTGGGAGAGGCCTTCTCACTAATAACAAGCCAGCCGGGGAAAAAGCCTGCAAGCAGAAGCCTCTTGAAAGCCCTCCTCTGATGTGGCTGTGTCTGCTGACCATCACCCATCTAATTTTTAAATGGCTGGTAAGTGCTTTTTCACTGGGTTTTGGGTTTCTGGCCTTCTGTGCTTTGGATTTATATTTTCCTCTGGATCTTGTCCCTGCCGCCCGCCCCCCCCTCCCCCCAGTTACATATTTCCTAATGTCTGTTTCACATTTGGAAATTGACTGTTTCTCCATACTCCAACCCTGCGAGATACCTCAGGACCTTTCTTTGATCTCGATGAAAATTTCACATGGGAGAGGAGGTCCCTGATATCAAGGCTTGGTTGGGTTTGAGATCAGTTATATCTGTTCTGGAAGGATGTGTCCAGCAAGAGAGATTGCTTTTACATGCTAGCTTTGGGGACTTTAAATAAAAGCCCCCATTTCCAGAAACATATGTGTATCTAGTTTCAGAGATTGTGAAGGCTGTGATACTGGGTGGCTCTTTAAAATAGCTCCACTTTAGTGTGATTTGGCTTGTTTTGAAATATCTAGGATTATAGTGTAGAAAATCAGGGCTTCCTAAAGAACTGTAAGTCTCCAGGTTTTTGCACGTGTTTAACTTGGCTGGGGCCTGCTTTCTCTTTGGGGCTTTGTCTTTCCCCGTCCTTTCCCCGCCTCCCTCTACACCCCTCCCCCCCTTTCTGTTTTTTTTTTTTCTTTCCCCTGGGCATTTCTGGGGTTTTGGTTCATTATAATTTAAGTATTGGCTTGGGAGGATTCTGTTGCTTCTAAGTAGCATGTCCTGTTTGGGTACCCAGCTCTCTGGGTCTTTAAAAAAAATGCTTTGAAATTATTAACTGTTTTCTGCTTTGTTGCCCTAGAGAACAGCATGTGGTCATGTTTGAAGTAGGCGATGGAGAGTGTTAGCAATTACCCCAAGTGCAATCTCTTCATTTATACCTGATGGTCCAGTAATATCTGGGTTCTGTGCTTATTCTCAGGCTTCATCCTGGGAACAGTGCTTTCCTGTATATGTAGTGTGTTTGTAAATTCATTTGGAAGAGGGTGAGCAGCCCTGAAGGCTTTCCTGTCTTCATTTTGTTTGTGGAACCCATCTCAGGGTTGTCCAGTTTCTCAAAATGGGCTCCTAGTTACAAGTGTGGAACTGGTACTTCTTTGTGGAAATACTTTGTTCTGATGGATAGGGGGTAAACTCCGTTGCTTGCAGCTGGAAGAGCCTGTGTTTGCCAGGGATGCGATGGAGGGCAAGTAGAAAGAGCCCGAGAGTATGAAGAATGGACCGACTCCTAGAGAATGCTTTTTAAAAATGAAATTTAAATATGTTAATTCAGTAAATCTCATGGTGTGGTGTAGTGGAAAATGTGTTAGATTTGGGGGAAAGGACTTGAGTTTTTGAATCTCATTTCTGACGCTTACTGTCAATTGTCAATTTTTGGGCACTTCATTTAGGCCTCATTTTCCTTGTGAAGGGGGTAGACAAGATCACCTCTAAGTCCCCTTCTCACCCTAAATCTTAATTTTGTTCGGAGAATCAGCTTTATAGGAGCTGTGAGCAGTAAACAAGTTAAGTTTTCACAAATTGTGGCTTAGAGCCAGTTCTATTCAGCAATATTAGCAACTGTCTTTGACACTTTCCTCCCCTCTCCCCATCCCCTCCCAATGATTTCAGTAGCTGTTATCATCCTTCTTTTATCCGGGCTTATTACTGGCTACCACATAGGAGACGTCCAGACAATTGTTCTGTCAACAGCATTAGGGAATTTAAGACACCCAAAAATCTACTACAGGCCCAAGGCTGTGAGTGGTAATCACTAGGCCTGTCTTTTCCAGCCTGAGAGACTAAAACAATTCCCAGTAATGATGCGTCATTTCCTGGGCTGGAGAGCTAAGAGCTCTGAGGAGTCTGTGTGTGATCCCAGAGGCGGATGCCTGATGGTCAATGAAATGGAGGTGTCTGCTGTAGATCTGAAGGGAGCTGTGTGTACTAGGAGCCTGTTATATGAGCTGCACAGGGCCTGCTTGTAGTGGAAGGGAAGCAAATGCTGCTTCAGTATAGGAGCCAGGAAACAAATGTATATTTTGGAACATACATTGGTGTTCTGTCCTGGTTCAAACTTGAACAGGCTCATGTGAACACCATTTAAATGCAGCAAGAACAACAAAACAAAAACAACCCAGCACCATTAATCAAAACCCCAGCAGCACCCACGTTCCTCAACCACATACGACAGAGAGAGAAGACTAAAGAACACAGGAGACGAGATGCCGATGGATCGAGATGGTGAATGTGGTTTTTAACACTAATTCCCTTGCCCTGTTTAGCTGAGGGGGAGAAGAGTCTTTGCTTTGGGGCAGAAGTGGAAGGTTTGCACGATTGCACTGTTAATAATTGGGGTTGATATTAGGCCACTTGGAAATTCAAGGCTTTACTTAAGTTTTAAAAGAGCATTTTGAAATAGAATTGTGCTTTTAATTGAAAACTTTCTGGTCTCAGTGCTGGAGCTAAGCTCACGTGACTGTCTCTGCTTCCAGTTAGTACTCCATACCCAACAGGCTTTCCAGATTCATGAGATAGTGTTTGAATGTTGTCAGGGGAAAATATTCTGTCTCATCTTGCTTTCCCCGTGCTGTGTCCCTGAGTCACTCTTTTTAGGAGTAGTACCTCTTACACATTAACGCTTTGTGAACCTCTGATGTATATTATATATGATATGTGTACATTTGTATACGTACATATATAAATGTACATATACATGTAATATGTACAAGGTGGGACTAAACCTGCGATTTAATCAGTGTGGGGGAAATTTCTTCAGGAGGAAAGCACTTCAACTACTGCAAATCCATACTTTTCCTCATCTGTAAAATGGGGATAATAATAGCACCTCTCTCCCAGGGTTGTTGTGAGGCTCAAATGAGATAATATTAGTAAAGCGCTTGGCACATAGTAGGTGATTTAAAATGGCTGGCTATTATTATTAAGCGTAATAGTCTTTAGGCTTGCTCAGAGTTCCATAATCCTTGTATCTGTCAGAGGCTGTATTTGAATGGAGGTCATCTTGGTTCTGAGAGCTTCTCTGTGTTCATCTATTCTCAAATATATTTAAAAAATTCTTTTTGGGGAGGGGGAGGGGAGAAGGTGATAAGGGGGAAGCAAACAGTGAGCACAAGGCAGAACTCTGTCCTTCATGTTTGACTACGAGCTTCTTTTGATTAGAGATTGTTTCACTCCTTACACTTATATCCCCTGCCTGGCCTATAATAAGCACTTAATAAATATTTTTCAAGGCAAGTCAGCTAGTGTTTAAGTGCCTACTATGTGCTAAGCTCTGGAGAGATAAAGAAAGGCATCTCCCCCCCTTCCCCCATTTACCAGCTCTTACCCTCAGGGAGCTTACAGTCTAATGGGGGAAGGGGGACGGCATGCAAACAATGATCTTGTACAGACAAGATATATACTGGATAAACTGGAGATAATCAACGGAGGGAAAGCATTAGGGTATAATCAATATTGATTGACCTCTTTGGTAGGAGATTTCTAGACCTATCTGTGCAGTATTCTAATTTAAATTTACTCACATTTCTTTAACCCTTTAAATTTTATAAGGCACTTAAGATTTGGAAACCGAGGTACAAAGTGCAGTGGCTAGCACCAGGATGACAAGGAACGCACATGGTTTGGCATATAGTAAGGGACTAATAAATCAGTGCTTGTTGACTGTTGCTAATAATTGAAATGAGAAACCGGCGTTTATACAGGGTATCCCCAAAGTCTTTGTTCTGTTCTAAGCTTTGATAGCTTCAGAGTGGCATTAAGACTTTTGGGGGTCCCCTTTTAGCTCTTTAAGGCTTACCATGCACTTCACGTACATTATTTCATTTGATCCTCATAACATTCCTGGGGAGTAGGGGCTACACATACCATTATCCCCATTTTACAGATGAAAAACCCGAGTCTCAGAGAAGTGAACTAGCTTGTTCATGGTTACATAAGCTGGTGTCTGAGGTGGAATTTGTACCCAGGGCCTCCTGATTCCAAGTCCAATATTCGATCCCCTGAGAGCGCAGCATGATGCAGTGAAAGGGATTTTGTAATTGGAGTCAGGAGATAAGAGTTTTACAGAGGAGAAAATCAAGGCACAGAAAAAGGAACTACCCTTTCCAGGGTCCTCTGAAGTCATAGATAGAATGCTGGATCTGTTCAGATCCTATTAGCTCTGACCTCGGGCAAACCTGTATCATCTTCACATTGACTTATTTTTTTGTTTTTGAGGGGAGGATGAATGAAGGGGTATTAATGCTTCTACTAACCTCACAGGATAGTGTGAGGTTTTATTTCGTGAACTTCAAAACATGGTAACAGGGATAGAGATTGCGTTTTCACTAGTACAGCAAACTACTGGGAAAAGAAACTCCCTCAAACTCTGTACAGGTGGGTACCTTCTCTTTAGCTTTTGAAGTGTTGGGAACACCATTGAGAGGTGAAGTGATTTCCTTGAGCACACATGGTGGGGGGGTGGGGGTGGGGAGTTGGTTGTTGAATTCTTCCATCCAGGTCTTTTTGTCTCAAAGGCCAGCAGCAATTAGACTAGGCTGTTTTATCTACGAGTGTCCTTGATGTAGGTTCTTTATCTTTGGAGGTCTTCAAAATAAAAACTGAATAACTCTTGAAGGATTTAAAAAAATTTTTTTGAAAAAAATGTTTCATTTTCTACCTTTTTCTATGTATGGCAGCCATGTGTCCTGGATTTTTCCAGTATAGTACTGATTTTAAGAAAAGCAAATGTGTTCTTAATGAAATTTTGTGAAAGGAACAACTTTCATCAGACCATATGTGCTGATTTTTGATCCAGAAAAAAAATGGTCGTTATATTTCCAAGACATCTAATTCAGTGGAGAAACCCCCTAAAAAAAGAAAACCAAAACTCCTTAATTTTTCTCCCAAGATGCCTTCATTTTTGGCCCTTTGGTATTAACAGATGTGTGACCTATTAAATTTCTACCCTTCTGATAACAGGTGCCTGACCCCCCCCCCCCCCACTCCAGTGGGAATTGCTTGTGTTTGTAACTTGAAATAGAATTGGGCCTAAAGGTTTGTGTAAACATAAGAACAAAAGTCTTAGACCCTGGATCTGTGTCACATGGGCAAGTCTCTTCAATCTATACCTTACTTTCTTGGTCTGTAAAATGAGAGGCTTGAATTAGTTATCTCTTAGACTTTTTCCACAGTTCCAAAAATTATTTGATTTTATATTCTTTCTAGTTTTTTTTTTTTGGTTGCTTTTTTCCTCCTCTGAATTAAATCATTTGTTCACTTGAAACTAGGAGGGGAGGGAAGTAGAGAGACAGAGAAAGAAAGAAGGAGGGGAGGAAGGAAAGAGGGAGAGAGAGAGATGGAAGAGTTAGAGAAAGAGAGGGAAATAGAGGAGGGGGAGAGAGGGAGAGAGAAAGATCTCTCGGAAGGATATTGGGCAGTAAAATCTGCTAATCTCATTTTCTCCTCCTTTTGCTATCTCAGATCCTCTAACCCCTCAGTTTTTAGCCCTAGTAGGTAAGATAGCTTAATAAGTTACTAAAAAAAACACTTAAATTGTGATTGCTTCGTGGGAAGGACAAACCTGCCTGAAACTGCATTTTTAGGCCCGGAGTTCTAGAACTGAAAGGGTGTTTAGAGATAATTTAGTCTAGCTCCCTTTGCCCCATTTTAAAGAGGAGGAAACTGAGAACTTGAGAAGTGAGACTTATCCAAGCTCACACCAACACTAAAAGGGGGCAGAGCTAGAATTTGAACCCAGATCCTTTAACTTCAAATGCAGTTAGTTACTGCATCATGTTATGGCCACAACTATTCTTTGAGTCTTATTTTTCTTCAGTCCGGAAATGAGGGAGTTGGACTGAATTGGAATTCTCTCTTAAGATCTCATCCAACTCTAGGGGCAGCTGAGTGTAGGTGTGGATAGAGCACTGGCCCTGGAGTAGGGGGACTGAGTGCAAATTCAACCTCAGACACTTACTAGCTTTGTGACGTTGGGCAAGTCACTTAACTTCTATTGCCACACTCCCCCTTTCGGCGCCCTGCCCCCCCCCCAAAAAAAAAAAAGAAAGAAGGAAAAAGAAAAAAGATCTCATTCAACTCTAAATACTTTGATCTTCTGACCTGGCTTCCAAGAGTGCCTCTTTAAAATGGCCTGTCTTCTAGCCAGCACAGTAAATTAAGTGCTGGACTAAGGAAGACTTGAGTTCTTGTCTTACCTCACATACAGAGTGTGTGTGACCCTTGGCAAATCACTTAAACCTCTCCTGCCTCGGTTTTCTTATCTGTAACATGGGAATTATAATGGCAGTTATTGCAGGGAGCAAATCTTAGAAGATAAGGGCTTTGCAGACCTAGTGTGCTATATCAGCAGTAGCTATTATTAACCCTTAGATTAAGAGCTCCTTGAAAGCAGAGACTTTTTTTTTTTGGTCTTTCTTCAAATTCCTAACACTTAGCACAGAGCTTGGCACCTGGTAGGCGATTAATAAAAATGCTTGTTGATTTGACTTGACTCTGGGAGTCCATCAAAATGACTATCAGCTCAGAGGCAAGTGGCCTCCAGTGAGTCACAGAGCAGGCTTTTTCATTACTCATCCACCCAGATCATTTGGTGGCTGCTTCTTTCAGGAGGCTTTCTTTGGCAGGATGCTATTAGAAATTTTACCTTGGAACCACATTTTGCTGGGCTGCCCAAAACGGAGGTTTTCAGAGTGATGTCATGCACTATTTTTGTTTAGAAAATAATGAAAGTTGCCTTGCACAGACTGAAAGACCATTCCTGAGCTGTCATTTTGTGATTATCTTTTTTTCAAAATAATTTTTGTTTTTTGTTATTCTGAGATTCACAAGCATTTCCATATACAAAGAGCAGAGGTTGCTCATGGAGCCATAAGTCTAATTCTGTTACATACACTTTGATTTTTTTTTTAAAAAAAAGGCATCTGATAAATTCAGCCCATCAGTTTCTAAGTTGTAGTTCTTGTCTGTGGCTCCTTCTGAATTGTGACTGGCTTCCCTAGGGGACCCTGATATGAACACTTAAGGCCAAAGGCCTCTCTGCCCCCTGTCTCTGGATAGTGCCTAATCTGCTTTAAGGATTGTTTCTGAGCTGGGAGAAATACTGAGAACGGGGCTTTTAGGCAGATTTCTCTTTACCTCTTTGAGAAGTGGTGATGAACAGAGACCTTGCTTGCTCCAAAGGGAAAGGGGAAAGGTCCCCTCTTGTGGAATCAGACCCAACTCTGAGAACTTGGAAGTGGTTTCTCTTCCTGTGGTTGTGACTCCATGGGGAGATTAGTAATGGTGGTCTTTGCAGCCAGCCCTATTGGGAAGCTCCATACTAAGCACCACCCAGTTCTAGCCTTCCTAGATTGAAGGGACACTGATACATTTCTCTGCTTGTGTGGACTTGCCTCAACTGCTAAAATCTGGGAGAAGAAATACAGGCCACTCATGCAGAATAATCAACATGGGAAGTTCACATACCTGCCTTTGATGCTATCATTACTCTAAACCTTTGGTAATTCTTGGCTCTTAGACTTTCCTCTCCTAAATCCTATAAGCTTAGGTTTCCCAGGATATGAGTCTGAAATACAGTGCCTAGTCATTACAGGCTGGTGGCATTAGATTGTTTCTTTCAGTGAAGGAGGTCAATTTCTGGTATGGAGTGGATTCAAATATTTGCAGGTGAAAGTTATTGTGTGTGTTGTTTATAGGCTAGACCAGCTGCTGGAGATATTAAAGGAGATGAGGGCTTGAGAGTATGTAGGCATTTCAGATGGAAATCAGAGGTCTCTTGGCTTTTTTTTTTTTGCATTTAGCTTTGATGGAAAGGTTGAGAGCTGTTCTGCCTGGGAAGAGCTGCTCATTTACGACTTGATTAGGAGTGATTAGATGTGAAGAGTGGAGGAATGATGGAGAAATTGTACTTTTGATGGAAACACCAGGGAAAACTACTGTGCCTTACAAAACAGAATACCAAGAAAATCTAACTTAGGTCCTTGGGGGTGGCTCTGTGCTTGAAAATAACCGTTAGGATATTTCCAGACAAGTTATTCACACACTCCTGCAGTTTTTTATGGGCTGAGTAGGGGTTAAGAGTGGATCGGAGAGTAGGATCCTCTAGGCTAAAGGGAATGGGGAGGGGGGAGCTCTTTAGTATTTATTCAGTAATGTTAACAAAGGGTATTAAAACCTATCCCAAGCTGGGGAGGTTTTTATTTATTTGAGACTATGTATTACAGTGTGTCTTTCCCTATTAGGTTTCAGACCAGCTTTTGGTAGTCAGTTAAACTGTGGTTCTGTGTGTGTGTGTGTGTGTGTGTTACAGATCCTGGCTCTGCTGAGCGGACGGCACAAAAAAGGAAGTTTCCCAGCCCTCCCCATTCTTCAAATGGTCATTCTCCTCAAGATACGTCTACGAGCCCCATCAAAAAGAAAAAGAAGCCCGGCTTACTGAACAATAACAGTAAAGAGCAGGTAAAAGAAGCCTCCGGGACTGCTTCGGTACTGGGAGCTACGTTACTTGTCTGTTTTTTAAGTGTTTCTGAAACTGCAGGCTTAGCTTGCCTTGTGCTGTTTTGACTAAATTGCCTCCAAAAAAAAGGGGAGGGTGCCTACCATAGTGTCCACGGCTGCCATTTTCAGCAGATTTCTAAGCCCATGTTCTGTGGATGGAGACGTGTAGACCATGAGAAGTTAAAGGCTGGGGACCTTTATGCTCCCTTTTTATGCATACCCTCTGTGGAATAGTAAGAATCCTTTATCCTCTAAAGTTCCCTTAGTCATGGCCAAGACAGGAAGTGGACTCTGAGGCCAGATGGTTTCTGCTGGTGGTTCTTGACTGAACCATTTTCAGATGCTTCCTTATGATTCGTGTGTAGGAATAACTTGCCCCCTCCTGCTGAGCATGGGCTCAGGATTGCTCGTACTTGGAAATAAGGAGGTTTGAAATCTGTCCTTTAGAATAACATAGTCATACCCTACTGGTTCATAGGCCTTTTATTGCCTTTGATATTATGACCTGACAGTCAGACCTCAGTTCTGAGGCAACAGATGATAAAGATCCCTAAACCACATTTCAAATCTGTAGTAGTTCACCCTTCCGGCAGGAGCCCTTTTATCACTGTTGCTATTAAAGAGAAAAAAATGAACATTCTTTTTGCCCACCCACCCTACCAATAGATAGCAGGGGTGGTGGTGGGCTGGGGTGGGAGAACTGATAGAGAAGGAGTATCACAGAGCATGTCTAATCCCCAAATTGCACAGTAAGCCCCTGGGGAATTTAGATTTGATTGTTTTAATAATTCAGTTTTCAAAATCACAAGGTCTGAGGGAGGCAGCATGGTGGAAAGAACACGGGACTAAGAGTTTCGAGACCTGGCTTTTAGTTCTGCCACTTATTAACTTTTTGAGTGACATTTGGGCAGGCCACACTTCCCTCTCTAGACCTTATTTTCTTTATCTGTAAAATGAGAGGGGGTTGGACTTTAGGTGATCTTTAAGGTTCCTTTCATGTCTAAAATATTAAAATTCTGTGATCTGATTCCTTAAGATGTATCCTTAGCCAACCCCAGGCAGATGGGACTCTGCCCTGCCTGTGAGAAGCTAGTCTGTATCATATACTCTAACCAGCGACAGGGAACCTTTGGCCTCAAGGCCACATGTGGCCTTCTAGGTCTTTTGACTGAGTCCAAGTTCACAGAACAAATCCTTTTATTAAGGGGATTTGTTCTATGAAGTTTAGATTCAGTCAGAGGGCCACACCTGAGGACCTAGAGGGCTGTGTGTGGCCTCGAGGACACTGATTCCCTACCCTCTAAACTACACTGACT
The DNA here is from genome assembly GCA_028646595.1 of Phalanger gymnotis. Taxonomy (NCBI): domain Eukaryota; kingdom Metazoa; phylum Chordata; class Mammalia; order Diprotodontia; family Phalangeridae; genus Phalanger; species Phalanger gymnotis. The sequence goes on from CM053625.1 coordinate 154,573,988, forward strand.
TTCCATAGCTCTCACTGTTGAGAAATTATTTTCTGTGTCTAACCTATATCCCTCATGCTGTATTTTAAACCCATTTTTATTTTAGTGTCTGTGAAAGTATTTCAGATCTAGAAGGGACCCGGCAGGCTTAGCCTAGGCTGTCAAGAATTCCTTCCGTTAACATTACAGACAATCTGCCATCTCCTTGTGGGCCTGTAATGAGAAGGAACCTTTAGAGTCAACCCATTACACTTTGGTAGCTGTGATGGCTAGCAAGCTTTTTTCCCTTATGTCAAACCTATCTCTGCTTTCTGTAATGTCTCCCCTTTGCATTTGGTTCTTCTGAAGCCAATCAGAACAAGTCTAACCCATGGTCCACATGACAGCCATGTGTCTACTTGAAGAGATGTAGTGAATCCCTTCTCGGTCTTCTTTCCTACTAAATGTCTAAACTGGAGGCCGAACATCTCCAGTTCCTTCAACTGCTCCTCATCTACTTGGCGTTATCTTTACACCTTTAATAAGCCTAGTTTCCTGCCTTCGAATTCTCTCTAGTTTATCAGTGCCCTTCTGAAATGGAGGCTTTCAGAATTGAATAAAGTCTTCTTAAATATGATCTGACTAGGGCAGAGTACTGGGGGGACTTTAACTTGTCTAGTCCTGGCCTCTCAATGTAGTTTCAGGTGACAGGAGCTATTTTGGTCACTGTAGCTCATTGAGACTACCACTTCCTTCCTCCATCTTGTACTTGTGAAGTTGATTGCTTGGATTCAAGTATAAGACTTAATATTTATCTCTACTAAATTTCTTCTTAAGTCTTTTTGGATCCTGCCTCTGCTATCTAGTATGGTGCTCTCACCCTCCTTTGGATGGGGCTACATTCCTAAGTTTTAAGGCATATACTAAGTATCCCTTTTCCTTTTTTGTACCTTTACCACCCTTCAGAATTCTTAACTGTATTTTCTGAAGAGAAGCCATTTATAAAATCAGATATTCAGATTCCTCCTTCTCCTATTAAGAGGTCATTTTATTCCAAAACTGTCTATGAAATTTGACATCTACCACGTGAGACCCCTGTATATCCTCATAAGTCCACATGCCTTATAGGGGCATTTTGGGAATAGATTTTATTGCATCTTTCTGGGGAACCTGGTTTTCCTCCCCATGTAATGTCATAAAATAGTCATAGAACCCATGCTGAGGAGCCTTAATAAATCATATCAGAATTTCTATTGCTTTGTTCCCTTCCTCCCTCCCCCCACGCCAAGACTAGAGAAACAAACTTACAGTGTAGTGGAAGGAGTACAGTACTAAGAATCAGAATACCCAAATCTTGGTTCTCATTTTGCCACTAACTCTAATTGCATGACCTTGGGTAAGTGATATCCCCACTTTGGGCCTCAGTTTTCCCTACTGTAAAATGAAGGGTTTGGAATGATGTTACCTTCTAGGTCCACCTCAGTTCTTGACATTCTATGATATTCTTTGCATAAATTCAGGGAATAAATTGGGGAAACTGAATAAGAATTTTTTTTTGGCAATCACATTACAAGATGCACAGAAATCCCTAAACTAATGCCCACCTGGCACATTAGCATCTAGCATATGCAAATAGATGAACCTGCAGATGTGGTATGTGTCTTTGAAACTCCTTTGTTGTTGATGTGACCCATTAAAGGGGATGGGAAAGAAAAATAGAGCCATTGGAACCTTAACTCTGCAATTATCCCTGTAAGTAGCACAGGTTGGAACCCGTCTATCTAATTATTTGGGTGGCACAATAGCTAAAGACAGGTGGGGGAAAGTTGTAATCCATGGGAGGCAGAGCAGCGTGTTTGTTATCTATTAGAGATGCCTTTTTACTTAACAGGCAACATGTTCAAGAGCCAGATGAGCTGTGAAAGGTACTGCTGGACGGCGGGATGGTTTAAGTAATAAATTCTGGGGAGCAGCTGCTGCTTAAGGGAGATATTTCAGTTCAAAAATGGACAGTAAGATAGAATCTCTAGTGGCTTGCCGCCAGCCTTAGTTGATCTTGGGGGAAAGAAAGATTTTTTTTTTCTCAACTATCAAAACATTTGCCTACATCAGAAACAAATTAAACGTGTGTCCTGTTAGGCAAATTACTTTGTCACTTCTAGTTCATCCAGTTCCATTTGGCTCCTAGGGAGGATTCCTGGCCTATTTTTAGCCCTTTAACTTGATGAAGGAAATGAGGTACAGAAAGCAAGCGAAAGCTCGCAAAACCACAAAAACCTCTTAGAAACCCTAAGTTGAGCTAGAAGTAGCTCTGCCGGCTCGAGGATGGGAGGATGGGAGGACGTCTCTGGGAATGTCTGCTTCACCCTTTGCCACCTTCTTCCCCTTCCCATTCACAAGGCCTGACGTTGCTGTGTGGCATCATTATTGCCTGGGCAGTGCCTGCTCTCTTCCTTGTGCTTGGAGCTCTCTTTTAAATGCTTCCCCTGCGCTCTTATGCGATGCATATGGCATTCTGTGTAAGTGTATGGCATTCTCTAACTTCCAGAGAATGTTTATTTTTGGAGTCATTGGAAGCTCTTCTGCAACAAGTGCACCCCAAGTGTGAAGGGCTTGTCTGGTGCTGAAGTCATGGGGTCTTGAAGATGGAAGTGAGGGTGCTCTAATGGGCCTGGTTCCAGTCCTGGCTGTGCAGCGGATTGGCTCCTTGATTTTGGCCAAGTCATTTGACTGTTGGTGCATCCCAGTTGCTTGTCAGATGACAGTCACATACTATATTGGCCTAAATGTGGGCTATTCTCATCAAGAGAGGCAGCATGGTATGTTGGATAGAGAGCTGGGTTCAAGTCCCACTTCTGACACATACTGGCAGTGTGACCCTGGGTAAGTCACTGTACCTCTCAATAGACCCTGGCATCTCTCCCAAACCATAAATTGTACAACTTGGCCATCTTGATCAATAAGAGGGAGATTTCTCACCAGGCCTTAAATCTATGCCAGAGGTGTCAAACATTCATGTGGTCCACAGCACTTCTGAGTGAGGCATGAACTGAATTAAAATGTAATTGGCAAATATTTAACAAAATAAATTTAAAAATTCAATAAAACATGGATAATATTACATTTTAAAACTTAAGTCAATATGCATCCTTCTGTCTGGGTTAGTAGGCTTCTCTTTTCTATGTGAGTTTGACACTACTGCCCTAGGCAGTTCTCTTAAGACCTTTATGTTGCAGAAAAGTTGCCAGTGGAAGAGGGAGTTTGGTTGCATTGGTAACCATACTTGCATTGGTAGAAGGAGTTCCTTCTCCTGGGAATTCCTTCTGCCAGTGAAAATCATAGGTCCAATCCCTAACCTATCCCTGTATACTAAAAATAATTATCCAAAATGACTCTGTGCAGAAATATATGTACATATATAATTATATTTACTGTGATTTTTTTTAACATTTCCTTCAATTCAGATACTTCAATGATCCGTGATTTCATCAGTGTGGGTATTTCTTCCACCAACTCAGATCACAACCTCTCCACACTTGTAGTAAATGGTTTCATGAAGGGCCGTGGCCAAAAACTTCATCTGCCAGTTGGCGGACAGCCTTCTGGTCATAAGTTTCTACCCACTTATTTGCCTGATTTTTGTACAGTAGACCCACAGTCTGTTTCTGCGTTCATATTCAAAGCCTTTCTATCTTGATAGGCCCTGGGAGAACTTGGGCTCATCTGGCAGAGCCTTTGAGGATCCGGGATTTCCTCCTTGCCATGATGAGGGCTGAGAGGAGGATTTGTGTGAAGGTTCGAGCTCAAAGATTGTTACTTATTTTGATCATCATGGCTCTCTCTGCCTTTATCATATTTCCAGCTGTTCTCTTACTCCATGGGTTCTTAACCTGGGGTCTGTAAACTCGTTTTTCAAAAATATTTTGAGGACCGTATTTCAATATAATTAATTTCTTTTGTAAATCCTGCATATTTTATGGATTTAAAAACGTCCTGGGAAAGGGGTCCCTAGGCTTTACCAGACTCCCAAGGGGGTTCATGATAGAAACAACATTAAGAATTCCTGTCATACATTTATAGGAAACCCTCAGCTTTTGTCCGTTTTGGGGAATCAGCCTGTCCTAGATTTTTAATTCAGTTTGGTCATTTCTGCCTTAATGACCACATGGAATGGCTCTGAGAGTCAAATGAGAGAGTGCTTATGAAAGAGCTTTCAAAAAATGAGGGACAGAGATAAGAACTGGACCTTTGATTTCATTCCTCTGAGCAACTTCCAGGTGAGGAAATTCCTTCCACAGTCTGAGGGAGTTGCCTAGGACATTGAGAGATTTAGTGATTTGTCCAGTTTGTGTTAGAGGCAAGACTTCTGGCTCTTCTGCTTCTAGGCCAGCTGTCACACTGCCTTTTAGTAAGCACTATTCGGTGGGCAGTGGTACTATCATCCTCATTGTCATTCTATGATGATGCTTCCTCTGAGTGCCTGGGATCATAGTATCATAGATTTAGAGCTGGAAGGGTTGGCAGAACTTGTCTAGTCCAATCCCCTTCATGGATAGATGAGAACCCTTAAGGCCAGAGGGGTTAAGTGATTTTGCCCAAGGGCCCATTACTGGTAAATAGAGAGCCAAGATGCAGAGCCAGGGCCTCTGATTTCAAGTGCAGCACTCCTTCTACTGACATTCACCTGAAAAGTGGCCATCAAAAGGACAAAAAATGACCAGGTATTTTCCTGTAGCTTAATGCTCAGGGATTTATTATTTATCCATCACATAACCTTGGACAAAGTGTTTATCCTTTCTGAGCCCCAGTTATTGTTGAGTAAAACTGGGGGGTCATGAGCCTTAGGAGGATTAACCAACAAGGATTTGCTCAGTACTCGGTGACTGGGTATAAAGGGTATCTAGCAGCATGAGGCGTTTTTAGTACAGTAAAACCTCATTACAAAGCGACCTGTCCCTACGTGGATTCTTTTACACGGCCTTCCTGTCAAGCGCCCTGTGGTACAGACATCTTCGGAGGTGGGTGTTCTCTTGCCTGATGACATCATTGTTATTACTCAATTCTGCTGTATCTCACTCATTTGAACCTCAGTTTCTTTAATTGCAAAGTGGAGGGGAGAGGAAGATGATTTTTAAAGTCCCTTCTGACTCTTAACAGCCTTCTGCGGTTCTGTTATTAGAATTGTTTTTGGTAGTTGCTCCACTGGGCTCTGTTGAGTCACGATCACGGGCTGGATCAGCATCGACTTAGTCGAGTCAGGGGGACCAGAGAATATTGTCAGACACCTGTTTGCCGCGGTCACATAGGAATTGTAAAAGCTGCTGGCTTTTTCAGACCATCGGCATCAAGTCAAACAAACAGTGCTACGTAATTCAGCCCCTATCTCTCTCCTGAGCTCCAGTCCACTGTCTCCATCTGTCCGCTGGACATCTACCCAGATATCCCATAAGCATCCTAAACTCGACATGTCCAAAAGAAAACTTGCTATCTTTCCATCTGAAGCCAGGAGGAAGCCTTGCTTCCTCTTTCTTTGCTGACTTTGCTATTTCTGTTCAGAGTACTGTCCATCTTTAATCAGCCAAGTTCAGAAGCTAAAAGTCATCCTCTTCACTCCCTAGATGCAGTCCATCGCCAGATCTTGTGTATTGTATCTTCATGATATCTCTAGCACGTGTGCCCTTCTCTCCACTTACACTGCCACCAGCCTAGCTCAGGCAATGATCACCTCTCACCTGGACTATTGCATTAGCCTTTTAATACTTCTCATCTCTCCTTCTCAACCCTTCTCCCACACAGTCAACAAGTTGGTGCATTTGAAGGATAGCTGTAATCACGTCTCTTCCCTACACAAGAAGTGTCAGGGGCTCCCTGTAGAGGCAAACCTCGAGGGCAAAATACACACTCATGTAGGACATTTAAAGCCCTCCACAGTCCGGCTCCAACATATTTCTTCAGACTGATTGCACCTTCTTCCTCCTCCTCACATACACACTAGGCTTTAGTCACGTTGTCCTTTTTGCTGTCACAGTTCCTCCATGCACACATTCCACTGTTTGCTTCTGTGCTGTGGTGTAGGATTTCCTGCATACTTTGAATGCCCTCCCTTCTTACCTTTGCCTTTTAGAATCCCTAGATTTCTTCCAAACCCAGTTTAGGCACTGCTTCCTACACGAGACATTTCTTGATTTCTTCTGGTTGTTGTTGCTCTCCCTACAAAACAACTTTTTGTTTATACTTACCTGCACACGTGTAGTTACCCTAAGCAGAATGTAAGCTCCCCGAGGGCAGGACCTGTTTCATTATGGTCTTGGTATACCCAGCACCTAACAGTGCCTTCCTAGTGCAGAGCATTTATTTCACAAGTGCCTAGTGAACTGAAGAATTGGATTATAGGCCTGCTGTGTTTGAGGTACTCTGCTGGGGGGAATCCCCATGAAAGTCTTTTGGATTCTGCTTTTAGTATGTCGAGGATCTGTCATTTTTTTTTTTCAGTGTGAGGACTTCCCCTGCCATATCCCAATCTAATCTATAAGTTAAAGAACTTAGAGATTTACCCGAGTCTTAGCAAAGTCAAGTGACTTGTCCATGGTCATAGAGTGTCAGAAGTGAGATTTGAACCCAGGCCTTACTGACTCCCATTCCAGCATTCTATCCAGTATACCATGCTGCCTCCTAAATTTAGGGTCATGGGATCATAGGACTTAGAAGGGAGCTCTGGGATCCAGCCCAACCCTCTGATATTTCAGATCTAGAATCCGAGGCTGAGAAAAGTGACTTGCCCAAAGGCACTGGTAGTCAGTCTTTGTGTGGTTTACCCCACATTAATTAAGGATAACAATTCATTGTGAACTTTACTTTATTTGAGAGGTCTGTTCCTGAATTTCTGTAACCCCCCAAAAGCATTTTAAGTACCTTAGAACAAGCCGTGTTGTCAAAAGATTCCCAAGATAAATGGGAATCACCATTCCCCAGTTTATAGTTAGTTTGGACTTTTGGCCTATTAATCACCAACCTCTAACTTCTCTGCTTTGTCAGTTTGGATTTTCATATATTGGATTCCCAGTTTCCCTTAGGTAGCCAAGAGCTGACGTAGGACTCGATACTAGAAAGCTTTTGATCTATTCTGCACCTTTCCCCTTCCCCTCCCCTTCCAAATCGAGTATGCCAGATAGGCCTTATGAACGTGCGGGATGATGACGTGACTTTAAAGCCAGATTCCAAGAATGAGATTTGTGCAGTGTGACGTTCTGTTGGTTGTTTTTGTTGTTGTTAATGTTGTTGTTGTGTAGATTTCTTTTGAGAATGCAAATTTGTTTTGAAACCAAACCTGTCTTTCTTGCCTACATTTCAGTCAGAACTAAGACATGGTCCGTTTTACTATATGAAGCAGCCACTCACCACAGACCCTGTTGATGTTGTACCGCAGGATGGACGGAATGATTTCTATTGCTGGGTTTGTCATCGGGAAGGCCAAGTCCTTTGCTGTGAGCTCTGTCCTCGGGTTTATCATGCTAAGTGTCTGAAACTGACTGCGGAACCAGAGGGGGATTGGTTTTGCCCAGAATGTGAGGTTAGTTCCCAATGAAAAGTACTACTCTGCCTCCCCTCTTTTTTCTTCCCTTTTCTTCTTTCCTTTTCTTTACTATTGTCCAAATTTGGGGCAGGGGAAGTTTTTCTCCACTCTACCCAAAATGTTTGCATCATTAGGTCGTTGCTCTCTTTGACCTTCTGCTTGAGTGGGCATGGCAGCAACTGCTCTCCTGCTTTGGAATTACATTCTACTTTCTGACTGAGAGCCAGTCTTCTCTGGTTTCCCTAATGTTTTCAGAAGTCAGCTTACTTAACATCAAGCCTGCAAGTTTTGAAAACATCCTACAGTATGCATTGACTCTTTTACCTTCTCTTTTTGCTACTATCTCTCTTGGTGGGCATTTGTGGTTGTAAAAGCTCAGTTTTGTTCAATTTAGACTTTGCTTGTTAGCCACCAAGGTCAAAAGTGGGTCTGGAAGTTGAACTTCTTCCTCCTTTTTTTGACTGACCCTTGTCTTGACTACCACTTCTAAATTGTGCAATGGAACGCCAAGAAGAAAAATACCTGGAAATTATCCTAGGTTCAAATCGTTTGATACTGTCTGGATAAAAGTGCTTCAGTTTTATCTATTAGCAAGCGAATAATCCATGCAAATCAGAGAGAAGACACTGGGCCTCCATGTGATGATGCTTTCTTTCGAGGATGTAGACGGCTACGTCATGCACCACATTCACCGGCTGTGTGGCTTTTTATGGGCCTTTTCCTTTAACAATCCAAAGGACACCTATGGTGACATAATCTGGAGACCCCGAATTGATTAACCGTGGAACCAAGATTCAAACTGGAGAAAAGCTGTAACAACTTTCCAATGCAATTAAGGGGAAGAAAAATGGTTCCTTGATTCCATTACTTGTGACATGAATCTCATGGGCGTATAGATCATCGTCTTCTCTAGGAGCTTTCCACGCTATGTGCCCAGACCGCATAGCTCAGTCCAGCTTTCTTTGTTCCACTCATTGTTAGGAATGTTGCTACAAAAGCATTTTATCAGTCACCATACTAAAAGAGACATGGTGTCTCTTACTTTGGTTTTGCTTTCTTTCTAGTGACTTTATGGAGCTAGTAAATGAAGAATTAAGTCATAAAACATTAGCTTCTAGCCCTCCACGAAAAATAAATATACAGACCATGGGGAAGAGTGTTTCTTCCCATTGGTAGTGGCAGTTGAGTTAATGCCTTCTTGTCAGTGGCATGAACGAAAGGGTTGGAATGGTAATTGTTCAGCATTTTGAGGAAACCACCTTCTTGAAACTAATGGGTGCTTATCTCACACCCATTCCTGAACCCCAGGGAGAATCAAAGTTCTCCCAGTCTAACTAATCTTGCTTTTCCTATGATCTTCTTAACTCACTCACCTTTATGACCATGAGGCTTCCAGGTAATGGATGTCATGGTCATTGAGTTGAAAGAGTATAAACAAGGGCTTGACCACTGCCCCCTTCAAGGGAGAATCAGTGACCATCACCAGCCAAAGTGAGCTTTATATCTTACAGGTAAAATTGGTCTCCCTTGAAACCTGGAGGCCTTCCTTATTGAAACCTGACCCACTTCCATTAGAAAGAACTATTCCTTGTAGGTATGCTTTCTGGACAAATAAATACAATGGGAGGGCATGTAAACAGTTTTTTCCTAATTGAACATTTGTATAATTTTCACTTATAGAAAATCACTGTAGCAGAATGCATTGAGACGCAGAGTAAAGCTATGACAATGCTTACCATCGAACAGTTATCGTACCTGCTCAAGTTTGCCCTACAGAAAATGAAACAGCCGGGGGTAAGGAAAACACTTCCTGGCAGCAGATGCTTGAATTAAAACCTTTGATGCTTTTTGTTCACTTGTTTCTTATTCTTTGTAGGGTTTAGTTTTTCAGACCTCTACACAGACACTTTTGGTCTTCTAACCTACCAGAATTCAAAAGTCCGTTAATTAAGAATAAGGTGCGATGGCTTTCAGTTAATTTTTTAAAGTGTGCAGTTTATTTTCTGAAGGAGACTCCAGGAAGTAGAAAATAATAGAAAGGCTGTGGGCACATTCATTTAGTCGAGTGGTAAAATGGAACCATCCCTTCCTTCTTGAAAAATTGTGGGGGACTAGTCCCCCGACTTTGTAGGTGAGATCATGTTACCACAAAGTATCTGTATAACAAAGCTTGTCAAGCCCCAACTGTTGGAGATTTCCAGCTATATTTGGTCCAGGAAACTCCATCATCATAATTTAAATAATCCCTTGGAATTTGTGGTAATGGGATTTGACCTGTGTTGTTTTGAGAGGCTGTTGGCATTTACCATTGATTTGCTGTGCTCTTTAAGTGGAATAGCATTCTTAGTGCATATGTGAAATTATCTGTGTTTTGCTTTCCAAGTAAAATGATTGAACACCAAAAACAAAAGCAGAAGAAATTTATATCCAGAGCATTTTAATAAAGAGATCTTTGAGATTCCTTTAGAAAAAAAAGGATATATAAATTCACTTTTAACTACCTGGTAGTGAAAAGGTCTTATTAGCAAATAATGTTTACATCCCAAAGGAGCCAACCATATGCAATACTCCTTTTTCTATTTCCTCTTACCTCCTTTTTAGTTTTTAGTTTTTGGACTTAAGTATCTTAAAAGCACATTTACAGCTTTTCAGAGACTAAGCTGTGCCCATTGAAGTCTCTGTATATAAGAGGAGGCATTTTGGTTATAAAAAGGAGAAAAGTATGTTGGAAGATGTTAACATCTCCCAGCTATGGGCATCTTGCAAGAGGCTGAGCAAGCTCGCCGAGGCCCAATATCTTACTTAAGGTGACTTAGGTAAAATGAATAAATCTTAGGGACTTGGTGAATCATTAAGAAGTAGGTCTAGAATGACCTTTCAGTCTACCCAATTTAGGTGCTGTGCTTCAGTAAAATTTACTATTCAACCAAATCTTAAAAACCTTATTACAGGATAATACCATTAGGAAGAAGGCTTTTTTTTTCATTTTGGATGGTTCAGACACAGTCATTAAGACATTTTGATGGGCTGATTTTTAGAGTCTTCTCACTCTTGTAAGCTTTTTTTCACATATAAATTGCTTTCTCAGATCCTGAGATCCTGAGCGAGAAGAGACCTAAAAGGTCATCTAGTTCTAGTTGTTCCTTCATCCTCCCTCCCACAATTATAGAACATGAATTTGAGGCCTGGAAGGCTTAACTAACTTGTGCCAGGGAATTCCTGGCAGGTAGTGACCCACAACTTTGAACTCAGGGCTTCCACTTAAAATCAAGTGCTTTTCTCACTATACCATATTGCCTTATGTTTGCTAGATTCTTTCCATGTGCACATTTACCCATTGGCTCTACAAGTACTTTGTGGGTCATACAGTAATTGATGCTAGGCAGTAACTGGGTCTCCCCTGCACCTGTCTTGTATCCTGTATGCAAGATGCCTAATTTCTGAGTACCCAGTTTGGGATATCTTGATAATTAATAAAAGGCAAAAGTGTTATTATACCTAGAACCCCAAAACTCAGAGTTTACATGTAATTGCTATGGAAAAATGATTGACAAGGCATTTCTCCCCTGACCCTCTTTTTTTTTTTTAAAAAGAATACAAATAAAGGTAGAATTTAAAAAAAAATGGAGCTCATTTTCTTTTAGAGTAAAAAAGATAGAATTTGGAAGGGAAGTCATAGGCCTTTTCTTGATCTAGTCATGTTTTGTTTTAGAAGGTTATTCTCTGAAGAGGGGCGCTTTGCAGGTCCCAGGTAGAAGATGATAGATTAATTTAAGTTCAATCTCACGAAGACCTCCCACAACAATAATGTGTATATGTGTTTTTTCTTCTCTGTCTCCTTCTGTCTCTTTCTGTCTTCTCTTTTTTTTTATATAGACAGAACCATTTCAGAAACCCGTATCGCTTGATCAGCACCCAGACTACGCCGAGTATATCTTTCATCCAATGGATCTTTGTACTTTAGAAAAGGTCAGTTTTCACTCAGCTGAGCCCTAAAGCTGTATTGGGGTGTTCTCTCTGGTTCCTTCCCTTGGTGTGTCTCATCTCAAGGTCCAGTATATTTTTTTTTTGCACAGTTCAAAATAGAGCATTTATTTTATGATTTTTCCTCTTCTTTTATTGTGCCATGTGAAAATTTAGTAACTTTTCTTGTCTAATTCCAGATTTTGTCTTCTAGACAACAGTTCACACGTCCACTTAACAGTGTGTTAGAGCATGCTTGTCTCTGTGTGTCATCCCTCCAACCCTGATTATTTCTGTCTTTTGTCACCTTTGCCAGTTTGCTGGATGGGAGGCGGTACCCCAGAGCTGGTTTATTTGACTTTTCTCCTATTGTTACTGATTTGGGACAGATTTTCATAAAGTTAATGATATTCTCTAATTATAATTTTGAAAATGGTTTTATCCTTCTGCCTCCTTCCTTGTATTGTTCTTACTTACCTGGTGGTACTGTGGGTACTCAGGCCCCTCTGTCTGAAAAAAAAAATTTAAAATGGAGACAAGCACATACAGCACTTTAATTGCTGCCAAATACAAAAGATAGGAAAATGCTCCCTCTGGGCTATTTTAATGGTGATAAGAGCCAGAGATAGCAAGGAATACTTGAAATGGTTCATTGAGTGAAGACGCATTTATTTAGCATTCTATACAAAGCAAGATCCTCTCTAGAAACTCCCGTTCTAATAGGGGAGACGATACCTATAAAAAGTTTCAGCTGTAAGTCATGGAAAAGGGGCCCTAGGATAGAGCGGCAAAGCAATTGGTAATGGATCTTCTTTAATGTTATTTCCACTGATAAAAACTATTTTTTATGTTGACCCATTTGACAGTGCCAAGGACTCTCCTGGAGAGAACATTCTTTTCTGGGTCTTGAGTGGCTGGGGCTGCTGACGAGGCAGGAGCATCTGTGAAGGCATTTGCCAGCTAAGATCTCTATAAGGATTGAATTCCGTATTTTTAGAAATGGAGGAAACTAGAGCTCATGTTATTTGGATCGTTAGTGAAAGTGGGTATGCTGTGGACCCCTTTGGCAGTCTAGTGAAGCCTATGCACCCCTTCTCAGAATATTTTTAATTACAAAGGAAACCAGTTATATTGGAATGTAATTATCAAAGTATTAACATAATTTATCAAAATATTTTCTAAAAAATTCGTGGACTACAAATTAAAAACCTCTGAGTTTAAAGGACCTTAGAAAATAGGATCATAGTGGTTAGGAAAAGGAGACTCTTAAGACTCTTAAGATCTCTTAAGAGATCTTAAAGTTTAAATCTTTATTTACATAGGAAAAAATTGGGGCCAGAGGCAGGGAAGGGATTTGCTTAGGGTTATAAAGCTAAGTAGCATCAGAATTGAGAACTCAATTCTTTGGCATTTATAAAAAGTAGAGAACTGAGTGGATTGCTTTAAATTTGCTTTAAATCTGACCTGATCTTTTGCTCTTTGGGGATGCCAATGGGCTATAGAAAGTGTGAAGAGAACTTGGGTGTCTGGGTAATTAATTTAACTGCTAGAATTGTGAATGATGGTCCTTAGCCATCCACGTTTGTGTGCTGCTTTACATTCTATGAAATGTTTCCTTATAACTCCCTGTGATGTAGATACAGTGTAAGTATTGTCACACATGAAGGAAACTGAGGCACAGAGAGGGAAGGAACTTGCTGGCTTCTGAACCTTGGGAACTGAGGCCTTCTAACTCCAAGTCTCGTGCCCTTCCCACTACAGCCCACTGCTTCTCCCTCAAATTATAGAGCTGGCTTTATTCAGCCTTCTTTTGTCATTAATGATAGGTGTTAAATGTTAGGTGCTATTTGAAAGCCAGAACTAGTGGAAGTTCCACCTAAGAAACTAGATTACTTTCTTAATGTATAAGGAGTTACCCTTCTTGCCCTTATTTGTGAATTTGGAGCTAAATATGAATACCTCACGCTGAGGAACTCCCCTACCCGCCCCCCCCCCCAAAAAAAAGGAAAACTGTAAGAGGAAGAGCTAATAGGTTAAATCCTATACATACAACTTTCCCCAAACAGCAAAAGCAACCAAAAAAAAAAATAAATAAAAGAGAACTCTCCTATCTTTCAATGGAAGGGCTCCTTTTATTCTGTCCTTGGTGTCTTTGTAATTTCTCTTTTATATAATCTAATAGTGGCCATGTGGCATTAGAAAGAATACTGGTCCTGAAGCCAGGAGTGCTGGGCAGATTCCAGTGACAGCTCAGTCTGAGGCTGTTTCCTTCCCTTTAAGGTGGGAATGATAACATTCCTGTCCTGCCTACCTTCCAGGACTCCTATGAAGAAAGCATTCTGTAAATGTCCAAGCTTGCCTTGAAATGGCAGATTCTGTGGTTATCATAGACACTCAGGACCTGGACAGTTTCCTCCACGCCTCCTCTAACGCAGGCTCGTTTTAGGGAACAAGATGGAGAATGCTAGCTCTTTCTCCAGAAGCTAGTCAATCAGTAAACATTTAATAAGGCGCCAGGGATGCAAAGAAAGGCAAAAGTCAGTCCTTGCTGTCTGCTGGGGGAATCAACATGCAAACAGCTTCGTACAGATGAGATCTATACAGGATAAACTGGAAATAACCTATAAAGGGAAGACATTGGAATTAAGGAGAATTGAGAAAGGCTTCTTGTAGAAGGTGCAGTCTTGGCTGGCACCTGAAGGAATGCAGGAGGCAGAGATGAGGTTGGAGAGAATTTTCTGTCTTCGGGACTTGGCAGTGGTTTAATGAATTGGGGTGGGGGAAGGGTGAGTGCTGAAGAACAAATATTTGGGGCACAGTGGGAGAAAGAAGTGGTTGTTGAGTAGGATAAAGGTTTGCCCCTTCGTGACTCTGTGTGTGATGGTTTTCCCCCCCTCACAGAATGTTAAAAAGAAAATGTACGGTTGCACTGAAGCCTTTTTGGCCGACGCCAAATGGATTTTGCACAACTGCATTATTTACAATGGGGGTGAGTAGCCAAGTTCCCAGGGCCAGGAATATGCCATGTGCAGAAAGGTCCCAGATGAAGCTATGTTACTCAGGTATGATACATCTAGCCGATGAGTGAAAAATAGTGAGCCATTAAATGCTGTGATGCCTAAGAAAGAGCAACAACATTATTGAAACATAGAACTAGACTGTCACTCCTCATAACTGAGTATATAATGAATGTCCCACATAGGCTAGGTAACTAGATGGCCCAATGGTTTGGGCATTGGAGTTGGAGGAAGGAGGACTTGAGTTGAAATTCAGCTTCAGACACTTAACTAGCTGTCTGCCCCAGGGCAGATCACTTGATCTGGGTCTGCTTTAGATTTCTTTTTATCTGTAAGATGAGGATAATAATAGCACATAATTTCTAGGGTTATTGTGGGGATAAAATAAGATATTTGTAAAGTGCTTTGTAGACCTTAAAGTGCTACTATCTAAATGCTGCTACTACAGTTACTACTACAACCACACTATTACTACCACCACCACCACCACCACTATTACACTACTTACCCCTACTTCTTCTTGTACCACTACTACTATTACCACCACTGCCGCCACCACCATCACCGCCACCGCCATCACCACCACTGCCACCACCACCACCATCACCACCACCTCTACGTACCACCACGATCACTACCACCTCTACCTACCACTACCACTATCACTACCAGTACCACTACCACTACCACTATCAATATCATTTTATAATGATGTTAAACAAGCTCTTGGCAACCTCCAGCCTATTATCTGTAATGTTAGTAATAATTATTAGTATTGTAATAGCTAGCATTTATTTAACAAAATGTTATTTAAGGTTTATAGAATGTTTTATAAAGATTATCTCATTTTATCCTCACAACAACCCTGGGAGGAGGTGGAAAGAGGTTATGTGACTTGTCCAGGGTCACACAGTTAGTAAATGTCTGAGGCCAGATTTGAACTCAAGTTTTCCTGACACCAGTTCTGCCAGTCTATTCATTGGGCCACCTAGCCACCTATGCATTACTTTGTTCCTATTGTACTCATTCTCCTATCACAAATTACTCTTTTACTTTAGGTTGTACTTTTACTAAAATAGTTACTGACATTATTTGGTGTATACTTGCATTTATAGTGGGGAAGGTAGCGTAGGAGGGTGTGAACTGCCATTCAGGTTAGCGTATTACTATTAGGTACCAGCATTCTTCTCACTTTCCTTTAGGAGAACAAAGCCTGCAGGGCCATCTGCTTTTTTATTTGAAAAAATAAAACAAAGAGCCCAACAACTAGGTAGTGATCTTGTCAGATAATTTACATCTAGAACTTAAAGTAAAACCCACAAGTTTATTTTTGCCTTGTTTCTCTGTGTGGAAATCTCTGAAGGAGCAGATCATTACCTAGGCTATTGCTCCTGCCATGGGAAAGCTCACTGTCCTATCCATTGGTCTGTTAGGAACTTGAAAACGCACAGGAAAAAACAGACAGCTGCCAATGCTTGAAATGCTGCGGTGAAACAGGAATTTTATATTATGTCGTCTGCTTTGTATAGGAGCAGTTAAATATACAGTGCTGATGTCATCCTGGTTGCAGCTGGGATGGAAAGACAGGAAATTCTAACTGATTCTTTTACTCAGCCCCTTGGGAAAGCAGCACATTTACAAAGGTTGTTTATGGGATTGTCCCACTCTTGTGAGGGTTCACCTAGAAACTCTGGTTTGAAATGGAAAAATAGTTTGTGAAATCATTCCATTCAAATGAATCTTAATTTTCTTCTTTCCATAGGAAATCACAAATTGACGCAAACAGCCAAAGTAATTATCAAAATCTGTGAACATGAGGTATGTGTCTCCTACTGAATTCCATCCACTCGTGATTTTAAGTCAGTTCTCAGGGCAAGGTGGGGCGTCTTTGGAGCCTTCAAGACCTCAGAAGTCACCTTGACTTAGTCATCCATTTGGGATCATTCATGAAGGACTCAGTCTAGAACCAAGAGAGAAGCTAGCCAAAATATGGTGAAGCACACATCCTCTTCTAAAGAGGGCGAACATTATCCTGCTTTTGTGGCGTGGTGGAAGGGTCACTGGGCTTTGAGCTTGAATACATGGATGTGATTCTGCACTGTGATGCTTTTAGGCATGCAGACTTCTTGAGTTTTGGTTTCCTTGTCTGTCACATGGTGATAAATGTGCCACCTACTTTGTTGTCAGGAAAGTATTCTTTAAGTTATAAAGTGCTTATAGAAACATGCTCTCCTATCATCAGATAAACATAATAATAACAATAAAAAGCAATAAAGACCCCACTCTTTTTCTTTACAGATGAACGAAATTGAAGTGTGTCCAGAATGTTATTTAGCTGCTTGCCAAAAACGAGAGAACTGGTTTTGCGAGCCTTGTGTAAGTTGGTGTTCCTTAGCTTAATTGTTTTCTAAACTTTGAAGTCCATTGCCTCCTACATTGCAAATGCTTTAGATTAGGTCCTTCACTGTGGGAACTTTTGGGTTGAGACCCGTCCAGTTGAGACCCTGTAGATGAGTGGAAAACAAGATTAGAAATAATCCAAGTCTATTAAGCTCCTTATGCTGTAAGCCATGCCAAATATA
Organism: Phalanger gymnotis; assembly: GCA_028646595.1. Taxonomy (NCBI): domain Eukaryota; kingdom Metazoa; phylum Chordata; class Mammalia; order Diprotodontia; family Phalangeridae; genus Phalanger; species Phalanger gymnotis. The sequence goes on from CM053625.1 coordinate 154,591,081, forward strand.
TCCCCATGATCCTTTGGTTTTATTGGCATACACCTGCACAGTAGAGTCAGTGCAGGATTCCGACGAAGAATGTTACTGGTTTATCTTAGGACAGAACAGAGAAGAGAAGGAGTGAGTGACAAAAGAACATTTGCAAGTTCTGTAATGCTTGTCATTAGAACATCTGAATGCTTTCTCTAGGTCACCTCTGGGTCCCCCTAGGCCATTCTTTTGTCTGTGATGGGAGCATCAAGAGCGAGTGGGTGCAGTCTTTGAAGGTTGGGGAGGTCAAACCCTCAAACATCCTGGTTTTCTCCCCTTTATGGGTCTGTCCTAAATGAACCTATTGAAATTCTTACTGAAATCCTTCAAGATTTCAACACAAAACACAAGGCCCCTTACATAGAGTAGGAACTCCTTCAATATTGATTAGAAGCTGTTATTTCTCCCAGTCTATCCCACTTCTTGAGGGTAATGAATTTAAAAATTCATTTCAAATCCGCAGGCTCTTTTGGGAGTACCTGCTCCATGCAAAGCTCTCTCTAGAGAAAAGTATGACCCTAGCCTTCCCTTCAAATATCTTTTACTTTTTTAGAGAAGGTAAGGCACAGTCACAGATAAATATATGAAATAGAGTCAGGGGAAGTACGTGAGAAAGGTACAGTAAAGGTGCTAAGAAAGATGTAAGAGAAAGAAGTCTGGCACTTTGTGCCTGCTGCATATGTGTCCATCCTTCAGTCACCAGCTCAAGAAATAGTTCTAATATGAAGCCTTCTCTCAACTCCTGCTGTTGGTAACAATCTTCTCCCTCGAATCTCACACAGTACTTTGTTTCTCACCTAATCCACTTAATCGTGTGATATTGTGTATTATGTGTTTATGTCTTATTCCCCTATTAGAGTGTAAGCTTCATGAGGGTAGGGATTATGTCTCATCTTGTATCTCCCCAGTGCCTGCTATATTGCTTTGTACACAGTAGGCATGTAATAAATGTTTGTTGTATGAATGAATGAGTGTGGGATCAGGGAAATGGTAGGTAGTATTTCAGATGGGTTTTCAGGTGTGCTGTGGTGTAAAGGATATTGGATTTGGAAGAGCTGGGTTCCTGACACTTAATAGCTATATAATCCAGGGAGGCAATTCACTTCTCTCTTAGCTTTGATTTTTCTTATCCGTATAATAGGGATAATGATGCCTGGGCCTCACAAGATTGTTTTCAGGAAAGTGATTTAGAAATGGGAGCTGTTGTGATCACATTGAGATTGTGGTGATGCTGGGGAAGGGCATTGTAGACACTGGGAAGCAGTATGACCAAAACTCAGGGACCAGAAAGCAGCAAGACGTGTCTGAGGAATTGCAAGTTTGGTTTGGTTTGGGGAAAGGAATTAGTGTATAATGAAACTGGAAAGGTAGGTTGGAACTGGATTGTGGAAGGCCTTACATACCAAGCCTTAGCACATTTGTATTGTTCAGTAGGTGGTGAGCCACGGATAAACCTCCTCTGAGCCGTAACTCAGAAAAACTCACCTGGCAGCTGACTGCTGAATCATGGGATGTCATCGTGCTTTTGATATTTATTTTTCTTCTTTTTCTCAAATTCATAAAACCCCTGCATCTTCTTATTATTCCTTTTCCTAGAGCAATCCACACCCATTGGTCTGGGCTAAACTGAAAGGATTTCCCTTCTGGCCTGCAAAAGCACTGAGGGACAAAGATGGGCAGGTTGATGCCCGTTTCTTTGGACAACATGACAGGTGGGAATTTAAAACAATGGGCTTTGAACCCATTCTGTTAACTGAACTTTTAATGCTGTAGTTGGATATTAGAAGGAATTGTGACCATTTTACCCACTTATTTTCAAAGTTACACAGTACATTTTTCTTAGTGTAATAAGAAATGGTTTCTATTTTGATGTTAACATTGTCATATGTGGGCTTCATTTTTCCAGGTGTATTAGAACAGAGTTTCTGTTTCTGTTGATGGTACCTACTTTGGCATTTATCCCAGCAGCTCTTCTAGGTGCTGCTGCTTTTAAATTTGTTGTACTAAATATATACTATTAAGCAATCCACTCATTGTTTTTTTTAAATATTTCTCTTAGGGACAAGAAGTCTCTCCTTGTCCTCAATAAATAAACCTGCTGACACTTGCATGATGCTTACCTACTTCATTTTCCCCTTTGTTAAAGAGAGAGATTAGGGAGTACCTTTCCTTAGATGGTTGTGAACCACGGTTCTATTTTCCTGGCTCCCCACCTTCTCCCCACTCCTCCCCAAGCAAATGCACGCACTTAAAGTGGGCTTTTGCATGTTTGTGGCCTTGCTAGTGGCCCCTTTTGGTGTGGCTCTGCTGATGAGAGTTGGTGAAGAGCTCTCCTCAGGGTTTGTTTTCATTTTCCTCTAGATTTGGTCTAAATATAGCTCATAGGCCTTCATCTGCTCTCTTCAATCCCTCAGAGGTTTGGGATCGCTGCGACTGCCAACAGGCAAAGGGAAATGATATGAACAACAGAAAGATCTTAAAATTAGGGGGATAGAAGAGAAGAAATACACAAGGGAGGAAAATATGGAAATAAATATAATCATTTTATTTTTTAATATGGGCTGTTTCTGAAGCACAGCTCATTTTAAGCTTAGTTTATTATTGCCTATACAGATAAAGTAGGAGAATGCAAGAAATTCACTGTTTTCTTGGCAAGAATAAACTTACCCTAATTTAGCTTTGTTGTCATTAGGAAGAATCAGTGGTTATATCATGTAGTAACACAGTGGTGCCCCTGGGACCTGAGATTTGCAGGGCAGTTTGCCCCTTCACTAAATAGCCCCAGAGAGCTTTACAGTTCTTTGCCTTTTTCCCATTATGGTTAGTTGTCTCTTCACAGTTTCATTTTTTGTTCTGAAATAAGGCTCTCTTATGATAGCTTCAGGGATCTTATTTATTCGCTATAAGGTCTGGGGCTTTGTTTCACTTTGAATTAGTTGGGGTATTACTGTACTTAGCAGAGGAAGGAAGCCATCAATATACTTACCCAAAGGTTTCAGTTAGTTGCTGGATTTATCAGTCTTCCCTTGCCTTTATTAGTATTTGATTGTGTGCTTTCAATGCACTTTCTCACTACCTGCCCTGCCCCTCCCTTACCCCCAAGTATTTTAGCAAATATCCTAAGTACCTGTTGAGGACTTTAAAAGTGCATTGAAATAGTCTGGTATACCCCACCGAATCAGAGATTCAGAAATTTTATAGTCATCTTTGGAATCTATGCTTTCTCTCATCAAACCAACAAGTATTTACTGAGTAACTATATGTGAAGACCTCAATTAGGTTCTGCATGGGCTACAAAGATATACGTAAGACATTGTCCTTGGACTTACAGGGCCCAAAGACTAGATGGGAAGATGTGATATAAACAAAGGAAAAGCTGAATAAAATAATAGTGTAGAAATTTAGTAGTAGTTCAAGACAATGTAGAAGGTGACATAAAATGGTTAAGAGCCCAGTGGGCTGTCTGGATCCTAAATGCTGTGTGAGTTCAAAGAGGGCTGTGGGCTGGGCTGGGGAGGTTGGGTCAGGCAAGGCCTCATGGAGGAAGTAAACCTTGAGGTGGGCCTTAATGGAGAGGTAGGACCTGAAGGAGGTTTGGGGAAGGCATTCCAGGTGGAGATAAAGGTTTGAGTGAAGGTATAGGGGCTTATCTTGCTTATTGTAATTCCCTGAGGATGCTTCTCAGCCCAAGCTACCCCACCACCTCCCTTTTTTTCTCTCTCTTTTTTTTTCATTGCCATTGGCTGCCCCTTTCCACCTGGTTTCTTCTCCTCCCAAACCTCCTAGGGTTTCTCCTTCTGTTTCTCATTTATCTCTGGAAGACTAGACACACAGCCCTTTCTAGGTTTCCGAGTTTTGTTTTGTTTTTCAAGTGTTCATGTATGTGTGTTAGTGACTAGAGGCAAAGAGGATCTTGAGATAATCAACCACAGAGGGACAGTTACATGTCCAAAACTGTTTTCCAAGAAATGTAAATGGGTTTAAATCAGAGTCCCTTTCCATGACCCACCTCTTTATTCTTCTCCCTATGTGCTTTGCCACGCCCCCATTTATGAAGCATTATTTAAATTTATTTAAATTATTTAAGTTAACTTAAATTTCGCTAGAGGCTTTAGGAAAGGATCAGTAGATAGCCAATGGTGGGCTTGATCCTGTGGGGACTGGGAAACCACTGAAGGATTCTGAGCAGAGAAGTGATGTGACTATAACTGTTTTTTATGAAGACTCATCTGGCAGCCTGTGTGAGATGGATTGAAGGGGGAGACCAGTTAAGAAACTTTTGTGATAATCCAGGCTTCTTTCTCCAGAATTATGCCATCCGAAACTTTTGCCCTTTATCCGACTGTATTTCTCTTAACTACTTACGTTTTTTTACATTTTAAATAAGGACCAATTCTCATTCAAGTATTTTCCCTGACAGAAGGCAGCCTTCTCTTTCAAAGTGCAAGTAACACTTCACTTATCCACAGGTCACTTATCCGGCAACCTCACCTATCTGGAACACAGCTGAGAACCAGGAAGTAAGGAAAAAGTTACCTCTGAGCAGCCAAAAGAGATGTTATAAAGTCCATGCACTAAATAAAGCTCATGCACTTTACTCATTGGGGAAGCCCCTCAGGCCCTCCCTCACAGGCTGTTTACTTTTATTTTACACACAGTTCTAACAAGCTTGATTATGTGCCTTCCTACCCTGTAGCTGAGAGCAAGCCGCAAATTAGGAAGAGGGAGAGGGGCTAGTGTAGGTAGGTACACTCATAGATGTTCTTCTTCACTTTCTAGTAAAACTGAGAGCAGGGTGGGGAGGCCAGCTCCAGGACCAGCCATCCAGCCCATTTGAGGCTCACACCCCAACCACAGCAGCAGTGATGACACATGGCTCTTCCTAGTCATTTCCCCACTCAGGCTGAACCTAAGCCAGATCACCAGTACGGCAGAGGCCCCTGCTGCTGCCATTGCCGCCGTTGCGACTATCCTCACCTGGGCTCATAGGGAGCACAAGTGGTGTGGGTGGGAGGTTGTGCAGCTTGGGACACACTACACAAGCAGTCTAAAGCTTGAGGGACTGTTTGTCTATTGTGATGAGCATTGTTCTGTACACAGGATAGCATTTCAAAGCCTCAGTAGTAGAAAGCTTGGTCACTGGGAGAAAAGGTTGAGAGCCCTAGGCTGAAAGGATCAGACATTGATATTTGTAAGGGACCTTAGAGGTCAGGAAAAGATGTTTCTCAGATCCCTCTGATGTTACTGTGCTAGGTGCCCTCCCTATTCCACATGCCCGAACCCCAGCCAAGTTGTATTGGATTATGGTGTTTTGAGCTTTATAATAAATAGAAGTTTTTTTTTTATAAGTTTTATCGGTTATGTTCTGTTTTTATGCTAGAGAGAAAGTGATTAATTCTAATCTTGTTTCTAAATGGATCATTTATTAACATTAAACTATTGAAGAAAATATATTTTTTTAATGGAAAAAATATTCTCAAAATCTGCATTTGGTGAAAAAGTTATTAAGCTAGTTAGCTAGTTTGAATTAAGTAAAAATTACCTTGGAATACAAACACAATTGACTCAAACTTGTCCCTTTTCTTTTTTTGCCCCCTTTTGCACATATAGGGCCTGGGTTCCAATAAATAATTGCTACCTCATGTCTAAAGAGATTCCTTTTTCTGTGAAAAAGACTAAAAGCATTTTCAACAGTGCAATGCAAGAGATGGAGGTATATGTCGAGAACATTCGCAGAAAGTTCGGGGTATTTAATTACTCCCCATTCCGGACACCATACACACCCAACAACCAATTCCAAATGTTATTAGACCCCACAAACCCTGGTGCTGGGACTGCAAAGACAGATAAACAAGAGAAAATCAAACTGAATTTTGACATGACAGCATCACCGAAGATCTTAATGAGCAAACCCCTGCTGAGTGGTGGCACGGGCCGGAGGATTTCTTTAACTGATATGCCAAGGTCACCCATGAGTACAAACTCCTCTGTCCACACTGGCTCGGATGTTGAGCAGGATGCAGAAAAGAAGGCAGCTTCCAGTCATTTCAGCGCGAGTGAAGAGTCCATGGACTTCCTT
>CM053625.1:154597680-154643492 GCA_028646595.1 Phalanger gymnotis
CCGAAGATCTTAATGAGCAAACCCCTGCTGAGTGGTGGCACGGGCCGGAGGATTTCTTTAACTGATATGCCAAGGTCACCCATGAGTACAAACTCCTCTGTCCACACTGGCTCGGATGTTGAGCAGGATGCAGAAAAGAAGGCAGCTTCCAGTCATTTCAGCGCGAGTGAAGAGTCCATGGACTTCCTTGAAAAGAGCACAGGTAAATAGTGGGTGAGAAGTAGGAGAAAGATGGAAATGACCCTGTACCTGGGAACTTGTCCTTTTTTTTACTGGAAAATAGGGTGGCTTATAATGGTTGACCTAGAGAGTTGGCATTTCAGAAACATTTAACCAGATTTCAACTCATGGAAAGTAGGGAAAAAAACTTTATCCCTTATTATTTTATATCTATTTATATACATTATATATATACATATGTATTTTTAAACTGGCTTCCACTTACCTCTGAAGGGACAATGGTAGGAGAAAGTTCCTGGTTTCTCACTCCCATAAACCTATAATTTTGAGTATTTCTTTGAAACAACAGTGATTGTAAATGAGGCAGCAAGATGGAATAGTGGTTAGAATGCTGGACTCTTTAAGAGTGAGAAAGACCTCAGTTTGAATCCACCTTCAGACACTTACTAGTTGTGTGATGTTGGTCAAGCCATTAACTCAGCTTCAGTTTCCTCATCTGTAAAATGGGGCTAAAATAGGGTGAGGATCAAATGAGATAACATATGCTCTTTGCCGACTCCAAGGGGCTCTGTATGCTATGTAAATGCTAGTTCTTAATGGTGGTTCCTTGGGTTATATACATTGAATGCATTCCAAAACACATCCTCAAAGAATTGTGGGTTTTGGTTTTTTTTGCAGGGGGGAAGGCAGGGCAATTGGGGTTGAGTGACTTGCCCAAGGTCACACAGCTAGTAAGTGTGTCAAATGTCTGAGGTCAGATTTGAACTCAGGTCTTCCTGACTAGGGCCGGTGCTCTACTCACTGTGCCACCTAGCTGCCCCGAATTGTGTATTTTTTTTTTAAGTTTATTTTCAATTCTAAATTCTCTTCCTTCCTGCCCTTCCCCCACTCATTGAGAAGACAAGAAATGATACCCATTATACATGTGAAGTCACATAAAACATTCACATTAACCATTTGAATTGTGAATATTTTTAATCCATAAATACATGTTTTTCAAATTCTTCTCCCTGTTTTTGAGTCTGTCTTGTAATGCCTCTGGCACAAGTTGTTCATTCGTTTTCAGTCGTGTCTGACTCTCCATGACTCTGTTTGGGGTTTTCTTGGCAAAGAGACTGGAGTAGTTTTGCCATTGCCTTCTCTAGCTCATTTTACACATGAAGAAACTGAGGCAAACTGGGTTAAGCGACTTGCCTAGGGTCACGTAGCTAGTAAGTGTCTGAAGCCAGATTTGAACTCAGGAAAATGAGTCTTCTTGACCATGGGCCTGACACTTTATCCACTGTGCCACCTAGCTGCCTCATTGGAACAAGAGCATTGGTTAAAGAGTGAGAAGAGATAAAACTTAAAATCTGTCAATTTTACTACTTAAAATTAGGCACTTTTACAACCTAAAGATAATTTTCTTTAGTAAAATCCTACTCCATTGCCCCATAATAACGTGGTGGTGACCCTGGCTCTACCAAACTGGAAATAGCTGTGGTCATGGAACTGGTGATGGACAGTGCCTTTGGAAGAATGTTGATTAATTCATTCGGCCGCACTTCAGAGTTCCATGATACTGTCAGTGCAGTTTTTCCTGATGACAGATTCCAACCCTCCTTTGCCTTAATAGATAATCTTCAAGGGCCAGCCTGGCACGAGCCACCTCTAAGTTTAGAGAGGCCGGTCTTCAGCCTGTCACTGACCTTGAAGCCTTTTCAGCTTGGCAAGGTCTGCTAGAGCTTCTCCTCCATTGTACTCCCGTGAGGCGAGGTCTTGGAAACTTTAGGGTCATTTTTCTGCCATGAGGATGTATTGGAGAAAAACTTCAGTAGAGAATTCATTTGAAAGAATAAAAGGTTAGAACTTGAAAGAAGGGAAGGTCATAGAGATTGGTGTCTAAGGGTCAGTTTTGAGACTATCGACATAAAACTAGTTGTTTATTTAATCGAGGTCCTAAAATAGGTCCTGAGCAAAAGGAGAGCTTTTTGTTTGGGGGCTGAGATGCAGAGAGCCATTAGTTGGTTATCTTTAGAACTGCATTTAGCTTGTGAAATAAAACTTCTGCCATCTGCCCTGCAGTGTCTTCATTCATAATCTCCCATCCAACCCTTATTAACTGCCTCCTTAGAACTAATCTTAGAGGAGACTGTTAAGCTACTAAACCCAGTACAGTCCAGTTAGGCAAATTCTTCTTTTTTAAGCATCTCTCACATGTGCCTGAAGGCCTGTTTCTCAGTATCCTCAGTGGTCACACTGGTGTTCCATCACAATGGAACCCTTCAATACAGTTGAGATCTCCTGTCTCTGGCTTTGGAGTTAAAGAAGATCTTGACCCTAATCCTGAATCTCCCATTTAATAATTAACCTCTTTGGGCCTCAATTTCCTAATTTGGAAAATGAAAGGGTTGGAGTAGATGATTTTCTAAGGTCCCTTCCTATTTGATAGCTGTGAGCCTGTGATTGCCATTCAGCTTTAACCATCTGAAAATGCCCTGCCTTAATTCTTAGTGGCTTTTTTTTTAAAACTGTAGAAACCATTATCATGTGCAGAAGAAGCTGCTGGAGGATTAGAAAGGCAAGAAGGCATAGCTAATAAGGAGTAGATTTAGCACTGAGTCTTTTCTTGTCTAGTTCTTGGCTATATATAAAATGTGTTTTTGCAAATGATCTCAAATTGAAGTATACCAGGGAAGTGGAAGGGTGGAGCTCCTTATATGTGGGGGTGCTGAGCCAAGTGTCTGCTTGGATAAATCCTCCCCCTCCCCCTCCCTGAATCTGAGCCACCACCCACAAAAGGCTGAGCCAAAGGAGTGAGTCACAGCAGCTGCCCTAGTGCCTGAGGAAGGCCTCAGGAGAACAGTGACAGATTGAAACCTCTCTGGGCTTTGGGACTTTGCTCACTGAGGCCCTGGCTTTGCAGCATGTACCCTAGCCCTTGCCTGCTGAATGGGAGTTGCCGCTGTTCACAAACCTGTCCCATCTGATTTTTAAAATTTCCTAAGTGCCTAATTAATGCCACTTTTCCCACTGATTTGCAGACCCAAGCCGTCCTGGCATGGACAGTGCTTGGCCCATAAAAGGTCCTTAGTAAATGTTTGAATGAATACCGTTAATGGTGATGATGGCCCCACTAGATATGAACTGTCAGTTGTAAAACCTTGCAGTAAGTATGCCTTTTCTGTGTATTTATCAGAATGAAACAGGAATGGTTAATAATAATAATGCTCATACTCTTTGTCTTGGAATAGTCAAAAATTCATCTCAGTCCCATGAGGCTGACTCGTGGACCTCTTAGTTCCAAGAAAGTGCCCTGGGCACCAGAAAAAGTCAGCAAAATGTGTATTGACTAGCCGGGCAGGGAGGTGGGTTAAAGCAGTGAGACTTGGGGTCAGGAGAAACTGCTCACTTGGGGTAGCTGGGGATGAAGTGGAGAGAGAACACCTGAGTTCAAATCTAGCCTCGGAGGCTTCCTTGATGTGTGACCCTAGGCAAGTCCTTTTACCTCTCCCCACCATCAGTTTCCTCTTCTGTAAAGTAGACATGATAATGGCACCTACCCACCTAGAGTTGTTGTTAGGATCATTTGAGATAACGAGGATGTAGTGTTTTCCAGCATTAAAGCACTTACATAAAAACTATCCTCTTTCTCCTCCTCTTCCTCCCCTCCCCCACCTTCCATAACTTTCAGATAAGAAGTCCCATACTTTTCTCAGCCTTAACTTCCTCTACTGAAAAATGAGGATAATAGCACCTTAGTTATAGTGATCAAATGAGATAATAAAGGCTATTCCAGAAGTCCCAGTGCAGTTTTAAGCTTTTAAAAGCTATTAAAACTTAAACCTGCACTAAGAATTTTGGGACACTCTGTATCTGTGATCTGGACACTTTCTGGGACACTCTGTGTCTGTGTATAAGTGCTTTGCAAACCTCAAAGGGTCATATACATATGAGCTGTGAGGATGATGATACTGTGGTGGTGGTGGTGTTGTCATTATTACTAGACTGAAAGCCCTAAAAAATGGCAAGGGTCTCTCATGTTAGATAGAGTTTCCCCATCACAAAGATGAGAATTGAAAACACCAGGGGCAAACTTTTATTAAATGCCTACCACGTGAGAGGAACAGCCCTGGGAGAGATAGAAAGATAAATATGAAAGTGTAGTCCCTGATATCTGGAAATCTAGTAAGGGAGAAGACGTGGAGGGCTTAGCCAGGATCCATTATTTTATGTATGTGGGTGTCCCCTCTGGGGCTATAGACCCTAACCTCCTGAATATGCCTTTTCCTGAATTGTGGTGGCTCTTCCTCTCCCTCTTCTTCCCCCTCTCCAATATTTATCAGCTGATAGCCAAGCCCCTGGTGATGACACCTCTCCACATTCAGCTTGGCTGCTCTTGAGAACATGAGGTCCTGAAACTTTTTCATCTTGGTAGGTCCTAAGATCATACGATTCAGAACTGAAAAGGATTTTGTCTGCCTGTCTTATTTTGCAGATATGGAAACTGGGTTACAGATTAGTTAAGGGACTTGCCTGAGGCCTCAGAAAAGCAGTAATGGAGTCTGCTTCTTCTCCTACACTAAATTGCCAACTCTTGGCTCAGCTTTACTGGTATGGTCTCTGAGAACCCAGAGGCTGGACTTTAGGGGCAACAGACAGACCTAAGTAGTAAATGCCTAGGGAAGATAGATTGAAAAGTCACTCATGCAAAGCAGAACATAAGTGCAGAGAAGAAGATGAAACCAAGATGGTATGATAGATTATGGGAAGGGGAGAGAAACCTGGGGTTATTTGGGAAGGATTCTTGGAGGAAGTGATCTTTGAAATGGGCTTTGAAGGAAAGGGGTAGGATCTGAACAGGTCTAGAGAGTAGATGAGGCGTTCCAGGCCTTGTTTCCTAAACATGAAAATGGGACTGCTTCTTTGCTTTAGTCCTTTCTTTCCAAGGGCAAGTTATGGTGAAAAAATTAATTTGCCCTCGATCTGTAATAAATGATGACTGCTCTCTTCCTAGCATGCAGACCATTTTTATGTATGGAAGAGAGATGTTTGATAAATAGCCTTTTAAGTGTGATAGTCTTAACATTCTGCCTGTTCAGAGCTTCTTGGCTTTTGGAGTCTAACAATTGTCTGTTGAGATGATGAAAAGTGAGGAAGAATTGTTTTATAGAATTACATAGAATCAACTTTGGGTTAGTGACTGAAAATTCAATTTAGTCCTTCCCACTTTGTGAGGTTAGCGTTTCTTATGAGCATCAGGTGCTTCAGATAACATGATGAAGTCCTTCCAAGGAAAGTGAATTTTTTTTTTCTTTTAAAAGGAACACGGGGCAGCTAGGTGGTGCAGTGGATAGAGCACCTGCCCTGGAGTCGGGAGGACCTGCATTCAAATCTGACTTCAGACACTCGACACTACCTGTGTGACCCTGGGCAAGTCACTTAACTCCAGTTGCCTCAGGGGAAAAACAAATAAAAGGAACATTACCCTTGAGAATTTTATCCTCGGCCCTTCTGAGGGGTTCAATATACCAACTGCATGAATGAAATATGTTAATTCCGTTTGATCTGATGCTAGGATTTAAGTTTATTCAAGTAAAGAATCTTAGGGGACCCCCAGGTGGTACAATGGATAGAGTGCTTACCCTGAAGTCAGGAAGATTTGAGTTCAAATGTGGCCTCAGACACTTACTAGCTGGGTAACTCTGGGCAAGTCACTTCACCCTGATTGCCTCAGTTTCCTCATCTGTGAAATGAGTTGGAAAAGGAAATGGCAAACCTCTCCAGTATCTCTGCTGAGAAAATCTCAAGTGGAGTCATGGAGAGTCAGGCATGACTGAAACAACTCAGTAACAACAAAGCTAATCTTAGCCATTTGTTCTTAGGCATATTAATTTCATCCCATCCATGCACCTTACATCGAAAGTAATTTTCTTTTCATCTAATTTTCTGTGCATTAAAATAACAGCTTCTGCATTGAAATTTGCTTAGTAATGTTTGCAGTGGGGAGGGGGTAGGGGAGAATGACTTGCCCAAGGTAAAAAAAGAGAATAAATTAAGGTGGAATTTGAACCCAGGTCCCTTTACGAATCCAAGGCTCTTTTTGTTTGAAGTGCACTAGAAGGAGTTTGTGTGGGTATTTATTTAGCCAAAGGCAGTATCTGGGGCCCCTTTCCCTTGGGGCCCAAGTTTGGCTGTAGTTGGCATCTCAGAACAAGTAAATGGCATTTATAATCAGGAACTCAAAATATTCCCAATGGTTATTGCAGATCAGGTGTGCCGATGGGTGTGTTCTGTGGAATTTGGGACAGGTCTTGTAGACTTGTTTTACAGACAGCTGAGATGGTCAACTATTTAATAGGGGTAGTATCTGTTAAAAAAAAAAATTGGCCCTAATTCTTGGCACTTCTGGAACAACCATAGTCATTTTCATATAATCTGTATTTACTCTGATATTTCCACATATTATTTGGGTTAACCCAATTTCACTTGGAGCTTAGATGATTTGTCTTAGAGCTTTATGATTCCTGGAATAGCCAGGGGTCTTCCATTCGGTAGCTTTGTTTGTGGCCTTTCTTTTAAAAAGTTAGATGCCAAACACACCAATCCCGGTCAGATCGTAGGCACTTTCATTGTTCTATCTCTCCTTAACGTTTGACTTCACCAGAATTGCTTTTCTGTTTTTTCAGCATCTCCAGCTTCCACAAAGACGGGCCAAGCAGGGAGTTTGTCCGGCAGCCCGAAACCTTTCTCACCACAAGCTTCAACCCCTCTCCCGGCGGCCAAGCCAGAGAGAGCTTCCACTCCTGGAAGCATTCTGAATCTGAACCTAGGTCAGTTCCAGCCTTCCAGTGCCTTGTGGTGGGATGATTGTATGTATGCATGCATGTGGTGAAAGTTCAAGCATCCCTAGTGGATGCCGAAAGAACCAAAGCCAAGTTTGACCTCTGTCTGCACCATCTTTGCTTAATGTTGCTAGATTGGGAATGGAATTTAGAGGGACTAGGAAAAGATGTTCCTTAACAGTAGGGAAAGGGAATAAGCATTTATTAAGCACCTGCTGCGTGCCAGGCACTGTGCTAAGTAAATGCTTTACAAATATCACCTTATCACATAAGTTCATTGGTTGGTTCTGAGGAATCCAAGGATTGTAAACTAAAGCCAATTTCTTGGCACGATGGAGCATATTTGAATTGTGATTGTTGCTGGCATGATTGTTAGTGGTAATCTAGTTCTCCCTTCAATTTATGGAGGAAACCCCTCTGTGAAGGCTAAAGGGGAGGGATTTGGATTGGCCAGTGAACTGGGAGAGTCCAGATGAGAATTCAGATCTTCGCGTGTTTGTTCCTTTTTCTGAGATGTCACTCAGCTCCAAATCTTATCTCTTGGTGGGGTACTCACTGGTATACTCTGAAAATGAATGCGTTGTCTTGCTGCCTAGGAATAAATGTCTTACAGTTCTGTACTTGAATAAGCAGGGGTCCTTTTGGCCAGGTTTAGAAAACCCTCATTTTCCTGACAATGTTATTTCTGCCAACCCACTCTGATTCCCACTCTTCTCTATTTTTCGTCCAACTAAAGAAAAGAAACAATTTTTTTTTTAAAGGCCGTGGTGGGGTGGAAGAACACCCACGCTGACATTTCTTCTGTGCCAGTTGTGTGGTAGGAGCAGGTTCAGGTGGTCCTTTGCCACCTATGACTCAGTGGACCTTTTCATCAGGATAGAAGCAGTATTCAGGGTGAAACATTTTCTTTTTGTCCTTTAGACAGGTGGGAGGCCCACCTGAAGCACAGAGGCCAAAGACCCTTGGTTTGGCAACCCTTCTGGATTTCCTGTAATGATTGATTTGCCTTTGAGGGTTTTGTTGGGCAGGTGGACTGTCCGTTGAGTTGCTGTTCAGTCTAGTTGTTGAATAGAACTGCAGTCTGGGTTGTGTTTACACACATCCACACCTTTTATTTATCTCTCCATAGACACACAGACACATACATTTGTATGTTTGCATATTACATATGTATTTCTATAAATGTATATGCCTATGTGTATGTATGTATGTCGTAAATAGATGCATCACATAAGTATATAGGTATGCATGTATATGTGAGATAGGTAGAATGATTATTTTTTATTCCCATTTTAGAGCTAAGGACACCGAGTCCAAGAGAGGTCATAGGTCCTTAGCAGTTATCTAGTCCCAGGCCCCCAGTTTCCCAAAGGAGGTTGTGGGGCTCAGAGGTGGATCGATTTGTGCTAGGAGGCACAGCCCAGGGTTTGAGCAGATTCTTGCTGATTCCAGATTCTACAGTCTTTCTGCTTCATGATGAAGCTTTCTCCTCTGGAGTGACTCATTCAAGGCACATAAGTGTTGAGGAAGGACTAAAACTTGGGTCTTCTGATTTCAAGCCCAAGGCATCCTCTCTTCTACCGTGCTACAGACTTCCTGTTGGTGACCATCCTACAGTGGACTTGGATGTACATTGGGAGGAGTTTGATAAGATCTCTTGGAGAGCTGGGAGAGGGTCCGGGTGATTTTGTGGGGACTCCCTCGCAAGTCCCAGGGTGACGACACTTGTTTACTCATTGTACCAGACTAGAGAGGCAGGAAAGGGAACCTTGTCAGAGGGGAGACCAGGGGTGCACCAGGTAACGTGTCTGACTTTTAGTCATCAGATCTCCAGTTGAGTTCCTGCATGTCAGAACAGGCAGCATGGAGCATTAGAGTAAGCCTTGGAACCCTGGCCCTGCCACATGTGACCTGGGCCAAATTACTGCCCCTCTTGGAGAACTCATTTTTTTCCTCAGTGACATGATGGGGGTGGGTGGGGTAGGAGAGATGGGGTAAGATACCTGGGTTCTAGATCTGGTTCTATCTCTGGTATGACCTTTGGCAGATGTCTTCTTTTCTGTGGGTCTCAGTTTCCTCCTCTACACAATGATGGGATTGGCTCAGATTTCTAGGGTATCACCTCTGCGGCTGATGGTGAAGTGCGTAGACTGCCAGATATAGAGTCTGGAGGACCTGAGTTCAGATGCATCCTCAAGACATTTACTAGCTCTGTGACCCCTTTGGACAAGTCACTTAATTTCTGTTCATCTCAGGCTACTCATCTGTAAAATGGGTATATGTTAGCTCCTTCCCCCCAGGTTGTTTTGAGGATCAAACAAGATAATGTTTGTAAAAAAGCACCTAGCACACAGTAGGTGCTCTATAAATGCTTATTCCCTTCCCCCTTTTCTCCATCCCTGATATTCTGTGGTTGCCATATAAATGAACTTTTTTTATTTTCAATTTTTTTTAAGTGACTGTAATATAGAACAAAATTAATCTTCTCTTCCCTTTGGTCTGCTTCTAATCTGGCCTCTTATCTCGTAGCTATTTATCTTTAGTTAAACTAAACTCAGGAGTTCTTTAGCACTGTGATGGAAAGTTGCCTTTCTGCCCCAAAAGCCTGAAGGGGTTGTTGACCTTAAGTTAATGCAATGTGATTTAGTCCTGTGAATTTCTCTGGGTTTGTTCATCGGCTGTGTGAGGGACACTTTTCATTGACTTCTTGAAAAAGCAAGACTCTTGAGGCAGAGATGGCCCTTTCTGGATTGTTAGGAGAGCCTTCCAGACCTTCAGCTGGGCACAGGTCCTGAAGATAACCTTCTTTTCCTGGTTTCTATCCTGGCCAGTGAAGATGGTCAGGAAGAGCTTCGGAGAATAGTGCATCGATGCGTAGGACTCTCTGTCCTTAGATGGCAGGCTTGTTCTCTAAGCCAGCTATTGCGCTCATTGGTCATCCCATGATGAAGTCTGGAGCTTTCTCCAGAGCACAAGTGTTGTGGGTGGGACCGGAAGAGGCGTGTTCTGATGTTCTCTGTGGAAGCCGGCCTGATCACTGTTGAATAAGAATGACATAGTTGGCAACAGGCGCTTGACCTCGAAGTGTCATAGGGTCTTATCTGTGTGCCAGACAGAAAGACCTGGGGAGTTGCTGGTTGATTAGGAGAGGCAACAACTGAAAGGGAAACCTTGATAAGAGGAAGACCTGGCACATTTCAGGGTGGGGGTTGGGGGGGAAAGAGCTTCTGGGAAGATTATCCTGGGGAGCTGCTAAGCGTTCTTTTTGCCCGCTTCTACAGGCAGATGCATTTGGGAGGCTTTGGAAGAATGAATGTGACAGAACAGTAACAGTAGCAGCCATTATAATAATAGCTAGCGTTCACACGCACCTTAAATTCTTCAAAGTGAATTACAAATATTGTCTCCTTTGATCCTCACAAGTGTTTAGACAGAGGTGCTCTTGTCCCCATGTTACAGATGAGGAAACTGAGGTAGACAGTGCTGGGAATTGGGTGCTATTATTATCCTCATTTTACAGGTGAGGAAACGAAGGTAGAGAGCTAGGAGGTAGATGGTATTATATCCACTTTGCAGATGAGGAAACTGAGATAATGATGGGAGGTAGGTGGTATAATTATCCCAAAACGGAAATAGACTTAAATTAACTTGCCCAGGGTCACAGGGTTTCTAAGTGTCTGAGACTGGGTTTGAACTCAGGTATTCCTGACTCCAAGTCTATTGTGACATCTAGCTGCCTTGGTTTCCTTCTGCTGGGGAAATCTTTTTCTTCCTTGGGACACATCAGTCACTTCCCTTCCCTTTGTGATTTTTCCTAGAATGATGGAGCTTTTTTGCATTTCAGGTTTAAGTCAGAAGTTCACTCCTAAAATGGAGTTTTGCTATTCCTGATAAATGCTCTTCAGCAAATGTCCTCAAAAACTATTAAGTTTCCTGAAGGCCAGAATATCCTTTATAATGAAATGTCCTATGAGTTCTATGAGTTAGGAAAGACTTTTTCTATGAGAAGAGGGGAGGTTAATGACAGCAGTAACGGCTCACGGTCTTGTAGCATGTTAGGGTTATGAAGCACTTTCATCATGATGCACACCTTCACGAGAGGAAGTGTGATGTGATGGTAAGTGTGCTGGAAAGGGAGTTAGGACCTGCTGTGTGACCTCCGGCCACTTAACTTCTCTGGGCCTTGTTTTCCTCATCTGTAAGATGAAAGTATTGGATTTGATAACATCTGAGGTCTTTCCAGCTCAGTCTAATTAGGTCCTCTGCCTCTGGGAACGTAGGATCTGATGTCTTAGGAACAAGCCGGTGGGCCAGGTGGAGAGAGGGTGCCCGCCAGGTGGTGAAGAGCTTTGCTCAGAGGAATTTATGGTGAACCAGAGATGATGATGGACCAGTTTACGATTCAGAATTCCCTGGTGGTTTTAGGAGAAGATGCAGGTGAACCAGGAGATTTCTAGTAGTTTGAATTGGGTGTAAGGAAGCAGTGAAAGTTATAGCAAGGAACAAGGACAAAAGTTGGAGTGTGCTGAGAGTGGCAGGTGTGGGAGGGGGCTGGCCTTGGGCTGAGAACTCTCGGGTCATTTGGAGATTAAAGAGAGGCTTCTGCTCCATATAATGCGCTGGTGCTCCCATCTTAGAATCATAGAGCCCTGGAACCTGAAGTCCCAGAACATAGTGGGACAGAGCTCACAGGGACCATGGAACATTGGATGTTCTAGCTGGTAGAGAACTTAGAACAGAATTCTAGGTCAGGACTTTTTTTTAAAGACCATTTGGGCCAGGGGTCCATGAATGTGAATGGGAAAAAAAAATTACACCTTTCTTTTCCCTAACTCCTAATGGAAACATTTCTTTCAGTTATGATTGTAGGCAGCACCTTTTCTGTGAAGGTTTTCATAGGTTTCACCAGGCTGCCAAAGGAGTCTGACTCATAGAAAATTTATGAATATTTGATCTAGTCCAATTCTCTTATTTTACAGAGAAAAAACTGCCCCCCCCAGTTTTGCCCAAGGCCACACGGGTTGTGTTTAAACCTGGTTCTCTTAGTTCCCAATTCTCCTTGGATACTTAGTCCAAGACCTCATTCATCAAGCTACCAGACTGATCTGTTTTGGGGGCAGGAGAGCATACGTAGGGAGGGATTAAATGATCAGATCTCTTCTTTGAGAGCCTTGAGAGATTTTGGAGCCTGGAGAGATCCCCTGGGTAGTAGATGGAGGAGAGACTGATGCTGGGTTGCAACCTTGTTGTTTAGGTAAGGGGAAGCCTTGCGAAGGTCTTTGGTAGGCAGGACTTTGAGAGGCCCAGCTAGAATCTTTTCAGTCTTCTTTATACCCTTCCTCCCCACCCCCTTTTTTTTTTTTTTAACAGCATGTTTGAGGATCTTTGGGTACTCAAATGGACTGGGCAGCAAGTAAGGCCATACCAGCAGACAGATCTAGGCACGAATCAGTCTGACCTTGGGAGACTCATCTGACGTCTACCACTCACTTTCTTCATGTGTAAAATAGAGGAGTTAGAGTAGGAGTTCTTAACCTGGAGGAAATTAGGTGACACTGTGGATAGAGTACTGGACCTAGAGTCAGGCAGGTGTGAGTTCGAATCCAGCCTTAGACACTTAACTACATGATTCTGGTCAAGTGACTTAACCGTAGTTTCCCTACGTCTAAAATGAGCATAATAGTAGCACCCGCCTTCAGCGATGGTTGTGGGGATCGAATGGATCAAATAAGTAAATTGCTAAAGCACAGTGCCTGGCACTTAGTAGGTGCTTAATAAATGTTGATTGATTAATTTGTTAAGACGTGTTAGAATTTAAGCACCTTGAAATAAGTTTTCCTCTTGATAGTTTTGTGTGTCTTTAAGATGATGGTACAAATATGAAATACAGTTTAATTCTCTGCCTCTCGATCTGCTCTCGGTTGATCTTGCCGGGGTTCTTTGATTGGCGCCATTGGTACTGAGCATTGCTGGTGAAGTTGCAAAGTGCTTTAGGATTAAGTAACTGTATAATAACCTGTCTTTCAGATCGGAGCAAAGTGGATATGGACCTGAAAGAACTGAGCGAGTCCGTTCAGCAGCAGGCAGCCCCTGTGCCCCTCATTTCCCCCAAACGGCAGATTCGAAGCCGCTTCCAGCTTAACCTCGACAAGACCATAGAGAGTTGCAAAGCACAATTAGGTATGTCCTGGCCATGGATCAAAACGGGCTCTAGAGCGAAGCCTGTTTCTCTTAAGAACCAGAGGTTAGGTTTTCCTTCAAGTGGATTTCCTCTGTGGTTGATTGTTTGTCAGCCATTAGTTAATAGTTATGCAGGAAGATAATTTGATCCAAACTACGAGTGGGTTATTCTTTTGCTGGGAGGCACTTAAGATACAGAGGAAGCTTTCTTCTAGGAAAATTGTTATTCTTTTTAAAACCTTAGCAGCCCAGGGTTTTCTATGCCAGTATCTTAGCAGCAATATGTATTTGGCATCGAATGCCATCCTTTAGCTCAGTCCTCTGCTTCCAGTCTGGTCTGTGTATCAGACCCCAAATCTGCCCCAGGGAGGACTAGGACCTCTGGTATGAGGTCTGCTCATCCATCTGTGGTGTCCACCTGTCCCCCAGCTCTCACCTTGTGCCTCCAAGAAGCTGTAGCACGTGAAGCAGTAACACCCCGGGAAACCATGTCAGCAGAGGGGCTAAACCTGGTTGAGGGTAACCGACAAGCCTCAGACCCATCAGTGAGTTAGCGGGGACATTCACCCCAAGCACGTGAAGACTTCCCTCAGCTGAATGGGCCACTGAGAGCAGTTTATTCCAGTGGCCATGAAGGAGGCTAAAGCAGGGGCTGTGGAGCACTCAGAGCTTGGTCAGACGTCAAAGATACCAAGGTCATCCACGACATCCTGGGTCATTGACGGTCTTCTTGACTTTCGTCTTGCCGCTGGCCTTCGATGACTTTGGAAGGGAGAATGAAGCTGACGACTTGGCACATCTCTGCATCACTTAAATCCCATTCACGTATGAAGCAAGACTTCAGTATCATTGGTCCTCTCTGAAAACAAGGACAAACAACAAGTCTGCCCCAGTATTTTCTGCTGCACTTCAACAAATGAGCAGAAGGGTGATGTAGTGGCTAGAGTGCTGGCTCTGACACAACTCTGTGACCATGGGCAAGTCACCTCACCTCTGGGAGCTTCAGTTTCCTCATCTGTAAAATGGGAAGGGGGGAGGTTAGATTAGATTGCTTTCGAAGGTCTCTTCCCTGTTCTAAGTCTAAAATCTTAGGAACTTTTATTCAGGGCTTAGAGATAGAGGATCTGGGTTCAAGTCCCAGCCCTACCACTTGTAACCTTATGACTTTGGGCAACTTGGCCCACTGGGCTTCCATTTCCTTGGCTTCATCATGGAGGTGGGGCATTGGACTAGATCAGTGGGTCATCAGGTATTAACTGCCTACAGTGTGTTAGACACTGTGGAATGCAAGCAGAAAGAATGAAGTAATCCTGGAAAAAGGGCTGATGTTCTACTGAGGGGCAAATGCAGATAGACCCTAAATATCCAGTGGTTAAATACCTATGGTTAAACCCAAGGTACTTAGGGAGGCTGTTAGCAGTTGGATTCAGGGAAGGCTTCATGCAGAAGATGGTGCTTGAGCTTCCAGGAAAGAGCTTCTCTAGATGTCCTCTTAAGGTTTCTTAGAGCCCTGCTCCAGTGATTACAAAATCTTTACTCTTTTTCTGTCCCAGTGGCAGCCCCCAGCCTACTTGGTGCCACTTCTATCCTTTCCTGCTCTCTCTTCCCTCCTTTCTCCAAACCCCAAATACCTTTCCCTTTAATTGGCCTCCTTAAATCCGGCCTGTCTTTAAGGTCTATCACTTGGTGCTGCTTTGGTGGTGAAGCCTTCCCTGATCCTCCCAGGCTGTGGACACTGAGCTTGCTTTTCTGAGGACCTGTAGGTCGTCTCAGGTGTCCTCTGTACGTTACATGAATTAATCATATGTTACCCTGTTTTGTTATTTAATTAAGTCATGTCTCTCCTGTCTTCCCAGCTAGACATGAGCTCTTTTGCAAAAGTCATATCTTTTGTTTCTCCATATTCATCAATTAAAAAAAAATTATTTTTAGCATTCATGTGAAAAACATTTTTGAGTTCCAAATTCCTCCTCTCTTTCCCTACCGATTGATAAGGCAAACGATACGATAGCAAATATATCTGTGAAATCATGCAAAACATATTCCCGCATTGGCCACCTCATACTCATCATAATTGATAAGTCGAATCACCTCAAGTCAGTAAGCATTTATTAAGCACTTATTAAGTGCCAGACACTCAAGTTATACCTGGTAGGTACTCTGTGAAGATTTCCTGAATCTGAGACTAGAAAAGTATTAGGGCTGATAGTGCAGAACCTTTCACATGTGTCCCAGAATGGGTCTAGAATGAGGCTGAACACTGGATGCATGTAGGCCAAAGGGAGACATCATCATGGTTATAAGGAAACCCCTGTCCCTTTTCTGAGGCACGTAGGCTCACAGAACAGCCAAAGTGAGCCAGGAGGCCTGGGTTCTGTCCGTCCTTAACCCACCGTGTGACCTGGAATAAGTCACATCCCTTCTGTTGGCTATGCAAACCTTACAAATCACTTCCCTTTCTGAATCAGCCTCAGTTTCTCTCCCTGTAAAATGAGAGGTTTAAGCCAGAAGATCAATAGAATTTCTTATAGTGACTAAGCTTTTATGATTCTTAGACACATGTAAATCAGTGAATCAGCAAGATTTTGTCAAGTACCCACTATGTGGTAGGAATTACAATAATAGCTAGCATTTATATAGCCCTTTAAGGTTGCTTTACAAGTATTATCTCATTGGATCCTCACAACAGCCCTGCAAGACCGGTGCTGTTATGTATTGTCCGCATTTCACAGATGAGGAAACTGATACTGAGCAAGATGAAGCGACTTGCTCAGTATTGAGCAACTAGTAAGTGTCTGAGGCTGGATCTGAACTTGGGTCTTCTGTATCCAAGGCCAACATTGTACTGCACCACCTGGCTGTATATAAAGATAGAGAATGAGGTGATCTCATCTCTCAAGGATTCTCAGCTTTCAAACAGGAGAAAATAGGTATATGGGTGTAATTATATACGGAATGCAGAGAGTATTCTTTGTACCAACACTGTAAGGTGGTAGTGCTTGCAGTATTCCTTTTTGCACATGAGAAAACCAGTTTCAAGAAAGGAAGAGAATTTCCTGTGAGTAAAGTTGATAAAGTTGGGAAGGTGCAGGGGTGGGCAGCTAGGGTGGTGCAGGGCCTTGGGTCCATGCCACATGAAGACTGGTGGAAGAAATTGGGCGTGGTTAGCTTGGAGGAGGCTCCAAGGACCATAGGTATTACAGGATTCTTATGAGGAGGAGAGACAAGAGTTCCGTTTGGCCTCAGAGGCTAAAACTAGGAGCGGTGGGAGATGTTGTAAAAGACCACTTGGGGCTTGATGTTAGGGAAAACTTCCTAGATATCAGTTATCCAAAAGTGGAATGGATACCTTGGAAGTTGGGGGGTTCCCCTTCTTGGAGGTCTTCCAGAAGAAGCTAGATGACCACTTGTCAAGTATGTATTGGTGGGTATTTTTTGTCTTTTTCCATGTTTGTTTTATTTTCAGTTCTGAATTATCTCTTCTTCCTTTCCCTTTCCCTCTCAAGAAGACAAGAAAAACAAAACCCATTTCAAATATATATACTTTATAAGACAAATTCTTGCTTTAACTATGTTCAAAAAAAGAAAAAAGGAGAAGAAAATATGCTTCAGTCTTTTCTCTGGGTCCGTTACTTTTCTTTCTGGAGGTGGACAGCGTATTTCATCATGAGTCCTTTGGAATTGTTTGGCCGTCGTATTGATCGGTTATACTGAGTCTTTCAAAGTGGTTTGTCTTTAGAATGTTGATATTACATAAATTATTATCCTGCCTCTACTCACTTCTCTTTGCATCAGTTCATACAGGTCTTCCTAGGTTTTTTTTTGAAACCAAGGGGATTTCTTTCAGGTATGGGTTGAGGTAGTTAGCTGCCAAGATTCCTTTCAGCTCTCAAATTCTGTGATGCTGTGACATGAACTCACAACCTGAGCCCATTTTTTTTTAAAATTTATATATGTTTATTGCATTATGAGCCCCCTGTTCTTATCACATCATGCTACTTATTCATAATAAGAATCTCGTTTCCTCTTTAATGTTTGACATGGAAAATGTTTGCGCGGTGGTCACAGCGGAGAGGTATCCTCTTCTTGGTTAACGAATACGGCACTCACTGGTTTTTCTCTTTCCCACTTAGGAATAAATGAAATCTCGGAAGATGTTTATACAGCAGTAGAGCACAGTGATTCAGAAGATTCAGAGAAATCGGATTCAAGTGACAGTGAGTACATCAGTGATGACGAACAGAAAACTAAGGTTGAACAGGAGGAGACAGAGGACAAGGAAAGTAGCCGGACGGACAAAGATTCGGCCGCCTTGAAAAAAAAGCCTAAACCTCCCACTCCGGTGGAAATCAAAGAAGATTTAAAAAGCACATCTCCCTCCACTGAAAAATCAGACCCTGTGGTCAAAGAAAAGTCCACTGCAGATCCTGAGAAGGATTTTTCAGAAAAAGTCAAGACTTTGCCCCATCCTTTGAAAGAGAAAGTTAAAGGCAAAGACGAGACAGATTCCCCTACGGTACATTTAGGTCTGGACTCTGATTCAGAGAGTGAACTTGTCATAGATCTCGGAGAAGATCACTCTGGGAGAGAGGCACGGAAGAGTAAGAAGGAGTCCAAGGAGCCACCTGCTAAACAAGAAGGTGAGTTAGGTCAGTTTCGGGGGGTTCTAATTTGTATCTTGCCACCATCTTGGACCTGGAGGTTATTCAATTCAGCTTGATTCATCAGATATTTGGTAAATGCTACGTGCAAGGCATTGTGTTCTAGCTGCTGGGAATACATAAAGATAAATTGCTCCCTTCCCTCAGTGAAGTCGTGCAATGGCCCTTGCATGAGGAAGATCTGAGTTCAAATCCAGCCTTAGACACTTATTGGCTGTGGGACAGAGAGTAAGTCACTTAACCTCTCTCTGACTCAGTTTCCTCAACCGCAAAGTGAGAATAGTATTAGCGCCTACCTCATCAGGTGGTTGTTGTAAGCATCAAATGAGATATTTATAAAATGCTTAGTACAGTCCCTGGCATATAGTAAGGGCTTAATAAATGGTTGTTCCCTTTCCCCCTTCTCCTCAAGGAATAGGGATAGACAGAAATATAAATGAATAGCTAGATAAGATAGACTATTTATTATGTGCCAGGCACTGTGCTAAATGCTGGGAATACAAGAATAACAAAACAAGGTGGCCCTTCCTTTCGAGTATGTCAAGATCTAATGGAGGAAGATAAATTTTAAAGAGGAACTGGAGAGTTGGGAGAAGGGTGAGGCAGCTGGTAGAGAGGTAGAAGAGGATGTGAAGTGGAGCATCATGACTACATGCTCCTCACAAAATAGTGACCTTGGCTCACTGGTGAGAAGGCTCAGGATGGAGTCATCCCTGGGTGGGCAAGGCAGCTGGCAGGGAGGCAGAGCAGAGAGTGAGTTGAGTAGGAAGATATCGTGTGTACAGAAATAATTAAATATGATGTAGAGGGGAGCGGCTCCTAAGCGAGATTGAGAGTGCACGAAGGGGAGTATTATGAAATTAGACATGCAAGGTTAGGAGTGAGCTGTATTCTGGACCCAAGCCAGTCTAATGCTGTTGCGTTTTACCCTTGAGGCAATAGGGAAGCATTGAAGATTTTAGAGTGGAAGAGAACCTGGTTGGACTTTTGTTTTACGAATAGCAATTTGATAGCTACGTAGAGAATGGATTGGAGAGGGGAGAGATTGGACGCTAGGAGACTAATTACACCTGTCCAGGTGAGATGTTACAACTAGGAGTGAGAAGAAGGTTCGGATATTAAAGCTATTTTAGTGGTAGTTATTTTTGGAGATGAGGATACTCAGACTCAGAATGGCTCTTTTGCCTGAAGTTACACAGTTAGTCACGGAGTTAGTCAAATTGTAGATCTGGAAGGGGCCTCACAGATCGTGCAGCCCAACCCCCTCATTTTACCGATGGGGTAATGGAGCAAGACTGAACTAGGCTTGGAGCCCAGGCTCCCTCCACCCAGCCAGAGAGGTCATTGGTTATTTTTAACCCGTATCCACAGTTTTTGTTCGGATCACATAGAAATTTGTCCCTTAGCAGCATTCTAATTGTTTTGGTCTGCCCTTTAACTGCGGTCCCAATCAGACAGTTCATTCCCTCAGAAGTAGCGTGTAAAGGGCATGTGTTCTTGTGTAGTTCACCACCCCATATTTAAACACACTAAGGATTTCCTTGCTGTTTGTAATTTTCAGCTTCTATATCCTTTTCACCTTCTTAAAAATCATGGACCCGAGGAACGTCAACAAACACGAACATTTCCACATACAAAGAACAGAAAAAGAGGATTGTACATACAGACATGAGCATTCTAGGCAGCATGTTTTTAAAAAGTATACGTGTTTCACCATATGTAGCTTCATAGCTGCTCTGTTCTCTTCTGAACATCTTGTGTAGTTGAAAATTATTTTTCTTCCCCTTTTTTGCTCTCTTGGGGTGGGCACCATAACCCTGCTCTTCTCCCCTCCCCCTTTCAAAAAATGATAGCTCTCACGTGTAACAAATAAGTATAGACAAGTCCACCAAATTTACACATTGTTGGTGTCTGGAAGTGTAAATTCTTTTCTCTGTCGAGAGGTCCACGCTGCTCCATCGTCAGTCCTCACAAGTGTGACTGGTCACTGATTCGTGTGTTTTTTCAGGTTGTTTTCCTTTACCTGATTAGTATTGTCATTGTATGAGTTGTTCTCCTTTACTTCATTTGCGTCAGTTCATGATAGCTGTGTAGAGAATGAATTGGAGAGAACAAGATTGGGAGCTGGGAGACCAGTCAGGAGGCTGTCCTACCAGATGGCACTTTTGAATCCTCTTAGCAAACCTTGATGAATTTCAACGTCCATTTGTTTTACTTTTAGCACAGTGTCCCTGGCACACAGTAAATGCTTAATAACAGATTTACTTATATCTATATCCATCTTATCTACTCCAAGACACTGTGCAAGGCTTGGGTTGTAAGGTAAGGGGCCTTATTTGTGGTCTTGGAATTCCTAGAAGGTCCTCAAAAACCTTCTTCTATGGTCAAAACTATTTTCATAAAAATACTAATACATTTTAATTTTGAATGTGACAAATACCCACCCACATAAATAATAGATCTTTGGTGTATGTGGGGGTGGAGGGGGGCAAAGGGGGAGGACAGGATGGTCCTCAGTAATATTTCACAGTGTAAAGGTGTCCTGAAACCAAAAAGTTTGAGAGCTGTTGGACTAGAACTCAGACTGTTTTTCTTGGAAGTGACCTTGGGACAAGAGTTTTAGAAGCCTCAGGAACCTTCAGAGTTCATCTTGTTCGATATCTGCCTTTTAGAAGAGATGTAGCCCAGAGAGAGCAGGCTATTTACCCAAGGACACACAGATGTGAATTGTGGTCTCTTACTCCAAACTTCTCGTTGTTTGCTTCTTTATTTTTTTGTAAAGGCAGTTGAGACTAACCTTCTTCAGAAGGAAGTCTGGATGCCTGAATAGATCTTGGGGCAGAATAACATGAGGAGGACTGTTAAAAAAAGGTTGCTAATATGCTGAGTTCAGTAACACCTGGTGTCATTCTAGGGAGTTGATGGAGGAGGCATTTGGTCACTGGGTGATGATGATGATGATGATGATGAAATTGATAACCCCACCACCCGTTTATACACTGCACCATGACCACTCCTGCCACCCACTTACATAACACTAACTCCAAACAAATGGGGGACATCACCCCCCATTCATACAGCATCAACACCTAACATTTCTACCACCTCGGTTTGGACCAGAACCTTTAAGGGTCTTCCCCTTGCAGAGTGATATTTTCGTGATGGTAAATTGAAATGGGCCTTGCCTCAGATAAACTGAGACCTGGGAAAACCTTAATTTAGAAAGACCAAGGTCACCCAGTGCGTCCTGGGCCATCGCCTTTTGTCTTGCCATCTGGGATCCTGTAGGAGAGAGTGAAGCTGATGACTTTTCACAGCCCTGCCATACTTAAATCCAATTCACGTGCAAGTCAAGACATCACCCTCATGATGTCATTGGTTCTCTTTTGAGAGTGAAGTATAAACAACACAACACCTAACATTTATATAAAAATAGCAACCAGCATTTATATACCATCTAACATTAAAAAAAGCAGCACCTAACATTTATGCACCACCACCACCTAATATTTATACACTGCTACTACTACCACCTAATGTTTACACTACAATGACACTACCTATTGTTTATATGATAACAGCCACAACATCTAACATCAATATAATGCTGTAAGGTTTTGCTTGAGGTAGCATTTCATAGTGGATAGAGATTGAATTTTGGAGCCAGAAAGACTGGTTGCGGGTTATGGTGGGAGGCTATGAAGTCACTTACCAGTTCTCTAGACCAGAAGTGTCAAACATGGTGGGCTACATACAGCCCACAATACTCCCAACTGAGGGTGGAACTAGATTAAAATGTAATTGGGAAATATTTAACAAAATAAATAAAAATGCAATAAAGCATAGATAATATTACATTTTAAAACCAAGTCAGTATGCAGCCTGATCGGTAGAGAAGGTTTCTTTTTCTGGGAGAGTCTTCTATTGATGAAATCTCAGGTCTGGTCTCTATCCTTTTAAGGTGTTACATCTGAGTTCCATAACAATTCTGGGGAGTACAGATACAATGGAGATTATTTTCCCCATTTTACAGGCGAAGGTATGGCTCTGTGCTCACTCCAACCAAGCCTTCCCCTTGGTGTTGCTCCAAACTGAGCAGAGTAGCCCCCATCCAGTGTGGCCAGTAAGTGATGTAGGACAGAAGTCTCTGTAGGAAGGAGATGGAAGAGAAGGAGAGAATTGTAGGGGGTTCATACCAATTAGTGGTCATCTTGTGTGCCTCTCAGTAAATGGTCAGCACATCCAGTGAGGGGATTCCAAAGAAGAGGGCTGTTGTCACTGTTGGAGGGATGAGTAATTGGAATCAAATTTTATTGTACTAAACAACCAAGGAACTTTATTTACCAGTCATTACAAGAATAACGGCAAGAAATTCAGCATTCCATAGTAGATAGAAAACTGGCTTTGGAGTCAGGAAGAGCTAAGTTCAGGTTCTGCCTCTGATATATGCTGACCATGTGACTGTGGTCTAGTCACTTAACTGCCCAGTGACCTAGGCTATTCTCTAATAACGAATTGCAGAGCAGCTGCTCATCTGTGTTGGTAGAGGAAGCTTCTTCACCTGGAGTTCCCTACTCTAAGGAAACTTTATAGGACGTTACATCTCCTCAACCCCCTGCAGAAAGGTGACAAGAATCCCCACCACTTTCTGGTTACAAAGCCTTTTTTACATGATTTAATTTTGAAATGTTGGGTAGCACTGGATTGGAATTGAAGACCACCTCGTGCCACAACTCCAGAGAAACACTTGCCTGAGTTCATCCAATTGGTCATCGAAGATTTGGGATTTGAACTCAGATCTTCTGGCTGATCCCAGCTCAAGTGTTCTTTCCACACTACATGAACTCTCTGAGTTGTAAAAGGTACAGCCATAGAATAAAGAGAATCTGTTTCCTCACCTATAAAATTCAGAAGTTAGATTAGGTGACTCCCTGGAACCTTTGTATGACTATGATCATTATAGTTTTATTCTTGGATTTTTTTGGGGGGGAGGGGTCCCACATTTTTATAGGGTTCTGCTCTTTTTAGAAGTGATCTTTTTCAATAATTTTTTTACTGAACATTCTTAAGATGGATAGGGTTAGATGATACTTTGTCAGCACACTTATGATATTTTTAACCTTGATTTAGTGGGTGTGCGTAAGCCCCAAGGGGTTAAATTGGCTTTTAGAGCTAATGATCAAGAGATCATTAACAAGAAGGAAAAAAAATCCTCTTTAAGAGACTTCTTTCTTCCTTTAATCCATCATCTGTCCTCTCCTTTCTTTTCTTTATGCTCTAGTTCAGGGCTGTCCAAAATGCAGTGGGCCAGCATGTGGCCCACAGTGTGATTTATGTGGCCGGCCTACAGGCAAAGAAATTTACATAAATGCTTTAGTAAATGAAGCCCAGCTACTGCAGAGCTCTCACTAAAATGGCAAATCAAAATATATTGCCTATTGTCTCAATAAAAACCTAATGTTGGACAGCCATGGTCTAGTTCATAGACTTCTACGCCTAGAATCATCTGTATCATCTAGGCCAGTGGTCCTCAAAATAGGGTCCCTGAGACCTTTTCAGGAGGTTCGGGAGGTTAAAACTCTTTTCAAAATAATGCTGAGACATTTTAATTTTGAATGCATTTAAATATTGATATTTACAACTCAAACAAGTTCTTTGGGAGGAGGGTCCTCAGTAATATTTTTTAAGATTGTAAAAGGGTCCTGAGCAAATGTCTCCTGCTTAATGAGTTAATTTACAAGAGAATTACTTTTCCCCAGATGCTTGCCTTTCATGTACAAGATGACTGGAATCAGAGACTCACTTGGTTATTTTTGGATCAAGCAGGCTCGTGCATGCCAATGGTCTTGCCTGAATCTTTTTTTCTTGTTAATTTTCTGCTCTGGGCAGTTTTGAGGTGAACCCGGTGACACCCATTTATGTGGGGGTGGGTAAAGATAGCTGTAGGATTTGCAGTAAAGGTTATTCTTCCAACTGACCTTTTGTGTGGGTGGGCCAGCCTTTTTAAGAATCCGTTTTCTAAGAAGAGGAATGTGATTTTAAAAAAGGCAATTTGGAGAACATAAAAGGAATTATAGGAATTTTTGCATGCTAGAAACTGTATCTGTGGAAGCGTCCTTGCCAGGCCCTTGAAGAGACTGAAAAAGGGTAATAATATCACGTTTAGGGTGTGGCTGGATACTAAACACCAAGGTCTGAGAGTGTGGGGGGGGGGGGGGCGTGTCAGGCAGCACTCAGTGCCTCTGGGTTCAGCGCAGGACTGTTCTGGCCAGAGATAAGAGGGCTGGGCTGCTTGGGAAAGGGAGAGAGGCAGCGTGAGCCACCTCCAAGCCCCGTGTTTGGAAGCCTGTGCTAGGCCTACCTCCCTAGTGGTGGTTATCCAGACTCGGTTTTTCAGCCAAACCACAGGGGGAGAACATTTTATTCCAGAAGTCAAAACAGGCAATTTGCTTCCTTCCATTCATCCTCCTTGGCTTCCCAGAAACATTTAGCTTACTGAAATATTCCCTGGATATAATTATATTAATGTTTTTACGGGGGTGATATAAACTTTAAAAGGATGGGCATATTTTTTTTTATTAAGTAATTTAATGTCATAAAGATTTAATCATACTTTTTGTTCTTTTGGGAAACCTTATTTCAGTGTTTCTAGAGAAGTGCATGATTTCAGGCGTTCTGGTGGCCTGGGTGGTCTTTGTCCCCACCGATTGTCAGTTTTTCAGGAGTACTGCTAATTGCTAGCTCCACTGCAGTTTAGGGCCTTACTGTTTTTTTTTTCTGATTGCTTTACAAGTGTGATAGTTTATAATATTGTACCTCGAACATGCAACTTTGGAATTTAACTGTTTAGAGCACTAATGGTTAATTACTGGCTTTTAAAAATGAGAGAAGTTACAAGCACAGTTTGAGAACCCCAAAACTATCTTCTTAAGAGTAATTTGTCATTTAAGAACTCTAATCAAATAATAATAATAACGTTGTTGTTGAATAGTTTTAAGTTATTCTCTGTGATCCCATTTTGAGTTTTCTTGGCAAAGATAGCGAAGCAGTTTGCCACTTCCTTCTCTAGCTCATTTTTCAGATGAGAACTGAAGTAAACATAGTTAAGTGACTTGTCCAAGGTCACACAGCTTGTTGGACTTTAAGGTCAGATTTGAACTCAGGAAGATGTCCTTCCCATTTCTAAGCCCAGTGCTCTATCCACTCACCACCTAGCTGCCAGTAATGGTTAGTGGTAGTGATACTGGTACTACTAGTGGTAGTGGTGGTGGTGGTGGTGGTGGTAGTATTTAAAAATAAAATGGCAGCTACAGAATTATATATAAATTATATATTGATACATAATATGTATATATGTGTGTATATGTATATATGTATCTATATCTATAAAATTATTTTTTAAAGCACAATTTTATGAACCCTGCAGTTGTTTTCAGGGGCCCCAAACCCATCTTTGTAGGAGTAATAGTGTCATTTAAGAGTTCTAATTAAATAATAATAATAGTAGTAGTAGTAATTAATACTATCCTAGATCTGAACCTGGAAGGGATCTTACAGATAAATCCTCTTAGCTACCCCTGCCCCCCCATTTCACAGATGAGGAAACTGAGGCCTAGAGAGGCTAGATAACTTGGCAGAGGACACATAGATAGTAAATAGAAGAGCAGGGATTCTTATGCAGATCCTCTGGCTACAGGTCCAGTTTTTTTTTTCTCCCATGATTTAATTGGTTAAAATCTCATGGTGTTCTGGATGCCGACAGATGCTTCGGATGTCGTACAGTCAGAGGGGAGCAGAGGGTTAGTCCTAACTGTCCAGGGACAAAACCATGTATGTTCTTGCCTATGAACAACTCTTCTTTTGAGGGAGGTGTTCCTTTTCTTGGGACTAGGGGGCACTGTAGTGCAGAGAGAACTGGACCTGGAGTTAGGAAGACCCGAGTTCAGATTTAACGCTTTACGACCCTGGCATGTCACTTAACCCTGTTTGCCTCAGTTTCCTCATCTGTAAAATGAGCTGGAGAAGGAAATGGCAAATCCTCCAGCATCTCTGCCAAGAACATTGCCTTCCGGCCCCTCCTTTCCCTCCCAAAATGGGGTTACAGTATTGGACACAACTGAACAACTCGACAGCAACAACAAAAGACTGTGTTCTCTTTGGCCTTCGGGGCTTGGTTTCCTCATTTGTAAAATTGGACCTGATGCCACTTTAACTGCATGGGTCTATGATTCTACTATGACAACTTATTCTTCCTTAAAGATGAGCCCAGGGGCCATCTGTTTAAAATCCCCACTTCTGCCTGCGGTTCTGCTTCTTAGCCTTCTCTCCTCCTGCGATCCTTCTCTACCTCTGTTCTCTCTCCAGGCTGGGCTGGTGCTCCCTTGCTCCTGACCTCCCCTCATCTGTGCCCTTGGGAATCTTCCCCTTCCTGTAGAGCCCAGGTTTGGGCTGCCAGGTTCAGGCTGGGTTTGGGCCACCAGCTCCGGGACGCCGAGTTCAGGCAGGGTTTGGGCTGCCAGGTTCAGGCTGGGTTTGGGTCACTGGCTCCAGGACGCCAGGTTCAGGCCGGGTTTGGGCCACTGGCTCTGAGATGCCAGGTTCAGGCTGGGTTCAGGCCACCGGCTCCGGGACTCCAGGTTCAGGCTGGGTTTGGGCTGCTGGGGTCACGCCGCTGGGTTCAGGCTGGGGTCAGGCTGCTGGGTTCAGGCTGGGTTTGGGCTCCTGGCTCTAGGATGCCGGGTTCAGGCTGGACTCGGGCCACGAGATCCGGGACGCCGAGTTCAGGCAGGGTTTGGGCTGCCAGGTTTAGGCTGGGTTTTGTCCACTGGGGTTGGGCCGCCGGGTTCAGGCTAGGATCAGGTCAGGCCTCTGGGTTCAGGCTGCTGTGTGGTGCTCATTCCCCTAGTCTTCCCAGAGCCTTCTGTAGAAAGGGCTCTTCCCAAAACCTCCTCAAGTTCTTTTTGATGCATCTCTTCTCATCCTTTGCCATCCTTCTGCCTTTTATTTTTTTCTCATCCCTTCTGCTAGACTGTGAACCTATGATTATAGATTGAGAGCTGGAAAGAGCCTCAGAGGTCATCTAGTCAGTTAATCAACCAGCAAACATTAAGCACCTACTGTGTGCCAGGCACTGTGCTAAGTGCTGGAAATACAAAGAAAGGCAAATACCGTCTCAGGGAGCTCTCATTGTAATGGGGGAGATGGAATGCAGATAGCTACATATATGCAAGATATGTACGTGGAAGGTAAGTGATGTCAGAGGGAGGGGAGTCCAGCCAGCTCCCCCATCTTCCAGATGAGGAAACTGAGGCCAAGGAAAGTTAAGTGAATTGCCTAAGATGACACAGGCAGGAAGTATCAGAACTGGGATTCGAACCCAGGTCCTCTCACCTACCCTTGGCGCTGTTTCCTTTGTACTCCTCTCCTTCATGGCAAGGACCGTGTTTCAGATTTCTTTATATCCCACGTATTGCCTTATATACTTGGTGATGAGTAAATGTTGATTGAGGGCAGCCAGGTGGTACAGTGGATAGAGCACCAACTCTGGAGTCTAGAAGACCTGAATTCAAATTTGGCCCCAGGCACTTACTGTCTGTGTACAGGGTAAGTCACTGACTTACAGGGTAAGTCACTTAACCCTGTTTACCTCGTTTCCTCATTTGTCAAATGAGCCCAAGAAAGGAATGGCAAACCACTCCAATATCTTTGTGAAGAAAACCCCAAATGGGGTCAGAAAGTCTATTCCCATTGCAGTGATTAAAGAGCAAGTTGGAAAAATGCCTCAGAAATAGCTTGATGAGTTTGGGTACTGTGCCAGCAAACATTTGTTCTTCTGGTTCTTGCAAGTGGTTGTCATCATGAGAGGACTTCTCCAGTGGAAAGAATGGAGTA
Source organism: Phalanger gymnotis (assembly GCA_028646595.1). Classification (NCBI taxonomy): domain Eukaryota; kingdom Metazoa; phylum Chordata; class Mammalia; order Diprotodontia; family Phalangeridae; genus Phalanger; species Phalanger gymnotis. Next base: position 154,625,417 of record CM053625.1, read on the forward strand.
GAATTCAGGCTAGACTTGGATTCCTGTCCTGTGGCCAGAGGCAAGGCAGGCTTCAGTTTCCTCATCTGTAAAATGGAAATAATACCTGTACAATTTTTCTGAAATAGGTTGTTTGTGGGTATCTAATGAAATAATATTTATGAAAAATGCTTTTGCTGATATTATATGTCAGTGACACATTATATATTTATAACAGTATATATTAATTATATATTGCAAAATATTGTATGTGATATAGCTTATCATATATAATATGTGATATTACACACAAATATGCTTATACATATATAAATATAACATACATAATGCAACATATAATATAAGTCTTATAGGTAACATAACCAATCATAATATGTACTATTATGTTATATTATGGTCTAAATATGGTATGTAATTTGCATGATTACATAGAATATTGTCTCTATATTATACATTTCTCTAACACGTTTCAGTGTTAGCCATTATTATTATTATCATGTCATCAATTTTCCTTCACAGCAATAGCTGACATCTTATATAGTGATTTAAGGTTTGCAAAGCAGTTTACACACGCTATCTCATCTGATTCTCAAAACAAATCTATATGGATTTTTTCTTTCATTGCTAGATGAACAGAAGTCAAATACCTTTTTTTCCCCTGTGGCTTTAGCTGTAGGTAAAGCCCCACCACCCTCTAGTGCCAACAGCAGCCATCCTCCCCCCGAAACACCTGTCCTCACCCGGTCCGCGGCCCAAACCTCCCCGGCAGGCGTCGCCACAGCCGCCACCACCATCGCTGCCCCCGCCATCGCTGCTCCCCCGGCGGCCACCGGGAGCCCCGTGAAAAAGCAGAGGCCGCTGCTACCTAAGGAAACCGCACCAGCCGTGCAGCGGGTCGTGTGGAATTCTTCAAGTAAGTTTCAAACGTCTTCTCAGAAATGGCACATGCAGAAGGTCCAGCGTCAGCAGCAGCAGCAGAGTCAACAAGGCCAACAGCAGCAGCCCCAGTCCTCCCAAGGGACAAGATATCAGACCAGACAGGCTGTGAAAGGTATCTTGCCCCTCCCTCCATTCTCAGTGGAGCCCAACTCCATCCCATCATATATTTTTAGGAGTAGCATCCTTACTATTTTTAGTTCCCATTACACATTTGTTTTCAGATCATGCCATGCCGAAAGCATTCTTCATTTCCTTCGCCTTGTTGACGAAATTATACAGTGTGATAAGCTGGTAGCAAAGTATGTTTTAATAGAAATGCATTGTTAGCCGGTTTGGAGAAGCCATCTGTGGAAGTTACCCAATTAGCAGCAGAATCATTCCCGTTTGCATATCTCCAGCCCCTCAGCTCTTTACAGGTCCAGCCTAGCATTGATTCGAGACAAAACAAACACATTAAAATCTAGCTCCTGGTTGGCATTCATCTGTAACCAGTAGGCCAGACATGTAGGGTTGGTTTTTTGTGTGTGTGCACTGCTGAGCTGAGTTAATGCAGATCTCATACAGAGAAAGAAAAAATTGTCTTTGGTTGCATGTAAGTTGGGCTCTGGGACTTTAGTTTGTCACTTTCATGTAAGACTCCCAGGAGGAGAAACGTAGTCACCTGGGGCCCCTTGTGAAGACCTCCCAAGGCAGAATGGCTTTAAAAGATTTTAGGCAGCAAAAGCACGGTCTCAGAACTTCTGTGTTAAGGGGACATAGGAGAGAAAGGTGCCATTTGTCTGCTGGGGACAGAACTGAGAATGGAAACACACCCATTCATGATTAGAGTCCCCAGTCTATGATCTTTTGGTTCCAACTTCATCCCCACTATCTTCCTCCAACTCTTCTGGTGCTAGCAAGAGTGTGGGTTTATTTAAGGATTGGCAGTGTTGACTCCTAGAACAGGGGTTCCCAAAATTTTTTTGTTGGGCAGTCTGGTTAAGATCTGAAGGACCCCTTCTCTGCATGTTTTCAAATGTGTAAAATACATACAATTGCACAGTTATATCAAAACATAGCTATCAAAATATTAAAGAAGCAAATTCGTGGTTAAAGAGCCAAGGTTAAGAAATCCTGCGCTAGACAGTTTCCTTTGACCCTGTAGAGGGCAGCTGATAGGTTAGAAGCCAGCCTCGGTGCCTTGCGTTTTGTAACGAGTGCACGCAAGACAATGAGGTAACAGGATCCTTTCCTTCCCTAGCCGTCCAGCAGAAGGAGATCACTCAGAGCACCTCGACCTCCACCATCACCCTCGTGACGAGCACCCAGCCGGTGTCTATGGTCACCAGCTCAGGGTCCTCAAGCACGCTGTCGTCTTCGCTCAACGCCGACCTGCCCATCGCCACGGCCTCGGCGGATGTGGCTGCCGACATCGCCAAGTACACCGGCAAGGTGAGCGCTGGAGGATTGGGCCGTGAAGGCCGAGGCCTGCTGGTGGGGCTGCGAGGGCGCCGTGCTTTTAAAGCAAGATGATTTTGAGTCTTAAACTCTAGGTTTCGTGAGGCGCGGCTGAGAATTTGGAGAAGAGAGCAGCTTCTGCCCACTGTCTTCTCGTTCTTCCCATCGTTGGTCGTCGTGAGATGATTTTAAAGTTGGAATGATTTCATATATTACACCTGTGCCATTACTGGAGTGGTTTCTACAGTGGAGATTGTTGGGATGCTGAAATCCTATGACCTCTGCTAGGAGAAGCGTTTTCTTACGTGATTTTTTTTTTAAGATAGGGAAAAGGAGGAGGGGGAAAGTGTGTTCTCCTTATCTAACAATGAACCGTTGCTTTCCGGTTTTCAGTGCTGCTTTTACCAAATGTCCAGCAAACCGAAGGAGCCGTACACTTTGGCTTTTCCCCAGGGTCTCTAAATTCGCATTCAGATAGGTGGAAGCTGAATTACATTATATGCAAATGCTTGCTCTGTCTAGATTATCCATTTTTTTCTTGGTGAGTTACACGTGTTTTCAGGAATTATACTTTATTCTTAGTGCAGCTAAGAATAAGATACTCTAGGCGTTAGGGATTGAGCTCCTTTCCAGGAGAAGGCCTAGTAACTATGTGTCCATAGCATACCTAGGGTAGAGTGATGCAGCCTTTGTCCCTAGGGTGCCAGACAAACGTAGTCACTCATGTCTGAGGACAATGAGACCCTCTAGTCTCATCTCCAGTTTGGGCCCCAACAGGGAACGTGATTTACCCAAGATCATTAAGTCAGTAAGTGGCAGACCTTGGCTCTCAAACCACGAGTTTCCTGAATCCAGGGCTGGGGTGTGTGGCTTTTGCCATCCTGCCGCCCGATGAGAAAAGCCATTTTTGGTAGAAGTTTTTCCCTCATTGGGGAGGCATTGTGGTATCAAGAAATGGGCTTTGGAGTTTTAGGACCCGGGTTTAGGGAACGTTCATTCTTACTGTGTGCCAGGTGCTGTGCTATGTTAATATCCCATTTGATCTTCACAACAACCCTGGGAGGCAGATGCTATTTTTAGTCTCTCTAGATGAGGAAACAGGTCAACAGGTTAAATGTCTTGTTCAGGGTCACATGGCAAGTAAATGTTTGAGGCTGCATTTTACTTGGGTCTTCCCTACTGTGTGCTCTGTGCTCTGTCCATTGGGCCGCCTGGCTGCCTTGATGCTTCCTGTTTGATGTTAGGTAAGTCACTTAACTTCCCTGGGCCTCATCCGTAAATTCAGGAGTTGACCTAAAGGACCTTTAAGGTACCTTTATGGTCTTTACTGTTGATCCTAAGGGGATTGGATTTTCTCTTTGTCTCCAAGGAGACAGGAGGTGAAGATTGAGATGTGTGTATTTTGGCTGAAGGATAATTCTTCATTACTGTGGAATTCCTTATTAAATTTGGAAATACTAATGTGTCTAAGGAGATGAGGCAATGATTTCTCTGAAATGGAATGCAATCGCTAGCATAGTGTATCAGATTTCTTAAACCTTTTAACATTTTCTCATAAAGAGTTTTCGTTTTAATTTTAAAAAATTGACAGCATTAGTAGTAAAATCTCAGCGTAGACTAATAAAGAATGATTGTAAAATGCTTGCAAAATACAAGAGGTTGTTTTTGCTGGCAGGTCCCCCAGTGGGACGGTGGTGTAAGCTGGGAATTGAAATCTCCACGTTGTCTCGACAGTGAGACAGACATTTCGTTCTCTCCATCTCTCACCCTTGTTTGGGGGTGAATTTGAGGTTAATTAACTTGGATTTTTCTGAAAACTATTTCATTTGTCTGTGGAAAATTGACTTTTATATACAGAAGCAGCAGATTGGAAAATACAGAGTAAAGTTAAACACTGGATCCTAGGACTTTGGTTAGAGACTTTAATTGTTCTTCTGGCCATCTGCCCCCTCTCCTGGGGCTGGGCAGGGGGAGAGCCCATCACTGCTCACACTTGCTCTTTCCCTTCTTCCATAATCAGCCTTCCCTCGGGAGACACCATGCTGCTGCTGCTGCTGCTGCTGCTTTTTTCACTGTTTCTTTCCTGGGCATACTCTTAAATAAAGAAACTTGAACTCCTTTCCAGGAGACCTAGTTAGCCATGTGGGCATAGCCGTAGCTAGGGTGGATGGGGCCTTTGTCCCTGGGGTGCTAAAGTTTAGAGGGTGCTGGTGATCTTTCTACTCCGAGTAGAAACAACTGAGCCCAGTGTATGTAGTTAGCAAGAATAAATAGTTAAACTGAAAGCTATCGGAAGACATGCTTCTTCTCTTCAGCATGTGAATGCCTACGTACTCTGGTCCTGAGCTCCTACCAGCCTCCCAGATAACAGCTGCCTACAAGCTAGGTGGTGGAGTGGGTGGAGCGCTGGTTAGGGTCAGGAACACCTAACTCTAAATCTGGAATGAGCGGTTATGTCACCCTGGGCAAGTTACTTAAACTCAGCCCTAGTTTCATTATCTTTAAAATGGGGATAGCACCTAAGGGCTTTGTAAATTTTAGAGGACCATACAAATGCTAGCTTCCCGGGGTCTCCCACTCCATGGCCTTGTGTTCCAAAGCCTTAGTCCTCTCCCCAGTTGAATTTGTCCTAACAAGTTGATTTGAGGGTGCCTTTTTTTCTTTTTGCCTCAGAATTAGCAGTTACCACTCTTACGACCTGCAGATGCCATCCGGGTATTCTGGTGAAATATCTAATTCTGACTTACACTTATTTTTGGTTTTGTCTTTTAGATGATGGATGCCATAAAAGGCACAATGACAGAAATATATAACGACCTGTCTAAGAGTACCACTGGAAGTACAATAGCCGAGGTCTGTTGAGATTTGTTGATTTCCTATTTATTAACAGGAAAATTGCATGTGTCTTGGTTCCTGTAAAAGGGAGCTGGGGAAGTTTGCTCTGAAAATTTTTCCTCCCCTTGTTCTAGTGGTAACGAAAGCTTACCTCCAGGGGAATGTGGGGATGGGGAGACTCCTTCAGCCTTGCATGTAGATGGAAGTTGCTTTGTTCCCCTTTATTTGCATGGGGGAGGTTGGGCCAAGCTGATGGACCCCACTGTGCAGTGACCACATCTCCAGTTGGTTTTCAGAAGGTTGAATGTTGGTCACTTGCTTCTGGTTTCATTCAGATGCAGCAGAGGGATGCTGCTGTGAGTCTGTTTAATGAGCCTGGATTTGTGTGTGTTGACTTTTTAACAGTGTTGGGGGCTGCTGGGTTTGGATTGAGGTGCGAGGCCCTTGAGTCTGGGATTGCCCATCAGGATTGGGTTTTTTGATAGGTCATATTTGTGTGTGGAACGAGGGGGCCACGGTGATCACCCCAGAGCCTGTGTTTTGTAAATTCTCTATACGTCACAGTAATCCCTAACTTCGGCCTGTCCAACCTTTGTCCTCTTGTGCTTCAGATTCGACGTTTGAGGATCGAGATTGAGAAACTTCAGTGGCTCCATCAGCAGGAACTCTCAGAGATGAAGCACAATTTGGGTATCCCTCCATCTGTGATGGTTCTAAGCCTTGGCAGGGGAAAGGGTTAAAATTGGGCAGGCTTGTATCCACACCCCACGTGAAGACTTGGAAGAGTGAGGGAATGATTGGTTGTAGTTTCAGCTGTGTATTAGAGGGCCCCATGTCTGGATGCCCTCACCAAAAAAAAAAAAAAACGAAAACAGAGAAAGTAGGTTCTGGCGGAGTCCTCTTGCATTTCTTGTGTTTTTAATAGCTGGAATTTTGAACTAGTCAAGTTCTAAACGGCTTCGAATCTATGCCCAGCCCTATTGATAAGGTGCCCCTGTGTTGTGGACTCCTAGACGAGAGTTAGACAATGCTGTGTTTCCCATCGTTTCTACCTGGCATTCTGTATTTCATACTGAGTAGGCCTCATGATGCAGAGGGTAAAGATCTCCTAGGGCCCCCTGGTAGAGGAATTACTGTTATTCTTGCCAGGCATTTTGTTTCTCTGGGCCTCAGTTTACTCACCTGTAAAATGAAGCCTAGATCTTCTCCCAGGCCTTTTCTAGCTCTAGTATTCTGATATTTCTAGGTCCTAGAATATAGCATTTAATACGTAGTGAAAGCCATCGGGGCCTAATCTGAAAGGAAAGCGTAGGCCACCATCTTTTCAAAGGGCTCGTTTCCCTTGCTTTTTCGTCTTGTCCTCATAGAGGCATTTGGGTGTAGTGGATGGAGAGTTGGCCTCATACTGGCTGAGAGACCCTGAGCAATTCACTTAATGCTTCAGACAACTTTGAAGAGTATAAGATGTGGAGAAGATGCTAGTGTGCATTGGTAGAAGGATTTCCTCATCTGGGAGTTCCTTAGACCAATGAAACCACAGGCTTTGTGAACTTAAAAGCCCTGTGTCATTGTGAGCTGGCATTAACAAGTCCTGGTCACCCCCCTTCCCCACCATGTAGATAAGAGGTAAAGACAAGCTGATTTCTCCCATGTCCCGAACAGAACTGACCATGGCCGAGATGCGGCAGAGCCTGGAGCAGGAGCGTGACCGCCTGATCACTGAGGTCAAGAAGCAGCTGGAGCTGGAGAAGCAGCAGGCTGTGGACGAGACCAAGAAGAAGCAGTGGTGTGCGAACTGCAAAAAAGAAGCCATTTTCTATTGCTGCTGGAACACCAGCTATTGCGATTACCCGTGCCAGCAGGCCCACTGGCCTGAGCACATGAAGTCATGTACACAGTCAGGTAACTCACCCTTCTGGATCTGCCATGCAGAAACTCCTGGGGCTGTAAGGGTCGTCGATGCTCATGGACTACCTGTAGGGGTCGGAAGGCCAGCATGGGATCATGAGGACCCTGACATTGCCCTTGGGAAGTGAAGTCAGGCTTGGTATCCTTTTGTGCCAGAAGTAAACGTGGAGTCCCCATCATGGTGTTCAAGTTAATGTTGTAAGAGGTGAATTTGAAACCTCCCCTACCTTCCTCCTACAGGATAATACTCAGATGTTTCAAAACAAATCTGGTCTAGCCCCCTTCTATCCCCTAGCCCTAGGAAGGATATGTTACAGTCTACCTGTGTCAAATAGCCCCTTTAGCCTTAAATCTCCCTTTATAGAGAACTTAAATTTCTTTTTGATTTTATTTGCAGTCCCAAATTCTTTCTCTTCCCTCTTCTCCTTCCCTACTCGCTGAGAAGGCAAGAAAAACAAAACCCATTACAAATACACGTAATCACGCAAAACAAATTCCTACATTAGCCACATTCCAAAAAAAAAAAGCAAGAAAAAGGAAGAACTGCTTTAATCACATTCAGAGTCTATCAGCTCTCTGTCTGGAGGTGATAGGATAGCATGTCCACATGAGTCCTTTGGAATTGTGGGTTGGCTGCATCAGAGTTCCTGAGTCTTTCAGAGCTGATTATCATTTACAACTTTGCTAATTAACTGTATAGATTGAGACCTTAAATTTCTATTCCTAAGATCATTAGAGTCAGAAGATGACCCTTGTTGTAATGCCAATTGCCATTTATCAGTGTGCAAGTCACATTAATCCCTCTGACCTCAGTGTCCTCATCTGTAAAATGGGAATACCATCCTTTCCCCTGTCTCCTTCATAGGGCTTGATCCAGTGAGATAATGGATCCAGTGATCCAGTGAGATAATGAATGGGAAAGCAGGTTGAACTGTGAAGAGGTATAGAAATAGAATAGTAGGGGCAGCTAGGTGGCGTAGTGAGTAGAGCACCAGCCCTGGAGTCAGGAGGACCCGAGTTCAAATGCGGCCTCAGGCACTTGACACACTAAATAGCTGTGTGACCTTGGGCAAATCACTTAACCCCAATTGCCCTGCCCTCCCCCCTTGGGAAGGAAGGAAGGAAGGAGGGGAGGAAGGGAGGAAGGAAGGGAGGGAGGGAATAAATAGTCTAGCCTCTGAGAAACTGGATGTCCCTTCAGTCATAGCCTTTGTTATATCTGCATATGGCAACAGACTCCTTCAACCCATGGCCTCTGTGTGTTCTAATTAGGTCTGTTCCTTTTAATGTTTCCCTGAAAGGCCTCATTTTCTAATTTGTTTTGGGGCCGCCTCCAAACTTTCTGCACATCCGGAATGGTAGCACTTCCGAAATTGCTCCCTTTGAGCATCGGCCTTCCGATGTGCTGGCTTTTTGGGAAGAAGGTCAAGGTTCTAGAGCACCTCTCAGAACGGTTCCTTCAATGCTAAAGCTGCCACTCGGGAATGAAATCCAACAAATATAAAAAATGTCACACGTTATCAACTATTGCTTAATGATGTGATTTAAAATTTTAGCTACGGCGACCCAGCAAGAGACAGATCCTGAGGTCAGCACAGAAACAAACAAATCTGCCCAGCCTAGCTCAAGCGCACAGGCTCCCCAGACGGACACAGCCAGTGCCTCGAAAGAAAAGGAAAGTCCAGCCGACAAGAGCAGGGAGAACGTCACAGTGAGTACTCTGATCCTTCCAGCATGAGACTCAGTCCTTCTCTTAGGGTAGGCAGGGCCTGCTGGCTTTGCCATTTAGGAAGCTTTGAATGTTGCTGATCAACTCTTTTAGACTCAGGCCTCCTACTATTAGATGAGTGTGTGAATTCCTGAGCCTTACTGGTCCCTTTGTGGGTGGTCCACTACATGTCTCCATGGCTGGGTTTTTTCATGGAAAGGCAAGTACTCTGCTCAGGAGTTTACTTCCTGTGCTTTTGGGTCCCATCTCCTGCCATCCCTTGGGGATCTCTGGAAATTAGACTTCTACAATGTCACATCTAGGAGGGACCTTTGGGGTCATTTAGTCCACTCCCCTTGAGAAGAGGCAGCTGAAGGCTACCTGGTTGGTTATGAGCAGAGCAGAGACTAAATCCAGGATCTCTTTGATGCCTTAGTCTAGTGTTTTTCCTACTACTTCAACTGCCTGCTCTAGGAAGGCAGCCTACAAGTTAAGGCTTTGCTGTCTCCCACCATATGGTTTAGGGAAACTAAAAAAAAAAATGGCATGTTTTGCTTTTTTTTTTTGTACCCCTCCAAAGGTTCAGCTTTCATCTTGGATGCTTATGGTCTGTGTGACCATGGGCAAATGTCTTAACCTTCCCAAGCCTTGGTTTCTTCATCAGTAAAATGAGGGGATGGACTAGGTATCATCTGAGGTTCCCTCTCACTCTAAATCTATAATCCTAGGTTTCCTGCTTTTTAAAAAACTTTATTAATTTTTGCATGGTAGTGGAGAGTCAAGGTTCTCCACCACCCAAAGTAGAGAGCCTTGGTTCAGATCCCACTTCTGAGGCTTACTTCCTGTGCAGTCTTGGGCATTTCTTGCCAACTCATTTGTCAGATGAGGAATCTGAACTAGGTGGACCTTTGCAAAACCCCTTCTGGCTTTATCTAGTCTTTGATAGATCTTCATGTTTCCTAAACTTTGCCTGCTTCGGGTCAGCTGGAAAGAAATCAGAGGAGAACGTCTCCCATCGAGGAGCAATTTCCTGCTGTTCCAGGGCTCTGAGGCTTCTGCCTGACATCTCAGCTTCCAGCTGTCCTTTCTCCCTTGCTTCTCCCCAGTGGGTGGAAAACAGAGCTGGCCTTGGCCGGCAGTGATTAGAGTTCCAAGCACAGCCCCCAGCCACGAATAGCTGTTTTCATCTCTATCAATCTCATATCTATCATTGAATGTCTGCTGGGGAAGAATATGAGGAGGGGGAGCCTTCCAATGGCTGGCCTGTGACTATGACAAGATAACGACTAAGCCCTGGTCTGTGGTATACTCTGGTGATAATATTGCTTCTGTTTCTCCCTCTGTTGGCCTTCACTCAAACATTCTGCACTGTTGTTATCTCCTCACCTGTATATGTTCTTTATATACAACACTGCTTCTCCTTGCCCCTCTTTTCAGAAACCTCTCCCGTTCTTTTGGAACGTCCTTCCAGAGTCATCCTTTAGCTAGAGTCCCATCCCATCAAGTCCCGGTGGTAACCAATCGTCTCTCTAAGTTCATCTTACTTGCTAGCCATGCTTTATAAATTTCTGCTTCCTTTCAATTCCGAGGCATCCCTGCTGTACTTCCTTCTTCGTTGTGGTTGCTCTTTATACATTGTAGTAGTCCTTGCTTAGGGTACAGTGTCTGTGTAGACAGCATAGGCTGCAGGACCTCAGAACAGGGAGAGGTCACTAGAGACCCCTCCCAGGTCAGGAAAGGGAGAACTCTCGAATTTACGATAGCCATAGACATGGCCTTCTGCTTGGTCCCCTAGACCCCCGTATCTCAGATCACCACTGAGTAAACTCCACTGAATTTTTCATCATCTCATTTTGAAGATGTGCTAAATCAAGGCACGCTCTCTGCCCCCCTACCCTGTTCTGTTGACTGCACCATTGCTCACCATGTTTGTAACCTTGGGCTTATCTTTGTCGCCTCACTCTCCTTCATCTCCCACATACCATTAGTCATCAAGTCCTGTCCTGTCAATAGTTCTCCTTTTCCAGTGTTTCTCCTCTCTTTATATTCTCCCTGCTGTCACCGTCATCTCGGCTTTCATGACCACCTGCGTGGACCATTGCAGTGGCCTCGTTAGTCGGTATTCCTCACCTCTACCTGCCCCTGTGGTCCATCTCTGACATACTTTTGGACAGATCTGAGCACGTTGCACCTTAGCTTAAAAACCCGCCTCACTATTGCCTATGGAATAAAGCCGAAATGCTTTTCTTGTATTTCTCGCATTGCAACGACTCCCTTCCTGCCTTTTCTTGTATTTCTGGTCCCTCCCAGTCTGGCACTGTGCTACCTTTTTTATCTCATGCTACTCCTCCTCACGTATAGTGTGTTACAGAGAAATTGAAGCGCTCGCCATTTCTTGTTCTTCTTCTGGGCCAACTCGGCTTCTTTGACTTATGCTTAGGATATTTCTTATGCTTGGAATGCCTTTCCTTTTTTCCACCTATTGATATCTTTTTCATCCTTTGAAGACATAGCTCAAATGCCACCTCCTCCATGAAGGCTTCCTTGATCTCCCCAGGTCCTCTCGAGGACCTCGTACACTTCTGGGCTTACTGTGTTCTGTTTTGTGGTTTGTCTTCTGTATTATGTCTCCCAAGAGAAGTCAGTAATGGCAGGCATTTGGCTCATTTACTCTTTATACAGCCTCAGCACGTAGTATAGTGCTGAGGACACTGCTTTGCATGTAGTTGCAGATTGTGGAACAAATGAATAAATTTGAGCATAGGGTTCAGATGGAGGAGAGACAGCCATAATGGGATGAAACACATGGAAACTGTAAGGGGTGTTCGTGGACTATAGACAGTTTTGGCTACAGGAAAACAATGGGAGATTGGAAGGATGGGTTGAGGTCTGCTTGCAGAAGGCCTTGAATGCCAGCCCAAATAGTTTGAAAGGCAGTGGGGCACAATTTTGGTTTGTTTTTATTTTAAGATTTTTATTGATACTAGTTTTCACATTGCCTGCATTTGCCACATCTCTGGTCTTTGAGTGGATGAAGTAACATGATAAAATCAGTTGTGGGGTGTTGGGTTTCTTTCTTTCTTTTTTTTGGTAAATCGTATTTTATTTTTTCTGTATACATGTAAAGATAGAGTTTCCAATGTTCATTTTTTTTTTTATGATTTTCGAGTTTCAAATTTTTTCTCCTTCCATTCCCCCCTCCACAAGATAGTAAGCAGTCTGATCTAGGTTACATATGTGCAGCCACGTAAACATATTTCCACTGACTAATGTTGTGAAAGAAGAAACAGAACGAAAGGGAAAAGCCACAGAAAACCAACAAAAAAGTGAAAACAGCATCTTTCGGTCTTCATTCAGACTCCATAGTTCTTTCTCTGATGTCGATAGCATTTTCCATCACGAGTCTTTTGGAGTTGGCTTGGATCATTGTATTTCTGAGAAGAGCTAAGTCAGTCTTAGTTGATAATAGCACAATGTTGCTGTTACTGTGTACAATGTTCTCCTGGTTTTGCTTGCTTCACTCACTCAGCCTCAGTTCACGTAAGTCTTCTCAGGTTTTTCTGAAATCATCCTGCTCATCATTTCTTATAGCACAATAGTATTCCCTTCCATTTTTTTATATATGTGTGTGTGTGGATACACACACAACTATACACACACATATGTCTATATCTATATATATGTAGATATATATTTATATATATATAGATATACACAAACACACATCTATGTAAAATATATCACAACTTGTTCAGCCATTCCCCAATTGATGGGCATTCCCTCAATTTCCAATTCTTTGCCTCTGCAAAAAGAGCTGCTATAAATATTTTTGTTCACGTAGGTCCTTTTCCCCAAAACGTAGTTTTTTAAGAGCGTCAGTTAGTTGGTGGCATTTCAGATGCATTGGGATAGATGCATGGTGCGGCAGAGAAGCTGGAGAAAGAGATGCTCTTAGAACCTGCCAGGCATGAATGGATGAAAGGTCTGGGTGTAGATGGCTGCTGGTGGGAATGGAAGAGATGCCAGGGACCTTTCAGATGGCAGAATTGCCTGCACTTGGCTGTGAGGGGTAAGGGAGAGGCAGAGGTTTAAAACAAAAAAATAGAAAAGATTGCTGTTTCAAGCCTTGGGGGAATGAGAGAACAATGGCACTGTTAATGGCACAGGAAAGTCTGGGGGTGGGGGGAGCTTGTTTTAAGGGGGACAGTAATGGATTTTAGACATGTTGAATTACAAGTAAAGTCCAGCAGGCATTTGACAATGTACAGCTGGAATTAAGAAGCGAAGCCAGGGTTCTTGATAGATATTTGAGAGTCTTCCACACGAGGGAGGTGGTGGAAGCCAGAGTGAATGAGGTAAGGCTAAGAGTTGGTAGAGGCCTTTTTTGAATGTAAGAGCATTGAGAGAGGAGAGGGATTGACCAAGGACTCAAATTTGGACTTCACTCACATTTAGGGCCTGGGAACAAAACAGGAATCAGCAAAGGAAACAGAAGGAAAGGTTGGAGAAGGGAGAGAGGCAGGAAAAGTGTCGAATAATAAAGCAGAGGAAGAGAAGAACTTTTGAGTAGGGACTAGTCGGCTGTTCCAGTTTGGGGGCCAAAGACGGGCCCAAAAGATGGAAGGGAAAAAGAAACCATTGATTTGAGCAGCTAGTGGCTCATGAGGAGATTATAAGGATCTTACATTATTTTCAGTTGAGTGGAAGGATTTCTTTCCTTAGAGACATGCTCCCGGTGCTTGTGATCAAAGACCTAACCTTCACTCTTGTGCCTCTTGCCTTTAACTAATGTTGCATTCAATGTACCAAGTTCTGGGTGAGTTACTTTGCCCCACTCTGTTAACAGCTGCCTTTTGTTGCAAATATCAATATGATATTTTCTAGAGGGAGGTCTTTTTTAGATTGTTTTTCTCATCCCTCTCCCCTCCTATCTGTAAACTCTCTGGCCTGGCACAGAGTAAAGCATTTTTGGTTAGATGGAAAGAAAGGGGATATAGTAACTATCAGAGAAAGAAAAGAGAACCCTATCTGCTTTGGACCCTTTGGATCAGTGGGAATGGCTGTTCCTTCCCTGTAGTGAGTGACTCACTGGTCTGTGATCCAGTTTATGTGAGCAAACTGGACATAGGTGTGGCAGAGAGCATTACCGTAGGTCATGGGGTGCATGGCTTTCTAGTCCTTGATAATCTCTGAACATTGGGTCAGTCTCTAGCTGGCAGTGAAGGGTTTTGCTTGTAAAGTACTGAGCTGCTCCCGCTTGGTCAAGTAAAATTCCTGCCCCTTTCACACTGGGCTTTGGACACTGGCCTTGATCACATTTGGACCTTTGGAAAAACAAAACCAATAAGTAAGCAAGCTATGAATTCGTTAGGTTGGAAAATGAACACAGTGGACCCGAGAGCCCATTCTGCTCACTGTGCATTGGTTAATAACCAGAGGGATGGCTGGAGGGCGCTGATACATCCTTGGGACTGCCTCTGCTATCCCTCCTGAGAGCAGGTGGTACAACAAGCAGCCAGTTCATAAAACTGGTCTGGAGTTTTGTAGACCACACTTTTGTCTCATCTATGAAGCCTGAAGATTTAAATATGATCCTGTGTTTAACAGGTGCTATAAATGCTGGCATCTGAAAAGCTCAGCTTGTTAGGAGGGTGTACACATTGCACCACTGTCTTCCCTCACCTCCACCCCTAGTTCATACGAATGGCGTTTTCCCTCTGGGCCCCCATTTTCCTTAATTATAACATGTGGCCAGTGACATTTGTACTGTCATTTTGGGAAGAAAATACCTCTTGTACCTTGTAAAGTCCCTCTTACTCTCGCTCTTCACAGTTCTTTCTGATTCTTGGGGCATGATAGTTGAGCAGGCCGTGGTAGACTGACTGTCTTGAAGGATACGTGTTCAGCTACTTTTTGCAGCTTTTTTGAGGGGGGGGCAGGGTTGTTAAGTGACTTGCCTAAGGTCACACAAGCTAGTAAGTGTCAAGTGTCTGAGGCTAGATTTGAACTCAAGTCCTCCTGACTCCAGGGCTGGTGCCATCTTCACTGTGCCACCTAGTTGCTCCAGTTTTTATTTTTCTTTCCAGGACCTGCCTCTCAGTTTTCATATATGGGTCTCAGGGTAGCCCCACTTTTGCCCTCCTACGAATTGTCTAGAGTTGGTCCATTCAGTTCCACATACTTGTGCCCACTTTGGTCCCAGCTGCTGTAGATTATTCCACAGATCAGTGCTAAATTTATGTATCTCTGACTTCCCTCCTTTGCCCTATCTGTTCCCCATGGTCCTGTCTAGACGAGCACAGTGAAGATTTCAGACCTAGTTTGGCAACATAGAAGTTGCCAAAGTTGGTTCTTCCTTTTCCTCTCTTTAATGGTGGGGCCTCCCTTAGGTTCCTCAAGGATCAGCTAAAGGCAGAGTTGGCAAACATATCAGATTTGCAGCTACCACAAAGTTGGGAGGGACAGCCACCACACTGGAAGACTGAGTCAGGATTCAGAAAGCTCTTGACAGGTTAGAACTTGGGGTCATATTGAGTGAGATAGCAATAAACGTCCAGTCTTAACCTTGGGATCCAATCAAAATGCAAGGTGTAGGAGGCATGGTTAGATAGCAGTTCGTCTGGGGGAAGAAAAAATGTAGAGTTTTAAATGGACTTCAAGCTGACTGTGAGTCAGCAGTACAGTTGTGTAAGTCCAAAAAGCTAATGTCTTCTTGGCGTCATTACGAGAGTCACAGCTTCCAGGAACAAGGAGGTCAAGTGTGGAAGTGCTTTTAAATCATAGAATCATCTAGTCCAACCTTGGCCATTTACAGATGAGGAAACTGAGGCTTCGAGGCTAAGTGAACTTGCTCAGGCTCACACTGTCAGCCAGTAAAAATATGCCTGAGTTCCAAGGGAGGGGAGGAGAAGGTCTTAGGAGATAAGAACACTGGAGTTGGAGACAGGAAGGCTAGGGTTTGGCTCTACTAGCTGTGTGATTATGTACAGAGCTTTTGCCCCCCATCCCCCCATCCTGTAAAATGGAGGCATTCTAGAGTTGTGAGGATTCAGGGATATGATGCCTGGAAAGTGCTTTCGAAACCTGTAAATGCACACTATTATTGTGCCTTGCTGGATTCTGTGTTACCACACTGAAAACCCACTGCCTGCCAGGGCACCTGGTCTTTGTTGTTTGTCCTTCATTCTCAAAGAAGATATGATTTAAGTGAGGCAGGGATGTACAAAGTCACCAGCTTCACCTTCTCCTCCAGAGCCATCTGGGTCCAGTGGCCAGATATGGATCAGGGCGACTGGAGATGGCCCAGGATGCAGTGGAGAACCTTGGCGTTTTCAAGCTAAGGTCTTTAACAGATCGCAATTTGACTGAGAGGCTTAGTAAGAAATGAGGCGAGGGGCAGCTAGGTGTTGCAGTGACTAGAGCACCAGCCCTGGAGTCAGGAAGACCTGAGTTCAAATATGGCCTCTGACACTTGACACACTTACTAGCTGTGTGACCTTGGGCAAGTCACTTAAGCCCAATTGCCTTGCCTTCCCCCTGCACAAAAAACTAAAACAAAAAAGAAATGAGGCAGAGAATGACCTCTTTACCTAGTCCAAAAAAAAAAAAATAGATCTGAGAGAGAAAGGCCCCCAGGGTTTCTGGCCAAAACAGAAACAATTGCTATTTACATTCATTCTGAGCCAATTTGGGCCCAAATAATAACCAAGTAGGGCTTGGCCTGGGACCTACTATTGGCCAATCAATGAGAGCCAGAGTGATTTGGTGTTAAGGTCTTTAAGAAAAAAAACCCAGCAACAACTGGTCTATCCGTGGGAGCCAGACATCAAGGATCACTCAGTCATGGGTTTTCTGAGTTATCCTGGACATCTATCATGCAGAAGTTCCCAAACTTGTTCGGCCTACCGCTCCCTTTAAAAAAATTACTCCTCTTGCCTGGAAATCCACTTCCTTTAACCCTTTAACTACCCCTCACCCCCATCGGTCCTGCATCCCCCCCCCCCCCCAAGGGGCGGTATCATCCACTTTGGGAACCTGTGTATCTAGACTGTCAGTCAACAAGCATTTGTTAAGTGTTTACTATGTGACAACATACTGGTCTTGAAATACTGAAGATACCAAAGAGGCAAAAAAAATTCACCACTCCTCCCCTCAGGGAGCTTACTTTCTAATGGGGAAGACTACATGGAAGCAACTATATACCTACAAGATAGCTACCAAGCAAATGGAATTTAATCTTTCTGAGGGAAAGCATTAGCTGGGGGTTGGGGACTAGCAAAGGCCTCCTGCTATAATATGGGATTTGCCATCTGAGTCTTAGAGGAAGCTCAGGGGGCAGAGTAAGGAGGGAGAGTGGTTCAGGCATGGGGGACTGCCAGGGAAAAGGCAGGTGATAGGGAGATACTGAAGAGAGAGAGAGAGTGTGTGTGTGTGTGTGTGTGTGTGTGGTGCACACAAGTGACAGAGAGAGAGAGAGTGTGTGTGTGTGGTGCACACAAGTGACAGGTCAGACCTGTGCTTTAAGAACAGCATTTTGCTGGCGAATGGAGGATAGACTGGAGAGGAGGAACCTAGACAGGGACACCACCCAGCAGGTTCTTGCAGCAATCCAGGTGATGTGGCCCTGCCCCCTCCACACTGCCAGGTGCTGTCTGGGCAGTGGATTGGCTGTGTGTGGTGAGAGAGTGAGGAGTGGGGGTGGGGCGGGGGACGACGACACACACAGCTTACCGTGAGTCACCGGTGAGTCGGCCTTTCTGGCGCTGTCCTCATTCTGCCCTTTCCACCAATGCCAGGAAAGGAAGCTCAATCACGCCTTCTTCCCTGCTCCCTGGGACACTGTGGGAGTGCCTAGTGATCACTAGGGAGTTCTTTGTCTCTTAATAGTCATCTTCTTTGTCATGCAGGGTGTGGGTTCCCAGAAGCCACCTCAGCCTTTATTCACTCCCTGTACTCTGGCCTCTTCAAACATAAGGTTCCTTACTGGGCTCATTACTTGGGCTGCTTTTCTTCATGGATGCACAGTTTTTTTAAAAATTGCTGCCTTTTTGACGTCATCAGCATTGTTTCCCTCAGAATTCCTTTCTTCCCCTCCTTTGTAACAAATAGTACTTATTTAAAGACAAAAGAAAGAGGGAAAAACAAGCATAACTAATCAATACATTGAAAGAGTCTGAAAATATGTGCAACGCTGGTGGACCAGATGGTATCAGATCATGGCACCATCTGCACGGGGCGGGGGTGGCAACGTCTCCTCTTAGCTCTTTTTCC